>CM060950.1:308464705-308897205 GCA_030765055.1 Mantis religiosa | reverse complement strand
ATGATAACGACGGTGACAATGATAACGACGTTG
The DNA here is from genome assembly GCA_030765055.1 of Mantis religiosa. Classification (NCBI taxonomy): domain Eukaryota; kingdom Metazoa; phylum Arthropoda; class Insecta; order Mantodea; family Mantidae; genus Mantis; species Mantis religiosa. The sequence goes on along the minus strand of CM060950.1, from coordinate 308,897,172 downwards.
ACAATGATAACGACGGTGACAATGATAACGACGGTGACAATGATAACGGCGGTGACAATGATAACCATGGTGACAATGATAACGATGGTGACAATGATAACGACGGTGACGATGATAACGACGGTGACGATGATAACGATGGTGACAATGATAACGATGGTGACAATGATAACGACGGTGACAATGATAACCATGGTGACAATGATAACCATGGTGACAATGATAACCATGGTGACAATGATAACCATGGTGACAATGATAACCATGGTGACAATGATAACCATGGTGACAATGATAACCATGGTGACAATGATAACGACGGTGACAATGATAACGACGGTGACAATGATAACGACGGTGACAATGATAACGACGGTGACAATGATAACCATGGTGACAATGATAACGACATTGACAATGATAACGACGGTGACAATGATAACCATGGTGACAATGATAACGATGGTGACAATGATAACGATGGTGACAATGATAACGATGGTGACAATGATAACGACGGTGACAATGATAACGACGGTGACAATGATAACGACGGTGACAATGATAACCATGGTGACAATGATAACCATGGTGACAATGATAACCATGGTGACAATGATAACCATGGTGACAATGATAACCATGGTGACAATGATAACCATGGTGACAATGAGAACCATGGTGACAATGATAACGACGGTGACAATGATAACGATGGTGACAATGATAACGATGGTGACAATGATAAGGACGGTGACTATGATAACGACGGTGACAATGATAACCATGGTGACAATGATAACCATGGTGACAATGATAACCATGGTAACAGTGATAACCATGGTGACAATGATAACGACGGTGACAATGATAACCATGGTGACAATGATAACCATGGTGACAATGATAACGACGGTGACAATGATAACCATGGTGACAATGATAACGACGGTGACATAGATAACGACGGTGACAATGATAACGATGGTGACAATGATAACGACGGTGACAATGATAACGATGGTGACAATGATAACGACGGTGACAATGATAACGACGGTGACAATGATAACGATGGTGACAATGATAACGACGGTGACAATGATAACGATGGTGACAATGATAACGACGGTGACAATGATAACGATGGTGACAATGATAACGATGGTGACAATGATAACCATGGTGACAATGATAACGACGGTGACAATGATAACCATGGTGACAATGATAACGACGGTGACAATGATAACCATGGTGACAATGATAACGACGGTGACAATGATAACCATGGTGATAATAATAATGAATAGATTTTTTGTAATTTACGTCCTGTAACTCTTTTAAGTTATATCGGACAATGATTGGAATGGGTGAAATGATTGATTTGGGGCCGAAATGGGCCCAAAGTCCATTAGAGTTACCAGACATTCATCTTTTGGGATAAAGGAAAACCCTGGGTAAAACCTTATCCAGGTAAGTCACCCTGACTGAGATTAGAACTCAGGACCCTTGAACATGAGGCAGACATGCTACCATCTACGCTACCGAAAGGGGCAATAGTAGATTACTATAACTATACAGTTTTTTGTTATTATTATTATTATTATTATTATTATTATTATTATTATTATTATTATTATTATTATTATTATTATTATTATTATTATTATTATTATTATTATTATTATTATTATTATTATTATTATTATTATTATTATTATTATTATTATTATTATTATTATTATTATTATTATTATTATTATTATTATTATTATTATTATTATTATTATTATTATTATTATTATTATTATTATTATTATTATGATTATTATTATGATTATTATTATGATTATGATTATGATTATGGTTATGGTTATGGTTATGGTTATGGTTATGGTTATGGTTATGGTTATGGTTATGGTTATGGTTATGGTTATGGTTATGGTTATGGTTATGGTTATGGTTATGGTTATGGTTATTGTTATTGTTATTGTTATTGTTATTGTTATTGTTATTGTTATTGTTATTGTTATTGTTATTGTTATTGTTATTGTTATTGTTATTGTTATTATTGTTATTATTATTATTATTATTGTTATTATTATTGTTATTATTATTATTATTATTATTATTATTATTATTATTATTATTATTATTATTATTATTATTATTATTATTATCATCATCATCATCATCATCATCATCATCATCATTATCATTAATATTATCATTATCATTCTCATTATCATTATTGTTGTTGTTGTTGCTTTCATCTGCATCATTATCATCATCATTAAATAGTAGAGGATAGAGAAAGTCATGTGAATATAACATCAATTTATTTTACATTTTATTTGAAGTTTAAGAAATTAGTTTTTAACCTTTGCCTTGTCTGTAAGTTGTTGACAATACCACCATTTGATCAATCTCTCATATTGGAGGGCAAATAAGCACCACTAGTGCTAGATAAGTCTGTGGAGTGGAATGAAGAACAGCTGTTTGTTGGATGAAGGAATAAGAAGAAAATGAAGGGTTGCCTTCCCACGCTTTTCCACTTAGTCACAGAAAAGTTTAAGACAACCCAATTCAGCTTTGAAAAACCTGGAGCATCATACTATTCATTCATTCAATCATTTATTCGTTCATTCACTCATGCGTTCATTCATTCATTGTTATATGAAAAGATTCCCAGAGCCATAGCTCATGTTAGGGAACAGTACAAAAATTTATAAAATGATGGCAAACAGCCCTTTACAATACTTATATTACATTTTCATTGTAGGAATGCATTACCATACAGGAATAACATATATGAAACATACAAAGATACATTCACTATAATTCAAGAAAACAATAGTAACAAAGAACATTACAGAAAAAAAGCTACATATTCTATGGGACATTAATCCATATTAATTTTTAATCATTTCAACTACCAAATCAGCTATAAATGTATGACACTTTATCAGCTATCAAAATATGCCCTCAGTAAATTTTCAGCAACTTTCCTTTAAAAACCTTTTATGTTCCTGCAGATTGTAGATTATTTTTAAGGCACGATTTTGATGTACTTCGAGGAAATGAATTAAATATTTAACAGAATTACCCCATAAGATGTTTAAGTAATTCAAATGAGATTGAATTAAAGCATGGTAGATACTTCGTAAATGATTTACATTGAATCCTTGGAATTTCAGCCTGTGAATTACAGCTAACACAGGAAGAATCTTATTTTCTATATGCATAATATGGTCCATCCATGTAAGGGTACTGTCTAGAATAAAACCTAGATATCTGATTTTTGTTACTCTTTCAATCACTGCGTTATCAACATGTATCTTGTTATTTACTACTGGTACGTATGATCTTTTATGAAATAACTTATATTTTGTTTGCAGACATTTAATGTTAACTTATTCCCTTAAACCAGCTATTCAGTGCATTCAGGTCTTGCTGTATATCATATATCAGCTGGTGCTCAGAGTTATCTATATATAACAAACATATATCATCAGCAAACATAGTCAATTTACCTTTTAGTCTTAAACATCCTATGTCATTTATAAAAATTAGGAATAATATAGGACCTAATACAGAACCTTGTGGAACACCATGATGAATTGATGATAGAGAATTGGAAATGTTGTTCATATTTACAAATTGTTTCCTATTACTGAGATAGTTCTGAAACCAGTTGAGGGGAAGTCCTGTTACACCAGCATACTCAAGTTTCTTTAGTAATAAAGTATGATTTAAAGTGTCAAAAGCCTCTTTTAGGTCAATAAATAAACCAGCAGCTAAACTATTATTTTCCAGAGCTCTTTGAATAGGTATGATATCTACCATGGCAGCAAGAGTACTGGATTTGTTAATAAATCCATACTGATGATTGTGAAAAAAAGTTGTGGTTTTCTAGATACTGTAATAACCTAACTTTTACTACTTTTTCCAGAATTTTGGCAAATGCTGGAATAATACTTATTGGTCTGTAATTATCTATAATTACTCTATCACCTGTCTTATAAATTGGGACAACTCTTGTGATTTTACAACCATCAGGTACTGAAGCTGAACTAAGTGATAAATTAATAATGGTTACAATGTGTGGAACCAAACTGTACTTGCACTTTGTTAACAATTCATTTGATAAAATATTGTCTGTTTTATTACCTTTGCTTTGTATTGTTGCTATCATTTTTAGAACCTCATTATTATCTGTTGGATATAGGAAAAGACTATTTGTTACTGAACTATAAGGTGGTAGAGTATATTGTGTAGTTATACATATATTCACTAACTGATCGGCTATATTTACAAAGTATTGATTAAAACACACACATATTGCTACCTGATTTACTATTTTTTGATTATCTACCATTATTGATTCTATTTGATTGCACTGTACTAGGGTTTTATTTCTTAAGATTTCATTTATTGTCATCCATGCCTTTTTTGGATCATAGGAGTTATTCAGTTTATTTGAGTACTATGCTTCTTGAAGCTCCCTTTTCATTTTAGTTACTTCATTTGCACACTTTTTGTATAGTTCAATTGCTATCGGAGAGGGAAATTTGCATTTTGTTTTGCTATACAGTAAGTTTTTCTTTTTAACTAGAGCCAAAAAGTTACTATTAACCCATGGTTTATGTGTCAGTTTATTTGACACAACCTTTCTGCACCTGTAGGAGCAGACTGAAACCCCTTCCTTTATAAATTGCAATAATGAGTTATAATATTCAATATACTTTTAATTATTATAGGATGTAACTCCTCATGGCCTTAAGAAATTCGCTGCATGTAGGTTACAAAGCACTGTTATCAATGATGTATTAACAGGGGTTCATAGAGCATTAAAACTATGCGTTGGATATTTTTTCAGATCAAAATCTTTCTTCAGCACTTGGTTCTATACAAATAAATATTTTGCTTCTTATTGTATCAAGGAGGTTCCAGTTAGAATATATGGCATTAAGACAACACAGTGGATACTCACTATTGCTGTTTGAGGTTGAATTTCTAGATTAGGAGATTTGGTATATTTAATAATGGGAAAGTTGATTTCCTAACATTATGTCCACAGCCAAGAGGACCTATTAACTATAGTTGTTACTTTTATTTATATTTATTTATACTAAGCTATGGGCAGGCTAGTATGATAGATATCAGGCCTGGTTCTTTACAATCTACTCATAATTTACTGTATAATTCCTAATTATAAGAATTGTAAGTTTGTAGAAGAGGTGGTGAACTACAACTACTTATCGGTGCAGCAATTGTCACTGGAGAAGGATATTGAGCTATGCGCAGTTAAGTTAATTGATGATAACATGGTAATTATTTGTGTGTACAGGTCACCTCATGGCAATATTATTATAATACATTCTTAAAAAGTTTAGAACTTTCTCTGAACGAAGTAAAATGTCAAAATCAAACTGTTATAATTTGTGGGGATTTTAATGTAGATTTTTCCAAGAGTTCAAAACATTTAAAAAATTTAACCGAACTGGTATTAACTTACAATCTAAAAGCCATGGTAAAACATGCAACTAAACGATGCAAATGGTACCTCGGTAATTGACCAAATTTTTATTGATGCCAATCATAATTATGAAATAGATAATATCAAAGTGGGGTACAGCGACCATGATTCACAGATACTTACAATATCCAGATGCCAGCATTTCATTGAAAAAAGCTACAAGGATGTTTAGTAACAGCAATATAGAAATGTTAAAAAATATGTTCTCTAATGAATATTGGCTAGAGGTATACAGTTGTACAGATAATGATGATAAATTTTATCACTTTTTAACTATGTTTAAACATTATTTTGACATTGCTTTTCCTCTGAAAATTATTAATGTAATTGCAAACACAGAAGGAAAAAAGCTGGTTAACGAGAGGAATATTAATATTGTGACTTTGTGGGTTCATGAAATTAAAAGTCCAGGTTACAAACACCAAAAATTGCACTTTATTTCCGTAGAAACACAATCACGGCACATACACATACAACTTGCAAGATCAACGACCACAACACAGCACACCACCTGTTCACGCACGCGAGTTCAATTAGCGACTGACTCACTTTGGCGGGCGGGCTCCGTTTTTTATAGATTACTCACATTCCAGAATGTTCACCGACAATCAGAATGGCTAGAACAAAGAACTAGAACTCTCGAGAAATCCGTCTCCTTTCCCCGGCCGTTTCGGCGAGCTTTCATCTACACACTGCACGCCTGTCTCTTTGAACGAGTCGCCCGCGCCGCCTCGATCAACAATGGGCTCGCGACACTGCTCCCTCCTCAAGACTGGTCGTCCCGAACAGCACCGACGTAGCGGGGCCAGACGATCCAGGTGTACCACCAACATCTTTCCTCGGGGCACCTTCTGGATGCGGTAGACCACGTCGTTAATCCTCTTTACCATCCGGTACGGTTCTTGCCATGGCTGCTGAAGCTTCAGGCAGTGTCCCTTTGTCCGGGTTGGGCGGTACAACCAGACTAAGTCACCTTGCTGGAACACTTGGCTGCTGGCTTGCCTGTCATATTTGGTCTTCACGCGGTCACTCGCCATCCGGATGTTCTGACGAGCCATCTCGGGCATATGGTGGAGATGGTCCACCAAGTTCTCCACATACTCGGTTGCTGGCTGTTTACCTTCCGGGGGCTCCCAAAAGCCAGGTCACAAGGGAGTTGTAACTCTCGGCCGAACATTAAACTGGCTGGCGTCATCGCAGTGGTGTCGTGTGTCGACGAGCGGTTTGCCAGGAGGAACAGTGGCACCTTGACATCCCAGTCTCCCTGATGGCTGGCCACGACCTTCCTCAGATGTTCTTCTAGGGTCTTGATTTACCTCTCGACCATGCCGTCCGACTGCGGGTGTAGGGGTGTCGTGCTGGTCTTGTTCACCCCAAGTCTTTCCAGTGCCTCCTTCATCAGGTTAGACTCAAAATTGGTGCCCTCGTCACTGTGGAGCTCCAACGGAACCCCAAAACGGCAGAGCAGTTGCTCCACGAGGCAGTCTGTGATGGTCTTTGCCTCCTGGTTCGAGATGGCATACACCTCCGGCCACTTGGTGAAGTAGTCCACGACCACCATCAGGTACTTGTTGCCACGGTCGGACACTGGGAATGGTCCAGCTATGTCGACAGCGATTCGTTCGAAAGGCACCCTGACGTTGTACTGCTCCATGCGAACCCGGCTCCTAGTCTGGGGTCCGCTACTCGCCGCGTACACGTTACATTGACGGCACCACCTCTCAGCGTGTGCTCGGAGTCTGAGTCAGTAGTAGCGCTGCCGGAGTTTGTCAGTCGTTCAGTTAGCTCCCAGGTGTCCTCCTGAAGTACCGGCGTGAACTTTCTCCAAGACTTCCGGGACCTTGCTTCGGGGAAGCACCAATTGCTCTCTCTGCGTCTTCCCATCGGGTGATTCCCATACGCGGAACATCACACCCTCTTTGGTCTTCAGTGACTCCCATTGGGCCCAGTAGGACTTGTACGCAGTGCTTCTGGGTGCGATGTCCTCCCAGGTCGGTCTCGTCCCTACCTCCACTTCCCTCAAGAGTGGCCCCAAGTAGGCGTCCGCCAGCTGCTCCCTCCTCAGGCCTGCGCTATCCCAGCCGTCCGCAGGCACTGCCGTGACCACTCTGACAGCTGCGGCACGCTCCTTCCCTTCCACTCTTGTGCACTGGCCGCACTCTTCTGAACAGGGTCTTCGAGGCATGGCGTCTGCGTTGGAGTGGCTCTTCCCTCTACGATGTTCAGAGGTGAAGTCGTACTCCTGCAGCCTCTGTACCCAGCGGGCTGTCTGGCCATCCAGGTTCCTAAAGCTAAGTAGCCAGGTGAGGGCGGAATTATCAGTCCTCAGGTGGAATGACTGACCGTACAGGTACTTGAGGAAATTCTCCATGGTCTATACTACTGCCAGTAACTCTCGCCGTGTGACGCAGTGGTTCTTCTCTGCCTTGGACAGCGTCTTGCTATAGTAAGCTATCACCCGCTTGTGGACGTCCTGGACTTGGGATAGGACACCTCCAATGCAATGGTCGCTGGCGTTGGTGTCCACAATGAAGGCGCCATCTGGTTGTGGGAATCCTAAAATAGGAGCAGTACACAGTGTCTTCTTCAGCTCCTGGAAAGTGACTTTGGCATCCTCCGTCCACACATACGGCCGGTGTTCTTCCGTCGAACGGGTGAGGGGCTTGGCGATGTTGCAGAAGCCCTTTATGAAATGGCGGTAATGACTGCACAGCCCCAGGAAACTGCAGAATTCTCTCTTATCCTTTGGCCGACGCCAATCTCTCATGGCCTTGCAAGGTCAACGACCACAACATGACACACCAGCTGCTCATCCACGAGAGTTCAATTAGCGACTGACTCACTTTGGCGGGCGGGCTCCGTTTTTTTATAGATTACTCACATTCCAGAATGTTCTCCAACAATCATGACGGCTAGAATAAAGAACTAGAACTCTCGAGAAATCCGCCTCCTTCCCCCCGCCGTTTTGGCGAGCTTTCATCTACACACTGCACGCCTGTCTCTTTGAACTAGTCGCCCGCGCCGCCTGGATCAACAATGGGCTCGCGACAATATCCTGTGCAGAAAAGAGGTTAATGCATTCGATCTCCAAAATCAGAGGACACTTTTACAGAATCTAACACGTATTTAAAAAATTATAAAACTATTCTAAATAAATTATATTACAGGCTAAACGATTGAGTAATGATAGATTTATCCAAACATTCTTTAATAAAATAAAAGCTACATGGAAAGTAATCAAAAGTGAAATAACAAATACGTTACAAAGGAACTTGATACTAAATGGAGCTGAAGGCCCTATTAGAAACCCTAGTTTAATATCAGAAACTTTTAATAATTTTTTGGCAAACATTGGGAAATGTTTAGGAAAAAAGATAATGTAAATTTGCAATTTACTCATAATTCCTACATACAACTCTCGATGTTCCTTAAATACACTGATTATAAGGAAACAGAACATACTGTCACAATTAAACTCCAAAAGTTCCTATGGACATGTTGATGTGCCAGACTCCTTATTAAAGCAATTTGCTTACTTAATTGCACATCGTTTGGCAAATATATGAAACAGTTCCTTCGCAAAAGCTACTTTAAAAACAGCAAAATTATTAAATTAATTATTAAGAGAATTGATAAAAATAAACTGACAACATGTGAGAACATATTCATATGGAAAAATAAGGACCGCATAATTAACTTTGAAATTCTACCAGTAGATGATTTGACAAAGAAGTTCATAGTTCCACCACCAGAGAGAGGAGAACAGACGACAACACATGCTAGTTGGAGAGAGGTTGAAAATGGAGGCAATGGCTTCTGAAACTAATCCCTCGATAATATAAAAACGTAAGTGATGAAGTGTCAGTAAACCGACAACAAATAGTTTTCCTGATTAATTTTGACGTCACTGTTACTAAATTCCTCCAATCACGCATAATATCACTGATAAAGTAAAGACCACCAAATTTCTAGGAGTCTGAATCCAGAGAGATTTAAAATGGGATATACATATGATCATCTAATGAAAAGATTGAGCACAATATGTTATATTTTCAGAAAATTGGCAAAAACTATCAGTATAGAAAAGATGAGAAGTATGTACTTTGCATTTGAACATTCAATCCTTAGATATGGAATAGTATTCTGGGGAAGTTCACCACACTGTAAGAAATTGTTTGTAATGCAAAAAGGAATCATAAGTATATTAGTAGGAGTAAATCAGAAATACCCATATTGGTCACTGTTCAAAAAGTTGTGGATATTACCACTCCTAAGCATTTAAATATATTTGAATCCATTCTTTTTATAAAAAGACTTAATGACAGTGATTGCAACATATTAACCATAAATGCAGATATTCATAACCATAACACAAGTCAATGCAGCAACTTACACATGATAAAGGCAAATACTAAATTGTATTAAGATGGAATCATATATTTGGTTCCAAATTTTACAACAGATTACCAGGAAAAATAAAAAGTATAAAGACAATAGCATCTTTCAGGACAAAACTGCTGTCCTATTTGATTGTTCACTGCTGTTACTCCTCTGTAGAATGTGTAAATCAATCAGTATAGTTTCATCATCTACACAGTATGTAATAACAAAAACATGTGTAACCAGTACATAAATGTGTGTATAATTAAAATGTGCTGTGTTGAAGACAATTGCATCATTTAGTTATAAGTTAATTTTAACTAACTTGTCCAACATCATTTGTATTATGGCTTTTACTTTACTTTACTTTATATTATATACAAAGTAATATAATATGCATTGTACCATCTTATGTAATGTACTATGCCCGTCTCGGTAGCGTAGATGGTAGCATGTCTGCCTCAGGTTCAAGAGGTCCCGAGTTCAAATCTCAATCAGGGTGAGTTACCTGGATAAAGTTTTTTCTGGGGTTTCCCTTATCCTGAAAGACTAAGCTCCATGGACCCTGGACACATATGAGCATCATTTCACCCATTTCATTCACCGTCCGATATGACTTAATGCTGGAGGATGTAAAATTACAATAATACTTTATTATCACCTTATGTTCATACAGAAACAGTCAAATCGTCAATTACAGTGCAACAAGCTTTTCATATTTACATATATACAGTGCTATGCTTATTTGTCAATTCTTGTAAGTTATTTAATATATGTTGTAATGAGTACTATTTCAATCTGATTACTGAAATCTAGAATTGCAATATATATAAACTTGAATTTTATTCTGATTTTTAGTTGAATTCCATGGTGTCATTTGTGGAAATTAACACAAAATAACATACTTTTAAGTGAAAATGAATGAATAGAGAAGTGTTCTGCATCTTTGCCAGATTGTAAACAGGCAACATTTTGAACATTTAACTGGAACATTTGCATTTATTACTTCTTTATTTTAATGATGTTATTCAATTAAATACATAAATAAAGGTTCTCTTTAACTATTTATTTGGTTACCATAGCAACATCAACTGTGGTATAACACAACTGATAGCTTGTACAATCATATCCAATAATAAAAATCTTTGAAATGACATACAATATATATATATATATATATAATGTCATTTAAAAACATTTTTGAAGATGTCACAACTTGCATAACAGTAATGTTAAGAATGGTTTGTTTTCTTAAAAAAATACCTTTTAAAATACACTGTTTTTTTGAGTTCAAGTGATTTTTATAAAACATTTCCATTTAGCTATAACAGAAAATATGCAGGACTTTTGAAATGCACTGAACATTCATGTTTTTGTGTTTATGGAGTATAGCTACTATACTTTAATTGTTTAGCATATTGTTTCATCCCTACAATGCTATTACTGGATGACATTTTTCCTAAAGGTTGTATATTACAGCAGTAGTATGAGTCATAACAGGCAAGAAAGAAGGAAATTCACTACAGGCAGTGCAGTAGTTGGAAAAAATGTTTAGGTGGTACTCACAAAACTGGAAATAAGTTTAGGTGGTACTCACCAAAAGTCACTTAAAAATTGTGGTTCGCACCACCTGACTCTTCATTGTTATACCAAGAATTTTTATGGCTAATATAAAAGCTATTGCCATTTCAGTTTAGTGCTAAGAACAATCAATAAACATTATTTATTTCTTTAATTCTAAGCATCGCTTCACAAATTTAGATGGTATGCCTACAATGTGTTCATATTTTAGGTGGTACAGATTACCAGCCCATACCGGCCCAACTACAGCACTGAGAACAGGTCTATTCATATATCTTGACAGATGGAGAGTAATGCACAGTGGTATTTGGATGAGTCCATTTTAGAGCAGGTGCAACTGAAGGGGAGGGCAGGTCAGTTGCATATCAGTTACAAGCAAGTAAACAAGTGCAGAGCTACTGAGTAGCACCATAGCTTGTTTAAAAAAGTGCATGTCTCCTGGTTCCAAGAGAGCACTTAGATATGGCACGTCCTAGCAGCAAATTAGAAAATAAGGTGCTGCATTCACAAACATGAGAAATAATAAGCAATGTCTATAGATTTATGAAAAAGGAAGAAGGATCTGGATCTGCTATGAAAATCTGGGAAAGCGTATCAGAGGCAACAGGTGTGTCTGAAAGCAGTGTAAAGAGAATTATTAAGGAAACAAAAACCATTGATTTTGGTGCAACAGTGTCCTTCTCTACACCAAGTAAACAAAGAACAAGAGTATGCACAAAATCTAATTGGGATGGTTTTAATGATGAAGTAGCTAGGCAAACTATGAATATCTTTTGCATCACAGAAAAAGGAAGATCTACTCTGAAGAAAGTGCTTAGGAAGCTTCAAAATTCTACTGACTTCCAAGGCAGCGTCTCAACATTAAGAACAGTTGTTTTGAAGTTAGGATTTAGATGGAAGAGTAATTTTAATGGAACATCATACTATACAGACCAAAGGGCTTAATAACTATCTGTGAGATATTCACAGATATCGCAATGAAGGTTGTAATACAGTTTATATAGATGGAACATATTATGTTGTTGTCATCGTCAAATGCTAGGCTTTGGCAATGAGGCCATTATCTCTCTGCTCTCCAATATTTCTGTGTAGTGGATCCGGCAGGTAGGACTTCACAGGTTAGAAGATGTTCTTCAGTCATTTCTTTTCTTTATTGCACAGAGGACAATTTGGACTTGTGTAAATTCTTATTCTGTGTGTAAGTGCTTGGCCAAATAATCATGTTCCATTAGTAATCTAAATTTTGCTACTGCAGCTTTATGTGGGAAGTCTGGAATAATTTCTGGATTTTTAATTAAAATGTTCCATATTTTTTCTTTAGCTTTGTTAGATATTGATTGGTTTTGTTTGTTTTTATATTTGTTTTTAATTAATATTTTTATGGATGTAAAGGATAAGTTTTTATTTTTGTTCTGAATTAAAATTGCACCTTTTTTGGCAAGAAAATCAGCTGATTCATTTCCAGCTATTCCACAATGTGCAGTTATCCGCTGTAATTTAATACTTGTCTGTAGTTTTTGAAGTTGTTGGATCATTTTGTGACATTCTTTAATTTGGATTGACCTCATTTTATTTGAACTTATTGCATATAATGCTGCTTTAGAATCAGAAAGTATGACAGCATTTTTAAATTTATCTATTCTGTATAGAAGGAGTTGAAATGAAATATGAATAGCGGTTACTTCTGCATCAAAATTTGCTGTGTGGTATCCTGCTGGTTGATAGAATGAGAATAGTGTCCACGTGATCATGTCATCTGCAAAAAGAGCTGTCTTTACTTCTGTGTTTTACACAGCCGAGGTAAGATCCTTTGTTGTAGATGTTGAACAAGATTGTACTCAGTACTGGACCTTGTGGAAGGCCCATTTTTATTTGTTATAATTTGGCTGTACTGTCATCATTGTATTTTGTAGCACAGAAACGTTGAGAGAGAAATTCAGTGATCAAATTTAACATGTTATCTTGAATGCGTAGTTTTGAAAGTTTCTCAAGAAGTTTATGCCTCCATACTGAATCATATGCTTTTTCAAAATCAATGAAAACTGACAGCATATCTTGATTTTTGTTGAAAGATTCTTTGACATCTTGGGTTAGTTGAATTGTATTTTATTTAGTAGATAAGTGTTGTCTGAATCCTGTTTGAGCAGTTGTTAATATGTTATTACTTTCTATGAACCATTTTAACCTTGCTGAAATCATACATTCTGCTGTTTTTGCAATGACACTTCTTAAGGAAATTGGTCTGTAATTATTTATTTTGTCAGGTGCTGTGTCTTTTTTAGAATAGGAATAATTATTGCTTTTTATACTCTGTAGGTACAATAGAGGTCCATGAAATATTAAATGATTTCAGTAGTACCTTCGTTCCCTTTGGTCCTAGGTGTTTCAGAAATTCGGCATGTATTTTATGGAGACTTTCTATCTTTCAACTAATGGATGGCATAATTTAGTCCCCTTATGGTGAATTCTTTACTGAATACATCATTTGTTTGTTCTGGGCACTTTTTAAATTTTTTGAGATTTTTTATAAATCTGCCTTTGTTTTCCTTTAGCTTCAGAAGAAAGTTTATGCTGAGAGCTGTAATACTTATTAAAGGCTTCAGAAATAGAGTAATTTGAAGTAAGTGTTTTCCCATTTAGTTTGAGTGGTTCTTTCCTAGTTTCTTTCTGACATTTAATTTTACTTATATATCTGTATACTTTTTTTTTTTTGCATCTTTTCCATAATCAGCTTTTTCAATAAAATCACTGAAAGCTTTCTTTTTTACTGCCTTTCTTCACCATTCCTGTGTATCTGTTGGGTTATTGGATAATTCTGCTTTTTTTTCTTGCTATGTCCCTTTCTTCTTTTAACTTTGACAGTTCTGTATTCCAAAAGGGTTTGCAATTTTTAGTTTTTCCTCTTGGGATCCGTTTTTTTGCTGCTTCAAGAATTATGTTTGTTATTGTTTTATTGATTTTATCTGCAGATGCTTCATGTTGAGTGGAGTAAAGATTTTGTTTGGTTTCCTCAGTAAATTTTGTCCAATTTGCTTTTCTAAAATTCCAAGAGTCTTTCAATTTTGGCTTGCTAATATTTTTTTTGTCATCAAGTATTATGGATTCAATAACTGCTCTATGATCAGATCCTATGTCTTCAATGATTTCACGTGTTGTCTTATCTTTAAAAACTGAAGATACTAATATCAGGTCTGGATTAGTGGACTAGCCATTATAGTGTATGCCTGTGGGCAATCCCAATTCTTGTAGATAAGATCTAAAGTGTTAGAATTTATAAATCTTCAATAGTTTTTGCCACAGGCATTTTAGTCTTTGTATCCCCATTTTAATGAATGACCATTGAAATCACCAATCAAAATTATTTTACAGTGTATATTATATTCAGACAAGGATTGTTATTTGGTGGGTTGTATATTCCATATATGGTGTAACGTGAATTTCCTTTCCAGATTTCAATTTGGATAATTTCTATTTTATCTTCTTGTCGCATTTCTTTTATAATTTTAAACTTTGATAAGATGTTTGTTCTGACACCTGTAAGTATTCCACTAGCTATCTGGCGTGATTTGGGGAGAACATTTATATTAAATTCAGAAATTTGAAAATATTTTAGATCATTTGTTACATTAGCTTCTTGAATTATGAATACGTCAATATATATGGAACATATCATTGCAGCACATAAAGCACCACATGCCTGGAGTGATAACTCGCTATAGGGACTCTGCACCAATGTCGAAAGTCCGCCAATTGGTAATCGTGCATGCTGGAGGATAACAGGATTTTGTTCCACCTGCCTAAGCATGATTTAAAACCCAACAAAAACATGGAGGTTACCACGATAGTATGAATTACAACTTAATTTAGAAGAGCAGCAATACTAACTACATAGATTTTTGAGAGTGAACTTTGACTTGTGAAAGGTAAGATTTGTTTCTAGTCAGCTTTTTAGCATAGTAATTTTATGCGTGTGACGCATTATGGGGATAGGTGTACTATCCCCACCATAGTTATTACTCATCCCTACTGCGCAAGATTTCTGTCAAGATATATGAATACATACGCACACAGGTTTTAAGTGAAGGAGGGTTCATCTTTTAAACCACTGATACTAGACACCTTTCTGAAATAATTGTTAATAACAATTTCATCTTTTTAAATTGCATGTTGTATTAATAAAATTTCATATTTTCTTCTGAAATGGTGGGAGCAATTGACTCTTACAGTGACCTGATATCTTAGTTTCAAATGTTACATTCATGTTTACATGATGACTTAACTCAAGGTAACAAGACAACAATAATGGCTACCCACAAAATAACTTATTTTGGTCCGCTATTCAACCCAAGAACAAGTGAATTAATTAATTAATGTAATATTACATTTAAAAATGGATGGAAATGCTACTAACCAAACTTATTCAGAATTGTGTCTGCTATAAGCATTTTCTTTAAAGGATGAATCTTTACCTGGTTTACCTGGCACAATTTGATCTTAATTGTAAGTGTAAATATTGTCTCACTTTTTATATTTAATTTATTAGGTGAATATGGTATATACTCTAGCAACATGAGTGCAACCAAGTTGTATATTGTTGTTTTCATTTGGTTACTTCTTAACAGCAGCCAAACATTATTGAAAGCAACTCTTACCATCATGTACATAGCTCCTTTTGGCATAACTGGACTAAGTCCTGGAACTCTGCTAAGGATTTCATAAGCAATCCGAGCATGTTTCTGCAGTAAAAGAGCACAACTTATAGATCAGCCTATTGTAGTTAAAATAACATTAATAACTATTTATTATGTGGAAAACATTTGTTGAACACTTTATTATTTTTCTAATTCAAGGAATGCCATAATATGTCTGCTGTAAGTTAAGTCTTACACAGAAAGTTAACATCTCATCATCAAGTAATCCAATGCTTTTAATTTTAAAAATGCACAACATGGCAGTCTTTGCTTTAGAAAATAGTTAAATTGCACAGCAGATTTTGTCCTCTGTAGTATAATATGTTAAAATATTTTGGAGAGTTGCATTTGTTAAGATAAATGCAATAGTTTTCATTGATTGTATCTTGAAATGAAATTTACATATCCATAATTATTGTTTACATCAGTATATGAAACACTTTAATGAAAAAGTAATAAAACTCTACGTTTCCTACCTGTAAAGTTTTCAATGTATCTGAGAAAAAGCTCTTAGGTGTTTTTGTTAAAATTGCAGAAAGAGCTCCTTGGACTAATGTATTACTGCCAATAATTCTTTGACTTAATCGCTGCAAACCTTTGTGAATCTGTGACAAACAAAGGATAATTATTAGATTCTCGCTTACGATAAATGTAAATGATCATAACAGTAGGGTAATAATACCAAAGGTGTTGACCCAAAACTAGAAATTTGTAAGATAGTTCACCATTCAAATACATTGATGGTGGAAACAACACAAATCATGTAATATTAAGAGAAACAAGAGTGGGTTTTTTATTAGCTGTCTTAAAACAAGGAGTAATGGGAGTTTTGTACTGACTAATTACACCAACACTTGCCAATTTGACAGGTATATCATTCCTCAATAATTTTCACTTTTTCTGGCTTATTTATCTTTAATCTTAATGTTAAAATAAACAACTGCTATTTAAAATGATTTTTATCAAAAGTAGTAACATGTACTTAGTACCCATCACCAGCTGTGTAACAAAATTATCTTTAAAAATACTACCATAATTGATGATCCTTCACTGCTAATACTGTTAATCACAACTTTATTAAACCTTCACCTTTAATCATAATTTTAGAGTTAACAACTTTTTTTAATGTTTTTTACTCTCACTGTCATCCTTATGGTGTTGCAAAGGTAGTAATTTTGTCATTTATTTCTCATCTTCCATTTTACATCATCAAATGGAAATACAAAATCAAGATTACAATTATAAAATCCATAATGGAAAACGCCGTATATTCCTAAATCCTGAAAATCCTACCATGTTGCCCGCCATTGAATAATAATTTGATCCCCATACACCTAACCCCAGGTTTTTGTGTATTGGAGGCCTCTACTCCTTTGTACACAATTGCCATTTCACCTATCCTACTCTACAGTTTTCTCTTAATTGTTCTTAGCCATCTCCCTTTAACTTTCCCTAAATAATTCCCTATATTTCTCCTGTTCTCTTCACCTTTTACTGACAAAATTTGTCTAATTACTACTTCACTCCCTAAATTGTCCCATTTACATAGCCAGGCCTGCTCTCTCCATATCTATGTGTGACTACAATATAATATACAATGGATGTCTGCATTCTCTTCTCCACACAATGGATATTTATCTATCTCCCTATCTTGAACTATACCTTTCAAGTTTCTCACTGCTGTTCTTGCCCAAGCAAACCTTCTCGCCTTAACTTACTACATATATCTATATATCCTTCCCTCCCCAGGTTGTTTTTATTTCTCTATATAATCTCAGTGAGCTTTTGTCACTTATATTGGTGAAAATGTCTTGTGTGTCAATATCTTCTAATCTTAGCTTAACTTCTTTCCAGAAGCCTCTATACCCATACTCTGTATTTATCCAAGAATGACCCATACCTATCTGCTTCGACACGTCGTTCATTTTATGTGGCCAAGATCTAACCCAGTTACTTCTCTTTTGAATATGAAAACATTATTTAATAATATTGCCATCTTCCAAGTTAGTGATTCTGTATAAATATTTCATTGCCCTTGACAAGATTTTAATTTTAGTAGAATGCCTACTCAGTTCCAATTGTGCTGCTATCGGTAATCCCAATATATATTTACAAAAGGATCTATGCACTCTATCAGTCTATCTCCAAGCCTCATCTACTCCCCATACCTCTGATCCAAGTAACATTATATTTTCTACTACTGCCTCAAAAATCCTCTCCAACCATTTGATATTTATATCTGGCAGTTTACTGTAGCATGATCTTATCACCCTCATGGCCACTTTACCTTTTTCCACAGACATCTTTTCTTGTTCTTTCCAGCTACCATCGAAACTCAACCTTGTCTCCAAATAATCAAATTTCCTTACTACCTCTATTTCTCTTCTATTAACCTTCCATTTCTCATCCTTACGCAACCTGTATCCTTTTTTGAAGACCATCATCTTTGTTTTGTTTTCATTCACTTTCAAACCCCATTTATTGCAATAAGAATAAGCTACCTTGATTGCTCTTCTCATCCCTCCACTTGATATGGACCCAACTACTAGGTCGTCTGCAAACAGTAGCCTTGGGATTTCTTTATTATTAATCATTGGTGAATGTACCCTACAACTTGATATCTCTCTAAAATACCATCAGTATAAAGGTTAAATAATACTGGACTAAGTTTACATCCCTGCCTTACTCCTGCCTTACTTGATATAGATTTAGTTACTTTGCTGCCTGGTAGTTTTATACATAACTCGTTCTCCTGGTGTATCTACTTAATTACTTCTATGAATGCATGACTTATCCCCTTACTGCTTAATTTTATCCACAGTATCCACAGTGCTTCTCTGTTAATAGAATCAAATGCCTTCTCTAGATCAATAAATATCATATATACCGGAAATTAATTATTCTTTCACACTGGCCGTGTGTAGGCTAAATTGTGGAAACGTAGAGTTAGACTGAAAAATTCAATGCCATAGCCGGGATTTGAACCACGGATCTTCTGGTTTCCGTCCAGCCGCACTGCCATTGTGCTACTATGGCCAACGTGCCGACATGACATTAAATTCTCCAACTGACTCGTATTTTCCCGGTAAACCACTTAGGAGTTCTCATAAACACATGAGACAACTACCTTAATGGCGACTTACTACTTGTAAGTAATTTAATGCCCAGGTTTTATATAGTAAACCACTATTAGGTTAATTAATTATTATTATTATTATTAACCTAATTATTAATTAACCTAATAGTGGTTTACTATATAAAACCCGGGCCTTAAAGTACTTACAAGTAGTAAGTCGCCATTAAGGTAGTTGTCTCATATGTTTATGAGAACTCCTAAGTGGTTTACCGGGAAAATACGAGTCAGTTGGAGAATTTAATGTCATGTCGGCACGTTGGCCATAGTAGCACAATGGTAGTGCAGCTGGACGGAAACCAGAAGATCCGTGGTTCAAATCCCGGCTATGGTATTGAATTTTTCAGTCTGACTCTACGTTTCCATCATATATACCCTTCCCCTTTTATTGTTCAGATATTTCTCTATAATAAATGGTAGCAATCACTGTCACCATTCTCATTTCAATTGCATGCTCATTTTCTTAATATGAATTGAAAGGATCTTCTGATTCAATATTGGGCAAGTGTGACAATATTTTATTATCCTTTAGATGTCTCTGTGCTATTAGTACAGAAAAAGAAAAGAATATAAAAAGCAGAATAATGTAATATGAATTTTCAGCCTTGACATACATTACTGAAACATGATATCGAAACAGTCCTTGAGTTAGCAGGAAAACGATTGGCTCTGGTTCTAAAAGGTTACTATATAAAATGATATCATTTATTTATTAATTTATAGATGAGTCGTATTTATTACACATCTGCTTCACTTACGTACCTATTTTGAGGACATGTTTCGCAAATCATCGTTTGCATCTTCGGCTCTTATGCAACTCGTAAGTGATGTCAAGTCAAGAGGAACATGCGAAAGTTAGATCCAACCAATTTTAAAAATCAGACAACACGGAGGTAAGAAAGTTCATATTTGAGAGCCGCATAAGAGCCGAAGATACAAACGATGATTTGCGAAACATGTCCTCAAAATAGGTACATAAGTGAAGTAGATGTGTAATAAATATGACTCATCTATAAATTAATAATTATTTCACTTCACTGTGCTGTTCCAATACAGTTAATTCTCGATATATTGAAGTGACATCAAGTCAAGAGGAACACGAGAAAGTTAGATCCAGCCAACTTTAAAAACCGGACAACATGGAAGTGAGAAAGTTCACATTTGAAGAGTCGCATAAGAGCCGAAGATGCAAACGATGATTTGCGAAACATGCCCTCAAAATAGGTACGTAAGTGAAGCAGATGTGAAATAAATACAACTCATCTATAAATTAATAATTATTTCACTTCACTGTGGTGTTCCAATACAGTTAAATCTCGATGTATCATTTATAATTATATTTACAGATTACATTTTTAAAGGAGTCCAGAATTACTAATTTCATTAGAATTCTTAAAATTTCACTTCAATAGGTTGAGTGATATGTGACATGAGCATACTTATAATTGTTAATTGGTCAGTTTGTCTGGTTGGTCTTCTAGTATTAATATTTCATAGGCTACAGCACCACCACCACCGCCACCGCCACCGCCACCGCCACCGCCACTGCCACCGCCACCGCCACTGCCACCGCCACTGCCACCGCCGCCGCCACCGCCACCACCACCACCACCACCACCACCACCACGTCTGCCCACCCGCCCGCCCGCCTCAGTAGTGTAGATGGTAGTGTGTCTGCCTCATATTCAAGAGGTCCCAAGTTCAAATCTCGGTTAGGGTGAGTCACCTGGATAAGGTTTTTTCCGGGGTTTTCCATTATCCTGAAAGACGAATGTCAGGTAGCTCTAAGCTCCATGGACCTCACATGCATTTGAGCATCATTTCACCAATTTTATTCATTGTCTTATATGACTTAACATTGGAGGACGTAAATTAAAAAAAATCATCATTGTCGTCGTGGCATCCCTCTTGTCGTCGTCGTCGTCATCATCATCATCATCATCATCATCATCATCATCATCATCATCATCATCATCATCATCATCATCATCATCATCATCATCATCATCATCATCATCATCATCATCATCGTCATCATCATCATCATCATATCATATCATTATTAAAATTGTTGGTCTGAAAGGTTAATAATTAAAAATAATTTTAAAAATATTTAATAATTTGTGTTACTACCTTTAACAGGATTTGTGGAGACAACAAACGAAATGGGTGGAATCATGCTCAAATAAGTGTGAGGGTACATTCAACTAAATGTTTCCAAAAACTTATTTCGTGACGATAAGGGAAAAAACACAGAAAAAATGCATACAAGTCATGATAACCAAGATCTGCTTTCAGACCAAAAGGCACAAACCTACTAAAAGCCATATAGGTGCATTAAGTTTACAGAACCACCATTTGCAGTAAATAAAGGGGAACTTTCTTAAAAATTACACCTCTGTTGTAAAAGTGAGTACCATAATTTATTTAGCTTCAAAAAATGTTGTGATAATGTAGTAATTATATCTTTCAGATATTAACATACCCCAGCATGTTCAAAAATTCCATTTCTGTCATGAATAGTTATCCAGCCCATTCTCCAACCAGGAACAAGGAACCTGATAGTAAAGAGTGAAATAAAATAATTGAAAAATTCTTAATAGTTTTAAAAAGTTTAAAAATGCCCAGAACATAGAAGACCAACATTTATTGTGCATGCTTGCACTAACCTTTTTGTTAAGCCACTGCAGGAGAGTATTGGCACATCTTTAGATAGGGATGCTATCGGGTAGAATGTTTGCCCTGGATATGCCTAAAAATAGAATGGTTATAATTATGTTAGAAGCTTAGCATTGTAACAGTAGTTTCGAGTTATATTTAGAAAAGGTATGAAAAGTTTATAAATTTATTTAAAAAAAAGATTATATAAATTTATTTAGTAATTTAAATAAGTAAAAATATATGTAATTTTGTTATTGGCCGTAGTAATAATTGTATGACGTAATGCTGTGACGTTGCATTAAATCGGCCAATCACAAAATTAAGATAGGAGTAACGATAGTTATGGAAAATCAATAATCTTGGTAGAGATGTTCGGTAATCTGGTAAGTGCAGAATAGTCGTGCAGGAGTAAAGAGTGTTATGTAATAATTGGAACTGTTTTACAAAAAAAGTAAGAATTTATCGATAGGCTGGAGGTAACCTGCCAGTGATTGGGAAAGCAAGTTCAAGTAAAATGTAATCCAAATAATACCATTAAATTGTTACAAAATTTGACTTCTCCAAAATTTTATTCTGAACCATGCCTGAAAATTAGATGTCACATGACTCTTATTTAATCAAACACAATCATCAAGAAATAACTCAAAATACAACGAATTAATCCTGTTATATCTGGCTTCTCGACTAAGGTCTCCGATACAGTCAACGTGCATCCCATCTCCATCATAGAAATCCCGCACCAGCATCTTTTTGATAAGTCATTGCTGTAATTAAAGTATTATGTCAGTTGTAATTGTACTCTCATCATTCTAGTTACAGTTAAGAGGTAGAGAAGTAGCAGAACAGGAACATTGTTCCAACATTGCTGCCATTAGAAAGAAATGTTTAACATTTTGATCCATCTGTTTTAAACTGATGAAATTTAACTTTTTTATGTTAGTACCAAACTGATATTATGATAAAGATATCCAGAACAATTTTTAGTCCAATTTTATACTCTGAGTAAGTTAGCTGTGATTTAATATATGGATTCACTTTAAGTTTACTTTAGTATGAGGGTCGGCTGATAAGTCCCGGGCCTCACAACATAAAAAAGATTTTTATTTTTTTTCCTTTATTTCTCCAGAAAGGCTAATACATTTGTCATATTGGTGTTCTAATTTAATTAAACTACCTCTGTAGTGCCACTTACCATGGTCCTCAAATTAGCTGTTTACCGCATCTATGACCTCCTTGTTGCTGTGAAATCTTCATCCTCCAAGGCATTGCTTGAGGTTCAGAAACAGGTGGTAGTCACTGGATGCTAGATCTGGTGAATACGGTGGTTGTTCAAGCACTTTGAACTTTAATTCATACATTTTTCTGATTGCAATGACCTAAATATGGGCCAGAGCTTTGGTGTGAAGAAACAAGATATTTTTCTTTGCAAAATGAGGTCTATTTCTTTTCACCTCATCACTCAAATGTTGCAGTAAGCTTGCATAGTAGTCACCAGTGGTACCTTTACTCTTTTCCAAGTAATCAATACAAATAATTCCCTGTGCGTCCTAGGAAACACTCACCATAACCTTGTTAGCTGTTGACTTTGCCTATTTTGGAGTTGGTTCACCTGGCACAATCCACTGTTTTCACTGTGATTTATTTTCTGGTGTAGTGATGTATCCAAGTTTTATCCATGGTAATAAGCTGTCTCAAACATTCACTAAGATTTTCACAATAGAACTCCAAATTCTTTATAGAAAGAGTTTTTCTTTGCAACTTTTGACCAGATGTCAACAAATGCTGCACCCATCTTGCAAAGACCTTGTGAAATCCCAAAAAATTACTTAAAATATTACCTACACGTTCTTTTGAAATGTTTACAGATGCTGCTATCTCAAACAAATTTAATCTGAGGTTTTCCAGTAATAAACAATGACGTTTTTCAATGATCTCTGGAGTTGTGACTTCCTCAGGGCGTCCAGAGTGAGGCTCATCACTAGTGCCTGTAGTTCCATTTTAAATTCTACAACCCACCTTTTAATCATTGTACATGAAGGGGCAGAGTCTTTCAATGTACTGTCCATTTCCTCCTTGATTTCTTTAGGTGTTAAGCCTTTCAAATGGAAGTATTTAATCATGGCTTGTTTTTCCAAATCCTCCATTTTCGTGTCTCTACACTTGTCTTGTTTAAAATTATGTCATTCAAAAACTAAACAAGCTATTGAATCGTAATTATGGTTACAAGCTAATCTAGAGTTAAGCTATATGATGCTATCTATCCAACTGGCCCAATGGTGCCATCACTATGTGAGGCTTGGGACTTATCAGCCGACCCTTGTATGTATTGAAAAAACTTTTTGCTTGATTTACCACTAGAGAAAGTGTTACATTATTCCCAAAAATTAATAATGTGATTGCAGCAAAAATACAAGTTTAGTGTTTCATAAATTTAAAAAAATATAAAAATATATCTATGGACACTAGATGTATTCATGTACAGATATTTTTCTATAGTGTGAAAGTGAATGAGGTGTGAACATCTGTGACAGCATAACTCAAAAATGGAAACTTGGGTTTCCCAATCTTGCAATATAATTCCAGCGTATTTCCATCATACAGAGATTTTAAGCATTTGCATAGAAAAAATTCATTAGTTTTTACTCCTCCTTCCCCAATACAGACTGGCCATTTTGATTAAAATACCACATGTTTGAGCACAATAAAAAAATAAATTGTGAAACTTTAATTTTATTTTTAGCAACCTGTGAAAGCTTATTAACTTTTATTAAGTTTTATATAATTAGTCACACCTAAAAGATATAAAAACTTGCATGAAAAATGTAGGTTCATTTATCTCAATAACTTTTATGTAACATTCTAATTCTAATGCAGGGATTCATTACTATAACATTTTACCTGATGTTCTCCTTCATGTATCATCTATGCAACAGTTTTATGAGGTTATGCCCCTGTGAAAAACTAATAATTTTCTTTCGATTAACCACATATGCAGAATATGGTTGGTTGGTATCTAATGTTAAGCAGTTGGCAATGAAGCCAATTTGCTCTCTTCCACTCCAGTATTTTAATTTTTTTTATATATAATTTACGTCCTCCAACATTTAGTCATATCGGACAATGAATGAAATGGGTGAAATGATGCTCAATGTGTCCGGGGTCCATGGAGCTTAGAGTTACCCGACATTCGTCTTTCAGGATAAGGGAAAACCCCGGAAAAAACCTCATCCAGGTAACTCACCCTGACCGAGATTCGAACTCGGGACCTCTTGAACCTGAGGCAGACATGCTACCATCTATACTATCGAGGTGGGCCAGTATTTTAATGTTGATATATGCAGAATATAATTGAACATACTTGGGGCATTCAAAAATGATTGGCACTACAACCTTTTCTTGTTTACAGGAACCATTTATTGAACAAACTCATTCAGGTAACATTAGAGCTATTCTCTGCCAATGTCTGTGCACTTGTTCCATCATTCTGGCAGCTTCCTTATTAGCATAGCAAACCATTCTGTGGGGTATCCCAATACCGCTAATGGACAACTGCATGAATTCGTAATTAGTGGTGAACTTCTTAACCTGCATGACCTCTTTCATCGAGTCGAATAGGGCACAGTAATTAGGAACCAAATCAGGTGAATATGGAGAATGTGGCAGCACGCTTCCACTCCACATAGACTGGAATTTCTTTTCCAGAGTCTTGTGGAAAAACCATGACTCATCGACGGTGACTAGTTTTGGGAAAATTCCTCTGGATCTGCACTGTACTGTTGCAGCAACTTTTGGCATACCTCCACACGCTTCTGTTTCTGCGCATTGGTGAGGGTATATGGCACCCATTGTGCACACACCTTTTTCATCATCAAATCTTCATGGATTATGGTGTGGAGGGTTTCCCGTGATAGAGCTGTTGCCTGCACTAATTCATCAAATGTGATTTGGCTGTTCTCCAATAACAGATCATTGACAAGCTGGGTGTTGTTTGGTTTGCGTACAGTTACTGGATGCTCAAACACTTTCGCATTTTTTAGCACAGTCCCTGCCATCTTTGAATTCGGACACCCAACGAAATACGAACCTGCAACTTGGTGCAGGCACCTCACATATGGCCACTAAACTCTTGTGGATATCTGAAACAATCACTCCTTCCCTCCAGAGAAACCACAAACTCCACCTTTGCCCATGCTTGTCTGCTTACGTGTTGTTTCACTGATTTCCACAAGCATACTCACAAGATGGTACAATTGCTACTCCAGTGCGCCATCTGTGGGAAGTAGCAACATTATCTGTTGGCAGTAGAGTGCTATCACCTATCTTAACCCATACATTGACACATACTGCTATTTTGCAGGAGTTATATTGGAACAAACTAAATACAAGAAAGTAAGTTCTGTTTCAATTTATCTTTCCTGCAGCGCTGCGATCGCAGTTCCACACATGTGCGGTAGACGCTCTGTATCAAGGAGAAGAAACGTGCGCCATTGTAAGATTGCTGTCAGCCATGTACACTTTGTTGTGCTTGTTTACAATGTCGGTGTTGATTGAAAATCCTGCCGCTTGTGAAATCACATCTGTGATTCGTTTTCTGAATGCTAGGAAAGTGAAACCAATTGAAATTTATCGGGAAATTTATGATGTCAAAAAGTGTTGTGTTTCTTCATGACAATGCACGACCACACACTGCAAATGCGACGAAAAACATCCTTTAGGGATTTGGCTGGGACGTGTTTGACCACCCCCCATACATCCCTGACCTCGCTCCTAGCGACTTTCATCTTATTTTGCATCTCAAATCTTTCCTTGGCGGTCAACACTTCAACAATGATGAAGAGCTGAAAGAAAATGTTTCCAACTGGATGAAGACACAAGCGGGAAATTTCTATGGAGAAGGCATACAAAAATTTGTGCCTCACTATGACAAATGCCTACAAAATTTCGGCAGTTATGTGGAAAAGTAGTTTAACAGTTGTAGAATTTTGTGCAATAAATAATTTTTCTGTGAACGGGTAGAGCCAGACTGAAAAATTCAATGCCATAGCTGGGATTTGAACCACGGATCTTCTGGTTTTCGTCCAGATGCTTTAACCATTTGAGCTACTATGGCCAACATGCCGATATGACATTAAATTCTCCAACTGACCTGTGTTTTTCCCGGTAAACCACATAGGAGTTCTCATAAACACATGAGACAACTACCCTAATGGCGACTTACTATGCTGTAAGTACTTTAAGGTCCGGGCTTTATAGTTCTGACCACTATTAGGTACAATTAATTTCCAATAATTTTTCTGTGTCTGTACACAATTTAATTTTATTACCAAACAGAACTTACTTTCTGGACATACCTCCTACATTATCTGTTCATCAGATATTAATTTTTGTTAGTATAATTTTGAGTAAAACTAGTACTCAGTGTTCCATTTATTGCTAGTACGATATTTGCCTAGAATGCCATTCGTTAAGATCTTCCTAACATCATCAGTTGTTGTGGACTAATGGATGTTGGTTTGGTGAACTCCTTGGAGGTGATAGGGGTGTCTCTGTCGGTATCTTGATGAATTTGAAGTTTGGGTTCTCTTCAAAGGTAGTATCGAAATTGGACAATTTTCTTTCATATTTCTTTATGAACATTTTTTCCCACGTGGTTAATGCAGTTGGACCTTGAGCACGTTTTAATAATTGGATTTCTCATTCTATATCATGATTATCCTTCCAAAAATGATACGCTACCGCCGATTCATCTATTTCTGTGTTCCTGATGTTCCTAAAATGCTCTTTAAGCCTAATGTTCAAATTCCTTTCAGTTTTTCCAATGAATACTGCCTAATGTTTCCCTAGGGCAACGCCACCCATTAAGGGGTTAACAAGGTTAAAGAAGACTCCCCAAATATTATACAAATAAAAATATTTCGTAAATATTTTCCACTTATCTTAAGAAATTGATGACAATACTCCTATCTTGTTTATGCAAAATTAATTTCATGAGCATTTGCCCACATCTTCAGTCAACACACTTCGTTGTCAAGGAAATAAATATAAGGAAATAAATCCCCAAATATTCACAGAACATTTAAGAAGTGCACTTTTTTGTCATGGAAATATCTCAGACATCTATTATTTTATTCAAAATAATAATCATATTTTTAGAAAATCAAAATATAATCTTTTTCCATCTGGGTGTTTGCAATGGGTGATTTTGCTTAAATTGAATTAAGTATATCGAGATTGAACTGTATTGGAACACCACAGTGAAGCGAAAAATTATTAATTTTTGGATGAGTCGTATTTATTACACATCTGCTTCACTTTCGTACCGATTTTGAGGACATGTTTCGCAAATCATCGTTTGCATCTATGGCTCTTATGCGACTAAAGTTTGATCCAGCAGTGTGGGTAATTCTGGGGTTGCTAGATGGCAGCAGCAACCCCAGAATTACCCACACTGCTGGATCAAACTTTAGTCGCATAAGAGCCGTAGATGCAAACGATGATTTGCGAAACATGTCCTCAAAATGGGTACGAAAGTGAGGCACATGTGTAATAAATACGACTCATCTAAAAATTAATGAATTAAGTATGTTGGTCCTCAAGACTATGGCTACTGGAACAACTGCTTTGGTCCTCCAATGTGTAAAGGAGTGTGATTTCAAGTCTTGCCATAAGTATAGCTGTTTGTTCCTTTGCTAACATGTGTGAGTGAGTAAATGGAAGTAAAAATGGAAAATCAGTCATAATCACAGAAAAAAATACTTAGGGACTTCTTTGACTTTGCACATTTTATATTCTTCCTCTCACTCTCTCCCTTCTCTCTTTCCTCCCTGTGAACATTTTTCTGAAATGTTTCTTTTATAATTCAAGGAACCTTAATTCCTATATCAGCAAAATTTTAATATAAAATTTTTTGGGTGCAATACATTGGTTCCTCTGTTTAGGTAGCGTAAAAGAAACACAAATATTGAAACTTAACTACATATATAGTATTAAATAAGGTTTACTTGAGACAAACAATGTATTTAAACAGATTTTTGAACAATTGAAAGGAATATAATTTGAACCTTCAAAGTTGGTTAGAGTAGTTTCACATTGGCAAAATACGGTGCTCTTATAGGTAAAGAACATAGTGAAAGATTGAAAGATACTAATAAATAGTTCATTTTGACATTTATGACACTATGGGTGAAGAGAATGTCATATATGAGTAAATTCAACATCAAACACAAAAATATTTGGTCACTTTGGACAGTGAAAACAACTTAGCTTCTGAAACTGGTCAAGGCACCAAAACAAAAAAGTGAAGCGTTACATCTTGGACTCAACTTTTCCATCAAGGAAAAGGTATTTTGAAATGAGTATTTCCTTATGAAGTTTTAATGATGCTGGATATATGTATAAAATGTTTGGTGGTTTCTTTCCTGCAAGTGACTAAATTATACTTATTTTTGAACACAAAAACCAAACACTACGAACTATTACACTACAGTCTCCATCTGCCCTTCCTACAATGCTCAGAATACCTTCTTAACAGAAAGAATTTCAGATTAAGCACTTTTCTTCATTTGGACACTGACGGTGGAAACATTGAATTCCCTATCAGAAGTGTGTAGCTAGAGACAACCATCATAAAGGTCCTGTACTATCTATAATTAATTTAGGAGGTATATGGTATACAGCAAAGGCAACACCATGCTCGCTGCAACCTGAGGGAAATCCATTGCAGCTACCAATCTCTGGGAGGAAGAGATAAAGTGAAGGAATCAAAGATGGCTACAGGCCATAGGCAGATGTTACAAAGATGTGCTGAAGCCCTTAAGAGTTTCTGGCTCAAACACTTGTTCCACCACTGCAGCTGACCAGAGAGGCCAATGAATGACTTATTCAGTCAAGGAGCACTTAGTGTGCAGGGGGAATATCTTTTCTTGGAGCGTGTATCTATAAAATCTGTCCGTAATCAATGCCCACCATAAACCCTAAAAGCACACCTGAAGGATGAGAAGAAAATGGAATGATAGGGAAATGAAGAGAAAAAAGGTGTGGTAGATGAGAAACCACCCAGCACTGGCCTATTGATCAGCAAAAACAACAAAAACCCAAGATCAGCATGGGAGGTCAATGGAAATTGGACCTGGGATCTCTCAAATGTGAGCCTTCCTTGTATATCAGAGTCAGCTTAGTCATATCTACATTTACTAATCTATACTCTCTTTCCAAATTACTGTTTAGATATATATGAAGCTTGCACTATTCCTTAGTATTTAACAATTTAATACTAATGGTCATAAAGTTATACTTTCAGATCAATTTATATCAGCATTCAGGTACTTTGGTCAAAAGTATCTGAAAGCATAATTATCTCAAAAAGAAAGAAAACTCTCCTTACCATATGTTCATAAATTTCATCTGCAATAATGGGTACAAATTTCTTGTAGGCAACATTTAGAATATTGTGTAAATGCTGTTTACTGTAGACTGAGCCACAAGGGTTTGAAGGATTATTGACAATGATTGCAGCTGTATTATTGTCTATTTGTTCTTCCATGTCAACCAGATCAGCCTCCCATCCATATTCTGGCTGTAAGTTTGCAAAGAAATTAAGTGAACATTTTATATTTCAGCATTACATACAGCAATAAAATTAAGAGAAAAATAATTTTTATGGTAAAAGTACTATGGTAAAGGCTACAGAACTACCGGTAACATATACACTAGGCTCCTCATATCTAGTATGCATACTCACTATCATGTAATTCTGTGTAGTTTTTCCTAGTTTATAATACCTATATCTTATATTTCATATTTAATTGTGCCATACCCTTGTCTAACTATGACAGCATATTGCAATAAAATTTTGTTTCCCAAGCTGGAATACAGAGACAGTGAAACCTTACTGGTAACACAGAAGCAAATTTCAGTAAATATTACCTGTAAGATAATTCTTAAGAATTTGGCTTAAAGCATTGACATTCAAGTAACAAATATTAATTTTGATTAATATGCTTTCTCAAAGACATCTATATAAAGCAAGTCTAATTGACCTAGTTGTCAACAGGCCCTACTCTTTATAAAGTTGTAGGTACTCACCATAAGATTATAAGACTTAACCTTTATGCCAAGTCCTTCAGCCAGTGTTTTGTAGACTGAAAAGCCTGGCCTTGGAATTAAGATGTTCTGTCCAGGATTAGCTAACACTGAGATACATAAATCCAATGCACATGAACAACCACTGCACAATACAACATCCTGCAAAGAAAGTGTAGTTGTAAGCTACAAAGAAAGTTTTATGGGAAAATATTAAGTGTAGCTGCTCTACCTACCTACTTGGAAAAATGTCTTAAATCTGATTAGTTAAAAGTTTAATATAGAAAATCTACTGGGATGAATATTAGTCTTTCACAGAAAATAGGAACATACACTTATGATAGTATGAAAAGTGTAAATTCTCAACATTCCTAGGTATAGAGATTTAATTGTACTGGAACACCACAGTGAAGCGAAATAATTATTAATATTTAGATGAGTCGTATTTATTACAGATCTGCTTTCACTTCCGTAAGTGAAGCAGATGTGTAATAAATACGACTCATCTAAATATTAATAATTCCTAGGTATAATAGTAAACTGTAATTTAACATCAGTAGATCACAGGTTCATAACTAGATGATTAAATGTGTTTATCTACTATGATGTTTTAAATCTTTTGATAATCCGAGTTTACTTTAGGAAGTTTATTGTAGAATAATCTAACACTTTTGTCATTGAAATATCAGGTACTTCCTGCAAAACTCACATAAAGCAAGTCTTTTATACAACAAAAGAATAATTTATAACTTAAAACCCACTGATACAAGTAAATAAGTATTCAGTGATATTATATTCACTATACGTGTATAAGGCAATTATACTTACAGTAGAAAATGTATTTTAAAAGCAATGGGATCCATCATCATTATACCATATATGGATGGACGGACGGACGGACGGACGGACGGATGGACGGACGGACGGATGGATGGATGGATGGATGGGTGGATGGGTGGATGGGTGGATGGGTGGATGGGTGGGTGGGTGGATGGGTGGGTGGGTGGACGGGTGGACGGGTGGACGGGTGGACGGGTGGACGGGTGGACGGGTGGGTGGGTGGACGGGTGGGTGGGTGGACGGGTGGGTGGGTGGATGGGGGGTGGATGGATGGATGGATGGATGGATGGATGGATGGATGGATGGATGGATGGATGGATGGATGGATGGATGGATGGATGGATGGATGGATGGATGGATGGATGGATGGATGGATGGATGGATGGATGGATGGATGGATGGATGGATGGATGGATGGATGGATGGATGGATGGATGGATGGATGGATGGATGGATGGATGGATGGATGGATGGATGGATGGATGGATGGATGGATGGATGGATGGATGGATGGATGGATGGATGGATGGATGGATGGATGGATGGATGGATGGATGGATGGATGGATGGATGGATGGATGGATGGATGGATGGATGGATGGATGGATGGATGGATGGATGGATGGATGGATGGATGGATGGATGGATGGATGGATGGATGGATGGATGGATGGATGGATGGATGGATGGATGGATGGATGGATGGATGGATGGATGGATGGATGGATGGATGGATGGATGGATGGATGGATGGATGGATGGATGGATGGATGGATGGATGGATGGATGGATGGATGGATGGATGGATGGATGGATGGATGGATGGATGGATGGATGGATGGATGGATGGATGGATGGATGGATGGATGGATGGATGGATGGATGGATGGATGGATGGATGGGTGGGTGGGTGGGTGGGTGGGTGGGTGGGTGGGTGGGTGGGTGGGTGGGTGGGTGGGTGGGTGGGTGGGTGGGTGGGTGGATGGATGGATGGATGGATGGATGGATGGATGGATGGATGGATGGATGGATGGATGGATGGATGGATGGATGGATGGATGGATGGATGGATGGATGGATGGATGGATGGATGGCTGGATGGGTGGATGGGTGGATGGGTGGATGGGTGGATGGGTGGATGGCTGGATGGCTGGTTGGGTGGATGGGTGGATGGGTGGATGGGTGGATGGGTGGATGGGTGGATGGGTGGAATACAGGTTATTCTAGAAGAAGAAAAAATATAAATGGATAGGTAGATTCAGACTGAAAAATTCACTGTCATAGCCGAGATTTGGCATTCAATTTTTCAGTCTGACTCTACTATTCCAAGCCATAGGCTACATGTGGCTAGTCTGGAAGAATGATTAATTTCCAAAAATATAAATGTTCAAGTTTCAGTGTTGTACAATAAACTGTCACATTACATTGAACAACTAACTGGATCCAAATTTAAGTCAAAAGTGAAAATATTCTATTACAACAGAGTTCCTCCATTAACTGCAATGAATATATTTACAGTCTTTTACTTTGGAACATATTGCCTGTTGACAATGGTGAGAACTTTTATACTGTAGTTTTTCAATGTGTTTTATACATTAGATCACATACATATTCAAAATGTCATTCATATTTCCGGATCTGGAGAAGATAGGGAATAATCTTAGCTGGAGAAAACTTCCAACATCCAGCCAGGAATCGAACCCAGAGACCCTCACCTAGTCACTACCACTACTTACTTAAAAGGTAAAAATTATATTAAAATTAACACAGTATATGTTCAGTTACTGCCATGTTATAAAGAAAACTAAAATTTAAAACTGATATTATCGATACTGAAATTATCACTTTATGGATATTATTTGAAGCATAATTTTTTTAATCAAGTGAAATTTATTCAATTTTCTTTTAAGTTTAGAGTTTCATTCGAAAAACATCTTAAGCAGCGGATTTTTAACTTGTTTTTCATAGTAATTTTATTTGCTAAGTATCTAATATAGGTACATTTACATACTTTAGCAGCTCCAAAAAGTTAGGACTATTCACTTTATACCTGGGCTAGCAATGACATTTCAGATGTTGATGTATATTGTGCTACTGCTTCACGTGCATCATCATATCCTGTAACATAACAATGCATATAAATATGAGAGTTTACCATAAATAACCCTATTTTACCAGTAAGGTATGTATTGTATTGTATTTATTTCATTCTTTGGAACGTAATACATATGTTATAGGACAAGTCAGTTCAAGATACATATATAAATATAAAAAGTTACATAAGACTAAAAACTGTAACAGATACAGAATCCAACAAAAGTCTAAAGTGCAAAAGCAAATAAATATAAACTATATAAAGACCATAGAGAAATGCTATATAAAAGTAATTGTTCACAAATGTGGAGTTTACTCTACTTCATGATTTAATTCAATTCAATTTATTTTCTCCTTTCGATTGATATCAGACACATCATAGTATAAAAATTACATTAATGCTATTGTCATTTTTTACAATCACTTAAAACTAATTAACATTTAAAAACTCATTTACAGAATAAAATGAATGTTGCAGTAAACAGAGTTTTACTCCCTTTTTAAAATGAATAAGGCTCTTCATTTGTTTAATATTTTCTGGTATTCTGTTGTATAATCTTATACCTATGTTAGGTTTCTAGATAAAATAACACATGAATACAAAGATTAAAATAACTGGATGTGATAATAGTTGTAACAATTTAAAAATTTGGCCAATAAAGTGTTCAAAAGTTGAAGCATGACATTTTTTTAAAGAATACATTAATCAATGGTGTTTCAAGGTCTGTATTACAATATGACAGATGTTGAATAAGATTATATATCTTTCTTGATATATATATATATATATATATATATATATATATTTGTGCACCTACACTACAAATTAACATATAGGTATTTGTTTTAGTTAGTGAGGTTTAGTGTTTCTAATCAAGCTCATTTCATTAATTTATTGCTTAGTTTGAAGTCATTCTTTGGAAAATATGCTTTAAGTAAGGTAACCTGAATAGAAGAGCAAATATTTATGTGAATATGCACCTTTACTACCCAATGTTGTTGCTTTAAAATGCTAGGCTTTGGCAATGAAGCCATTAGCTCTCTTGCTCTCCAATATTTCTGTATACTGGGTCCGACAGGTAGGACTTCACAGGTTACAAGATGTTCTTCAGTCATTTCCTCTTCTTTGTTGCACAGAGGAAAATTTGGACTTGTATAAATTCCTATTCTGTGTAAGTGTTTGGCCAAATAATCATGTTCCTTAAGTAATCTAAAATTTTCTACTGCAGCTTTATGTGGGATTTCTGGAATAATTTCTGGATTTTTAATTAAAACATTCCATTTTTTACCTTTGGCTTTGTTAGATATTGATTGGTTTTGTTTGTTTTTATACTTGCTTTTGATTAATCTTTTTATGGATGTAAAGGTTACGTTTTCACTTTTGTTCTGCATTAAATTTGCACCTTATTTGGCAAGAAAATCAGCTGATTCATTTCCAGCAATTCCACAATGTGCAGGTATCCACTGTCATATAATTCTTTTCTGTAGTTTTTGAAGTTGTTGGATAATATTAAATATTGTTATTATCATCATCATCATCATCATCATCATCATCATCATCATCATCATCATCATCATCATCATCATCATTATAAATTATTATTAATTATTATTATTCATTATAAATTATTATTAATTATTATTATTCATTATATATTATTATTATTATTATTATTATTATTATTATTATTATTATTATTATTATTATTATTATTATTATTATTATTATTATTATTATTATTATTATTATTATTATTATTATTATTATTATTATTATTATTATTATTATTATTATTATTATTATTATTATTATTATTATTATTATTATTATTATTATTATTATTATTATTATTATTATTATTATTATTATTATTATTATTATTATTATTATTATTATTATTATTATTATTATTATTATTATTATTATTATTATTATTATTATTATTATTATCATTATTATCATTATTATCATTATTATCATTATTATCATTATTATCATTATTATCATTATTATCATTATCATTATCATCATTATCATTATCATTATCATTATTATCATTATCATTATTATTATTATCATTATTATTATTATTATTATCATTATTATTATTATTATTATTATTATTATTATTATTATTATTATTATTATTATTATTATTATTATTATTATTATTATTATTATTATTATTATTATTATTATTATTATTATTATTATTATTATTATTATTATTATTATTATTATTATTATTATTATTATTATTATTATTATTATTATTATTATTATTATTATTATTATTATTATTATTATTATTATTATTATTATTATTATTATTATTATTATTATTATTATTATTATTATTATTATTATTATTATTATTATTATTATTATTATTATTATTATTATTATTATTATTATTATTATTATTATTATTATTATTATTATTATTATTATTATTATTATTATTATTATTATTATTATTATTATTATTATTATTATTATTATTATTATTATTATTATTATTATTATTATTATTATTATTATTATTATTATTATTATTATTATTATTATTATTATTACTATTATTATTATTATTACTATTATTATTATTATTACTATTATTATTATTATTACTATTACTATTATTATTACTATTACTATTATTATTACTATTACTATTATTATTACTATTACTATTATACTATTACTATTACTATTACTATTACTATTACTATTACTATTACTATTACTATTACTATTACTATTACTATTACTATTACTATTACTATTATTACTATTACTATTACTATTACTATTATTATTATTATTACTATTATTATTATTATTATTATTATTATTATTATTATTATTATTATTATTATTATTATTATTATTATTATTATTATTATTATTATTATTATTATTATTATTATTATTATTATTATTATTATTATTATTATTATTATTATTATTATTATTATTATTATTATTATTATTATTATTATTATTATTATTATTATTATTATTATTATTATTATTATTATTATTATTATTATTATTATTATTATTATTATTATTATTATTATTATTATTATTATTATTATTATTATTATTATTATTATTATTATTATTATTATTATTATTATTATTATTATTATTATTATTATTATTATTATTATTATTATTATTATTATTATTATTATTATTATTATTATTATTATTATTATTATTATTATTATTATTATTATTATTATTATTATTATTATTATTATTATTATTATTATTATTACTATTACTATTATTATTACTATTACTATTATTATTACTATTACTATTATTATTACTATTACTATTATTATTACTATTACTATTATACTATTACTATTACTATTACTATTACTATTACTATTACTATTACTATTACTATTACTATTACTATTACTATTACTATTATTATTATTATTATTATTATTATTATTATTATTATTATTATTATTATTATTATTATTATTATTATTATTATTATTATTATTATTATTATTATTATTATTATTATTATTATTATTATTATTATTATTATTATTATTATTATTATTATTATTATTATTATTATTATTATTATTATTATTATTATTATTATTATTATTATTATTATTATTATTATTATTATTATTGGACTTTTCATTTCACGAACCCACAAAGTCACACTGGTGTGAGGAAGCGGGACGACAACATCACCGAACATTACAACCATGGACGCGGCATTTGAAAAGATTTTGGAGATGATGGAAATGAAGGCCGAACTGATCTCGGAAATGAAGACCGCGAATGACATTACCGAGAAAATGTCCGCGAAGATGAACGAGTTAACAACAAAAACAGAAGCGGCAAATAACAACCTGACCGCAAAGCTGGAAGAAATGAAGACGGCTAACGATAACCTCACGGAGAAGATGGAAGAAATGAAGGTTGCGAACGAGGCCTTCGCCGCCAAATTTGAGGAACAGTTGGCCGGCGTGAGGGAGGACGTCACGGGGCTCGGAGAGCGGATCGGCCAAGTGGACGAACGCGTCGGAGACCTGGCAAACCGCGTTAATGAACTGGAAGGAAAGGCCGACAGCAGCGTCAAGTCCCTGAACGCCATGGTGGAGGGCGTCGTCGGCAGGAGGTTGAAGGATTTGAAGGCCGACGCACCGGGACGCGACACAAAATCGGCGCGCGTAAAACCTCCGAAATATGACGGCGAGTCAACGTTTGAAGTCTTCCGCCGCCAGTTCGACGCAGTGGCCAAGCACAACAAATGGTTACCAGAAGAGGAGGCCACACAGTTAATAGCCAGCCTCCAGGGACGGGCCGCGGAAGTCCTGAACGCGGTTCAGTCAATGGCGGCACCCAAGGACATCTGGGAGGCCCTAAAGAACCGTTATGGGAACCACCGCTTAGCCGCAACGTACCGCAGCCGGCTGAAGGTATGGTCACAGCAGCCAGGGGAGACGCTGCAGGAGTTCACCCTGGCAGTTGAACAACTGGCTAGGAAGGCCCTAGTCGACCTCCCACCAGAGTTCGTATCCCGGGAAGCTGCCTACACATTCGTGGAAGGGGTACGAGACACGGAGATTCGTCAGCGCCTAATGCTCGGCGATTATAAAACCATCCACGAGGCGCTGACGGCAGCATTAAGGATGGAGGTGGCCAAGGTAACAGCGATCCCGACGTCGAGAACGAGGAGTGTCCGCTACACCGGAGACAGAAGACCAGCCGAGGGACGCCGGCGAAGACCTAGTGGCCTGTGTTGGGGTTGTGGACAGCCCGGACACCTGCAGAGAGACTGCCCACACCAGGAAGGGCAGCTGGAACAACGAGTAAGGCCCGGCGTGGAGAGGGGCACGTCGGTGCCATTACCACCATCCCCTCGAGTGACACTGCGCGCCGTCAGCCGGCGTATGGATGACAACCTCATCGCGGACGTTTGGGTGAGAGGGAAGCCCTGCCGCGTGCTGGTGGACACTGGGGCAGCCGTGACCATCATCAGACCTGACGTGGCGAAGGGTTTGCCGACGAGGAAGCCGAGCCGACCATACGAGCTTGTCACGGCATCGGGCGACACCTTGCCTGTGGAGAAGGAGGCCCTGCTGGAGCTGACCTTGGGGCGGAGTGCCGTGCGTCTGTGGGTGTTCGTCGCGAAGGTGGCTGAGGAGATGGTCCTGGGACTGGATGCCCTCAGGAGCCACGAGGCGACGGTCGACGTCGGCAGGAAGGTCCTGAGGCTCAACGGAGAAGAGGTTACACTCCGTCAACGCGAACAGCACCTTGGAATCTGCAGGGTCGTCTTGAACGAAGACGTGGTTGTCCCCGCGAGGAGCGAGGTGATAGTGACAGCGCGACCAGAAGGCCAGACAGCAGGTTGGATCCAGAGGCTGCAGGAGTACGACTTCACCTCGGAACATTGTAGAGGGAAGAGCCACGGTAACGCTGACGCCATGTCCCGAAGACCCTGTCCAGAAGAGTGCGGTCAGTGCACAAGAGTGGAGGAGAAGGAGCGTGCAACAGCAGTCCGAGTAGTCACGGCAGTGCCTGCGGATGGCTGGGATAGCGCAGGCCTGAGGAGAGAGCACCTGGTGGACGCAGACTTGGGGCCACTCTTGAGGGAAGTGGAGGCAGGGACGAGACCAACCTGGGAGGACATCGCACCGAGGAGCGCCACCTACAAGTCGTACTGGGCCCAATGGGACTCGTTGAAGACTAGAGAGGGCGTGCTGTTCCGGGTATGGGAGTCACCCGATGGGAAGACGCAGAGAGAACAGTTGGTACTTCCCCGGAGTAAGGTCCCGGAAGTCTTGGAGGAAGTGCACGCCCGTACTTCGGGAGGACATCTGGGAGCGAACCGAACGATTGACAAACTACGGCAGCGCTACTACTGGCTGAGACTCCGAGCAGATGCTGAGAGAAGGTGCCGTCAGTGTCACATGTGCGCGGCGAGTCGTGGCCCCCAGACTAGGAGCCGGGGTCGCATGCAGCAGTACAACGTCGGAGCGCCATTCGAACGAATCGCCGTTGACATTGCTGGACCGTTCCCAGTTTCCGACCGAGGCAACAAGTACCTAATGGTGGTCGTGGACTACTTCACCAAGTGGCCGGAGGTGTATGCCATCCCAAACCAAGAGGCAAAGACAATCACAGACTGCCTCGTGGAGCAAGTGTTCTGTCGATTTGGGGTGCCGTTAGAGCTACAGAGTGACCAGGGTACCAACTTTGTGTCCAACCTAATGAAGGAGGCACTACAAAGGCTTGGGGTGAACAAGACCCGCACGACGCCTCTACATCCCCAGTCGGATGGCATGGTCGAAAGTTACATCAAGATCTTAGAGGAACACCTGAGGAAGGTCGCGGCCAGCCACCAGCGAGACTGGGACGTCAAGGTGCCACTGTTCTTGCTGGCCTACCGCTCGTCTACACACGACACAACTGGAATAACGCCAGCCAGCTTAATTTTTGGCCGAGAGTTACGCCTCCCTTGTGACCTGGCTTTTGGAGGCCCTCCGGAGGCGAAGCAGCCGGCGACCGAGTATGTGAAGAACTTGGTGGACCATCTCCACGACATGCACGAGATGGCTCGCCAGAACATCCAAAAGGCGAGCGACCGCATGAAAACCAGGTATGACAGGCGAGCCAACAGCCAAGGGTTCCAACAAGGTGACCTGGTCTGGTTGTACCATCCTAACCGGACCAAGGGACGCTGCCCGAAGCTCCAGCAGCCATGGGAAGGACCGTACCGGATGGTGAAGAGGATTAGCGACGTGGTCTACCGCATCCATAAGTTCCCCGAGGGAGGATGTTGGTGGTACACCTGGGTCGTCTAGCCCGCTACGATGGTGCTGTTCGGGACGACCAGCTTTGAGGAGGGAGCAGTGTCACCCAATTATCGGGAAGTACAACAAACGACAGCTGAGTAAGG
Organism: Mantis religiosa; assembly: GCA_030765055.1. Taxonomy (NCBI): domain Eukaryota; kingdom Metazoa; phylum Arthropoda; class Insecta; order Mantodea; family Mantidae; genus Mantis; species Mantis religiosa. The sequence continues at coordinate 308,856,216 of CM060950.1, read as the reverse complement.
GACCAAAGGTCGCGCCACACCCACTCATTTGTCTCCTGTCACTAACTAAAGGGATGATTAGGAGGGAGATTGCGGGCTACTGAGCCGTCTCTTTACCCTCCCCCTAGGTTCTCGAACGTGCGGGTTGTTTCGTCTAATCTGGAAACTTCTAGATTTGCCAGCTGGTCTTATATAAGCGACGCGCCGGGCCGGAGTCAGTCAGTCAGTGAGTCAGTGTTTGGCGAACAGCTGTGAGGAGCGCCCAGTGAGGGGACGGACTGCGTACGTGCGTCGGAGTTTACGTAATCGCGAGTGCAAGTGGAATTGTAACGGACGAACTGGTGAATCGTAATTGTGTGCATTACGTAATTCTGTGTAATTGGCAAGTGTTTAACTGTAATTCGGTGGAAATAAAGAACATTTTTGAGTGGTGCAATTGGACTTTTCATTTCACGAACCCACAAAGTAACATTATTATTTCACAGTAGATAATGAAACATAATCCCTTGTTAATTTAATAATTATGAATCTGAATGAAAAATATAAGTAAACCTAATGTCATATTCATAGTTTTAGTTTAAATTGCATTATATAAAATAAATTCCCCCCCCCCCCGACATAGTTACTGAATACACAACCTGCCACGGAAATGAAAGATAAACAACAGTTCTACCTGGAGGATTAAAGTGCTAGTAAAATTCATTAGCAGTATCTACTGAAAAATTACAAAGGGATTTTGATTCCAACTTTCATCTTGTTACAATATTCAGTCACCTTATATATATAATTTCTCGCGCTTGTCGATGTATGACACGTTGCTGTGAATGTATCTGATGAGAGTGTTCATACACTGGAGTCGCTGCGTATACGCGATAACTTCACGTAAACGGGGAGTCCAGGCATGTGTACTCTGTTCAAATCAATTTTGTCTCCTGGAGAGCAACGCGTCATACATCGACAGGCGCGAGAAATCATAGATATATAACGTGTTTGAATATTGTGTCAAGGAGAAAGAAGAGGACATTAAAATCGTCGTTACTTTTATTTATATTTTCATTCAGATTCAACATTATTGAACTAACAAGATATTGTATTTCATAATAATATCAAAAATAATATACACGTAATTTTGTATACCTTAACATTGAGATATATTTAAATCATGTTGTTTATGTTACGGCAATCTCCTATGTGTATTTGTACAGATTGATCACTCTTTAAAAAATTAGACCATATATCAGGGGCGGTTCGTCATAAGGGCGTGAAGGTGCCCCCCCTCCCCAAACAGTCTTACGGAATTAAATGAACCATGGCCTTGCCACTATTAAGGACAGTTTATTTTAAAAATATGAGAAAGCTTCATAGGGTAGTATAAGTGGTGTTTTCATACTTACAGCATATAGCTCGGCGCGGTAGGTATAGCGCCGGCCTGCTGCATTTCCACGTTACGGAAGGCATGCAGCTCTGGGGTGGCGAGGGAGTGGGGGGAGTACTTGCATACATATGTGCTCATCCGGTGGGATCTGTCCGCGCCTAGCGCAGTCCTCAGAGTAGTTTTATGGTGTTAAAATGCACGGGTTTCTTATTTTAGAGTTCTTTGTGGAGTTCGGAACATTAACAGAGTGTTACAGGTGGCTTTATAACATCCAGTGACTAAAGAGTAATGAATAACTCTGTAAAACCACTAATTGATGTGCAATTTTCAAGGTTGACTCTTGAAGAAAAAGTACAATTGAAATCTTTAGGTAGACCAACGCCCGAATTCTTGATAGAAAAAATAGAAAATAAAAAAAACAAATAAAAACTGGGTGTTTAAGAGGCATCTTAATTCTAGTCATTTTGATAAATGTTACTGGATCTATGGCTGCAAAGTTCTCAAATCCTTTTTCTGCTATCCGCGTATTTTGTTTGCTCTTAAAAACCCCAATTGTTTGTGGGCATTTAATGGAGTAAGCGATATAAAACATTTAGCAGAAAAATTTAAAAAAAACATAAAGATTCAGTGCACCATATGAATAATGTGGTAGATCTGTTACTCCTAGGAAAACAAAACATTGAATCATGTCTTAACTCCGTGTTTAAAGAAAATGTTAAGAAACATAACATTCAAGTGAGTGAAAATAGACACATTTTTATAAGGCTTGTTTCATGTGTCACGTTTTGGGCTGTGTTTGAATTGGCTTTACGATGACATGACGAGTCTGTTACTTCTTCCAATTCAGGGGTGTGCATTGCCTCATTGACTATACAGCTGAACTGGATACAGTAATGAAGGAACATGTAGAAAAAGCCTCAGTATCTCGAGGAACTTCGAAAACAGTGCACAATGAACTATTACACTGCATGATGAAGGACTGTAGGTAGAAAATAGAGCAAAAGATATGGGCTTCTGAGTTTGTTGTCATTCAGTGTGATGTGACAACTGACGTTTTAAATTACTTTCAGATGGTTTTGTTAGTCCGTTATGTATATGAAAGATCTTGGACTTTTGTGAATCCTGAATGAAGAGATGCGGAATCTCTGACAAAGTGCAAAAGAAATGAAATCCGCTTCTTGGAAATACCAAAGAAAAGCCCATTTCTCAAACCTTTGACGGGGCCACGGATCTTCCAATCTCCGTCCGGCTGCTCTTAACCATTGAGCTACTATGGCCAACGTGCCGGTACGACATTAAATTCGCCATTAGAGAAGATCCGTGGCTCAAATCCCAGCTATGGCATTTAATTTTTCAGTGTGAGTCTACCTTTCCAAAGTTCTAATTGCTTGAACATCCGCCGTATTCGCCAGATCTAGCACCCAGCCACCACTTGTTCCCGAACCTCAAAAAATTTCTTGGATGACGAAGATTTCACAGCAACGACGAGCTTATTGATGCGTTAAACAGCTATTTAGTTAGTTACTAACACTCCCCACATGGCAACCTTGGCCTTCGGGGTAACCTCACCCCACCAAGTGATGACCGGACCCATTTCTCAGGTGGAGGCACCCAGAGGGCGGTGTCCATTACCTCCGATGATAGGGTGATAGTGAAGATGGCGGTGAGGTGAGAGGACCTACAGTTTTTACCGTGGACTCCGAACCACGTTGGGCATAGGGGATACTTCACGTGTGCTAGACAGAGGTGAAGGCGTGGATAGGGCCGACTTAAAATCGCCAACCCCAGAGCCGGGAATCGAACTCGGGACCCTTAGAACGGGAGCCGCGAACGAAACCACCGCGCTACCCCGGCGCCCCTTAAACAGCTATTTTGAGGACCACAATAAATCGTACTACACAGATGATTTAATTAAATTAGAACACCGATATGACAACTGTATTAGCCTTTCTGGACACTATGTTGAGAAATAAAGAAAACAAATTTAAGTGTTTCTTTTTATTGTGAGGCCCGGGACTTATATGCCGACCCTTGTAAATCTACGTTTCCGTCATCAAACGTTAAGTGTCTTATCGTAGTAATGTTTAATGAAGCTCAAATTAAAGAAGCATTGACGACTGAATTTCTAAATATTTTGGTTGACTCAGATCTCACTTGGAAAAGTCATATTCAATATTTGGTACAAAAGCTATGCATTTACGATTCTAAGTAGTCACACCAGCAGGTTACTATATTTGGGTCCACTCAATAATTTCATATCAACCAAAATCTCCTTTGTGTACTATAATTAAAATTATAAAATAACTGGCCAATCGAAAGGAGAGCGGATACATATTTAGAGAACTCAAAGTACTACATGTGGCATGTATATTCATATTAGAGACTGTGTCTCTATGGACCCTGAGCTCATTTGACCTTCATTTCACTCATTCCATTCATCGTCCGATATGACTTAACCTTGGAGGACGTAAATTACAAAAAAGAGAAACTGTGTATTTCCCCCATAATAATATAAGCAGCTTTAAAAACTCTGATTATCATAAATATAATACAAGTGGGGCCAACAACATCCATTTAGATTTTCATAGGCTTACCAGAAGTGTGAACAGTGCATCACATAAATGTATTAATTTATACGGGGTGACTGAAAACTAAGGAAAAATGCTTGTAACTTCGTTGTTATAGTGTTATGAAGTGATATTTTCTAGAAAAGCTGTACGATATCAACACGTTTGCCATAAGCGCATTAAAGAGTGTGAAATGAAATGTGTAGTGTTTAACGCCCGCTTTTACTACATACGGCACCGCAGGCGGTGACACTGATGATATATGAGTTGAAGATGGAGCACCGGTGGAATGAGATGGCGGGGGAAACCGGAGGTCCCGGAGAAAACCCGCCCCAGCGCCGTGTTGTCCACCAAAAATCTCACTTTGCGGTCGCCTGGGATCGAACCCGGGCCGCCTTGGTGAGAGCCAAGCAGTCTAACCACTGAGCCACGGCGCGGCCTATTAAAGAGTGTGGGGGATAGTACAGAGCCTTTGGGGATTCCGCCTCTCACGGGTCTTAGTGTGGATGTTTTCCCCGCGACTGTGACTTTAAATGTGCAATGTCTGAGGAAGCTGTGTAACATGTTGATTATATATGTAGGTAGCCCCAGGTGCACGAGTTTGTGGACAATATTGGGGACAGTCGGGTTAGGATTTACCTCTCGAGTACCTTCGAGAGGATAGAAAGAAGACTGACGGGGCGGCAGCTGGAAGGGTGTACCGGATCCTTCACAGGCTGCAATATGCATATCACACAGACGTCTCTCCACTGGCGAGGAAAGTACCCGAAGGCGAAGCACATATTGAAAATCCTGGTCAAAAACAGTAGAGCGTGAAAGGAAGATGATGGAGCATGAGGGGTGTAAGCCCTTCCGGCCCCGCCGCCTTTTTTGGATTGAGATGTTGGAGTACGCCTTGAACTTCACTAGGGCGAATGACGGGAAGTCCTTCCGCGTCCACGTGAGGGCGTCGAAGAAATCGGCGTACCTCCCTACGAACAGGTTCGGAAAAGATCTCGTCCTGAGGATCCTCTCTTGGAAATATATTTCGTTCAAGATAGTCAACCAAAGCATTTGCTCTGGCTTGGGGTTCATGGACCAGGCCTTGGGAAATATGAATCGGTGAGGTGTACTGACCTTTGCAGTTTTTGATGGCTTTTGCGATACGACACACGTCGCCGTTTACAACGCGCAGTCTGGCCATTTTCTCCTCCCACGCTTGCACCTTATGCTCACGCAGTCGGACCCTCACCAGTCGACGTAAACATCGCAAGAGCGCGTGATTATGCGGCGTGCGGTGACGCTGGTATAGTCTCAGAGCCGCCTAGGAGCAGCGTATAAATAGGGCGATGTCCAGTGGAAGGACGTCTGGTTGAAGAGGTGCGGGGACGTGGCCTGTCAGGTTTTTGGCAGTTCGCGTCACGATGGAAGTGAAGGATGAGATTGTATTCTCCAGGTCTAGGACATTGGTGATTCTTGGGTTTTGTGGAATGGATGCGTGGAAGAAGTTCCCTACGCCTTTCCAATCAATTTCTCGCGTTTAAAGTGAGATGTCATGACTACAACCCTAGTCTTGATTTCTGTCAACACCGGATTATGGTGGGAATGAAGTGCGTTCAGCGATATGAGAATTAGACGAAATGGAAAATGTTTGATGATCGCGAATTCAATGACTGTTGCCATTCCTCCACCTTGCGGGTAATGCGTAGGTTGTCAAGGACCCTGTACTTGAATTTGAGGGTCTGTATCTATAAGACGTACGATTTGAATGCCTCTTGCATCTGCCCGACGATCGCAATGCCAACAGTGATGTTTGGCATTGAAGTCCCCGGTCATGATAGCACTAGGGTACAAGTATAGGATGGATAAGTAATCGTTAGGAACGAACTGACTGTTGGGAGGGTGGTACACGGAGACCTCTAAGACCTCAATTCCGCCAAGGATAAGACAAAATGCAGTGGCCCCTAGGGTTTGAAGTGGAGGGAGATAGGTGGATTGATGGACCACATTTTGCCTGACGATTAACGCCGTTCCACCACAAGGGCGGCTTTGGCGGTCCGTGCGTTGGGAAATGTAGCCCGGAATGCGGAATCGGGAGTCTGCACGGAGATGCGTTTCGCTGACTTGGATGACGTCTAAGGCATTTTCTCGAGGAAACTACAGCAGCTCGCTCCCTGATCAGACAGGCCACACGCATTCTAGAATGCGAAACGAAAAGAGGTACGAGATCTATTTCGATCCCTCATCCTGGGACTGCTATATATCTCTTGTCTGTAGGGCAAGTCCCTCCATCGCAGCCAGCATCTGGTCTGACGGATCTGGAGTGCAGAAGAACTTCACTGCGAGCTCACAGATTTTCTGTCCAGTGACAGCAACAGCTGTTGCAGTAACCTGATCACCTCCGTGAGATCGAGGGAAGGGACTAAGGGAGAGGAGTTAGGAGTAGGGGTTTTGGGGGTTCGAGTTGAAGGTGAGGACGACCTAATGGGTGCAGGACTTCCTCCAGCCTTTTCGTCCCACAGCTGTCTAGGGGGCATGGGTTCGCCATGCGTGACCTCTTCGGCGGGTTTCGTGGGCTTCTGAAGGAGCCTCCCCTCATTTTGGTCAGGGTTGGAAGCAGGAATTTTGCGGGTTGAGAACCGTGATTATTTGTGCTTTTGCGTGTGTGTTGGTTTTTCCCACGAGGCTATCACAACTTCTGCAAAAGATGGCCTCTGGTCTTCTTGTTGTCGAACCTGGTTGGCCGTCTGCCGAAGCTTGGGCCAATACTTAATATCTGCGGGAGGAAGCGGTCTTTGATGCTCCCTAGACATTACAGGCTGGTGTTGCTGCCTGTCAGGTAGACCTGGCGGCTATGACTGCCTTCCTGGCAGGACATCCGCGGTAGCAGTCAACGTGTTCACCAGTTTGCGCAAGTGGGCACATCTGTAGGCGAACTCGGACAAACCTCCTTGTCATATGGGCCACCACACCGCAGGCATCGCAGATTCTTAAGACAGAAACTGCTGGAGTGGTTAAACCTCAGATAACGATGGCATTGAGGGGGCAGTCAGAACTTCTGATAGCCTATAATTTTACCGGAGGTAGCAGATAGTTTTGACACTATCTATTTTTGTCTCCACTCTACTATCACTAGATACAGAGGGATGGGGCTGGGGGTGGGGCCAGGCTGGCCTTGTGGTCCTGACTTAGTCATCTACCTGACCAAACCGGCTTTATATCCTGTCGGGTGAGGTCGTCGGCGATATCGCCTATCGGTGTGTCCACTGGTAATCCTCTGATCACCCATCTGATATATCGTGCCTTCTCCAGGCCGAGCGTAAAATATAGGATCTTCTTCCCATCGTGTGCCCTGAAGATCAGCTGGTATTCCTTCACGTTCTTTGGCTTGAAGACAAAGCTGCTCACCTTCTTATCACCTCGCATAAATTCGATAGGGTTGCCATGACCTCCTTAAGGATGTTCACGGACCCCCGGAAATCATCGACGATGACGGGAGGAATGTGCCTTTTGGCTGGCTCCTTCTGACTGGAGAAGCCGCTTACTGGAGGTATCAGTCTTGAGGGTGATGATAATGATATATATATATATATATATATATATATATATATATATATATATATATATATATATATATATATATATATATATATATATATAAGGGCGTTCAAATGTATATATAATATATATATATATATTGAATATATATACAAGTGTAACAAAACCTATTAAAAATACACGTACATAAAAAAATCAATCAAACCCTACTAAAAATGTCGTTCACTAAATCCTAAACTCTAAACTAGAAAAGAATCTAATCGTCTCCACGCACGGCCTACACGTGGGTGGGCCTGTTGACCGTCTCCCGCAGCCACGATGAGGAGCCCACACGAGGGAGACTGTTGTCTCGGAACCCTGCGTGCACCAAACCCGTACATACCGAAGTAGGCCCCTGGGGGGTCTTGAGGGTGGTGGACGTTCTTTTCTTACGCCGGTTGGTCACTTGCTGAAACTCTGCCTCGTCGACAACTGTGGAGATGTTTGAGCTGAGTTAGGATAGATCTTCCTCCAGTATGGAGGACGAATATCCCGGAGCCGCAGCTCCGTCAGATGAAAAATCTTCTACCGGCTCGGAACAGCAGAAGTCAGAGAGCTCACGCTCTGAAATTTTGCCTATCCGGGGAATTGTTTTCCGGGACGTGTGTCAAAGTAAGATTTTGATGTTTTAGGAACATTTAATGTGTTCTTTGATTACGGAAAAATAGGCAGAACCTTGCTAGCGTGTAAACCGTGCTATGTACGGAACCTCTGCCGGCACGCCACCACGCTTGGTAACAGCGCTCTACTTGAGCATTGGCCAGCGTACATATGCCTTTAACTTTTGCGAGTGGTATAGTCGCATTGAACGCAGTGAAGATCCTTAGGAGAAGTCGGTCCTGATCGGCTCCTCGCTGCAGAATGTGTTCAACAGTCCAACAGTCGAGTCGAGTTGCCCAGGTTTACCTGGGCGAGGTGTTTTCTGCCACAGCACCTAGCCGCTTAGTGCGGCTCTATCTGTTCAGAAAAGAAGAATGTTCTGTGTCTTAGGCGATTATCTTGGGCAATGTTATATCTAGCTATTTACGGGCGCAACTGCCCGTGAGGGGTGTTCATGCCCATTACTGGCTGCGTCCTTCCGCCTGCCTGTGAGGCATTTTGGCAGAGTGCGCTTAAATGGTTAGAGGGAAAGGAAACAACGTATAGGTATGGGTTTTACCAGACCCATTGTGAACCCTTCTCTCTATCTACACACAGCACACAGGTGTCGTTGAAGGTATACCCTACTCCAAAGAGGAGGGACCTTAGACATTTAGCCATCCCGGGACACTGACCCTAACTGGCATAGAGAGGATATTATGAATACTGACGGTGGTTAGACAGTGGGTTAATAAGAGTATAATTAGAGAGATATTGAAGAAAGAGGAAGGTTGGGAGTTTCTACTGAGCAATGATACGTGTAATTATGTGGCTAGTGCAATTCTGGGATGCTGATAAGTGTTCCCAGGGTCAATATCGTATTCGCCAAGGCCTCGAATTAGATCATTGAAACTATCTGGAAGACTGGCGTAGAACCTTCGGGAAAGGTCCCGGATGTTTTCTGTCAGGTTGGGAAATGATAAGTCAGAGTGGATGTTTGCATTTGAAATATACCGTTCAGCAGCTGTTGCAATGCGGAGGTATCTTTTCTGAAGAACTTGTAGCATATGGAGATGGCTTTGTGCTGCAGCGTCCCATATCTGGCAGGTGTAGGTTAAGGTAGGTCGTAATACCTGTTTTTAGATAAGTAGTTTATTCCGCAGAGACAGAGGGGATTTTCTGTTATACAAGGGATACAGCATTGCCATTCTTTTGGAGACTCTGGAGGCTACCGATGTGATGTGGGCCTTCCAAGGGAGGCGCTTCAGAACTCTAGTGTACTGCTACTCATGCAAGGCGTAGCTCAGGAACATCCTATTGTTGACGACGAGTGACTGTGACAGCCTGCGATTTTGAGGCGTTTATCTTGAGTCTCCAAGTTAGAAACCAAGCAGATAGCATGTCAGCATACTACTGTGCGTGGTGAACTGCTGTGAGGTACCTGGTGGATGCCGTGGAGATGGCTGTGTCGTACGCAAACAAATATAGGCTGCAGCCCCGGATGGAGGGAATGGTATTTCTGTAAGCCAGAAAGAGCAAGGGGCCAGGAACATTGCCCTGAGGAACCCCTGCATGAATGGAATATGGCTGAGAGACAATGTCATCTCTTGCAACGGTAAAGTGCGATTTACCAGATAATTATGGATGAGATGGATTATGTAAGGAGGGAAGGTATATTGGATTAAGCGGAAAAGGAGACCATCATGGCAAGCAGAATCAAAGGCCTTAGAAATATCTAGAAATAGGGCTACAACGTAATGCCTTTTGTTAAAGCCACGGATCACCTCATCGACGAAACGAAGTAGCTGATGAGATTTGGAATGTTGTCGGCGAAATCCAAATTGCTCTGGCCTGAGAATATTTAGGTCATCCATGAGGTGTTGCAGGCGACTCTGCAGCACCTTCTCAAACAGTTTGCTGATAGCAGGAAGGAGACTGATAGGGCGATGATTGGTGATATTTTTAGAGTCCTTGCAGGGTTTAGGAAGGGTTATGGTGCGGGTATGATTCCATGAAGCAGGAAAGTGGGAGAGGAAGAGCAAGCTGCTAAACATATGGACGATTAAATCGATCCATTGTTGTGGGAGGGCTTTAAAGGCGGCATATAGTATTGTGCAGCTTTTTACGGCCGTACTGAGGCAATGATTTGTCTAACTTTCTTTGCCGTTGTAAAGAGCACTTCTTATGTTGCAAAAGGTGTATGAAGAAAGCGGTGCACAACCTGCTCTATTTCTGCAACCTGCTCAGCATCTTGGGATTCCGCTGGATTAAAAGTGGAGGCAAGGTGTTCTGCAAGTAGTTCCACCTTCTCTCTTGAACAATGAGTTACTCTTCTTCCGTCACTCAATGGCGGATCTGAAGAGGGGACACGTAGCAAGGCCTTAGACATTTTCCAGAGGGTGGCATCCGCGGGATCAAGGGTACAGAGACGTCTTCCCAATTCATCGTTACTGAAGTCCGAAATTTCTATTTTCACCAAGACTTGAAGACGATTCCATTCATGCTTGTCTTGTGGGTGGCGTGTAAGTTGGTAGCTACTCCGTGCTCTATTTTTGGCATATATAAGATGGCGTATTTACTGAGGGAGGGGTTTCTGTGGGATATGAGGAGTTCGGGAAACTGGTGTGGCTTCCTTCTTGGCAGCTTCCATGGTGGTGGTGATGGAATTTGCCAGCTCATCAGCCGAAGTAGGTGTGAGACATGGCTGAATTAGGGCCGGTTTGCTAGTCATGATTTTGTTGAACATATTCCAATTTGTGCACCTGGGATGTATCATAGGTGTTAGGGACTTAGGATTGACTTTAGTCTGAAAAAGGAGTAGCAGAGGGTAATGGTCAGAAGAGAGTTCAGGGTGAGAGAATATACCTGGATGACGTCGAACGTTATACATAAGAGCTATATCCAACCAGTCTGGTGGACGTCGATCCCCATAGGTGATAGGAGAGGAGGAAGCAAGTACAGCCAGATTTTTGCGCTCCAAATAGCGTTCTAAGAGACGACCTCGTTGATTTGTAATGGTGGAATTCCAGAGAGTGCTCTTGGCATTATAATCACCCAGAGCTAATGTAGAGGCACCATAAAAATCAAGTCCAAATCCCGGTAGGAAATGGCTCTACCAGGAGGGATATATACTGAGAAGACGTTGAGCGGACCCTTGTCTGTTTCCATTTGGACCCCTGTACTTTCCAAGCCTTCTGTAGCTGGTAAATATAGCCTATTGTGCTGAATACCACGCCGTATATACATGGCCGTTCATCCATAGCCATCAGTTCGGTTCGCACGATGACAGAGTATGCCAGGGATGGTGGAGTTGATGTTTGGTTCGAAGAGGGTTTCTTGAACGTGGTGCTGTTGGACGTGGAAAAGGCCTTTGCGACCACTTGGCATCAGGGTCTTCTGTACAAGCTCAAGGAAGTTAACATCCGTCCTCCCTATCCCACGCTGATCAGCAGCTTCCTCAGGGATCGCACGTTCAGATTGAGAGGGAAGGAAAGCTTTCCAGTGTCAGATCCATAGCCGCGGGAGTCCCGGAGGGTACTGTTCGATCACCGCTGCTCTTCGCGGCCTACATGTCTGACTTTTTCACAGAACCACAGCCAGTTACATGCCAGTATGCGGACGATGTCCTCATAATGGCACCTAATAAAACGTCAAGTTCTGCTTCCCGCCACTGCAACGTCAGCTCCGAGCCATCGGCCACTGGAATGAAAAGTGGAGGATGGCAATCAGTCCAGGAAAGAGCTGAGCTCTTCTACTGGCTAAGGTCCGACGCTGGCGACCAACGGGATCACTGAGGCTGCGGCAGAGGCAAATCTCAAGGGTTACCTCAGCCAAATACCTGGGTATACCGCTTGATCGCGGACTAAACTTGACTCCCCACGTCAGGGCCAAGGCCGGACTTGGACATGTTGCACTCAGGCAGTTATTCCCCACATTTAAATCAAAAATGCCCACAAAACTTAAACTGAGCTTTTATCGGGCTATTCTTCCATCCATGATTCTGTACGGGTGCGAGATCTGGAGATCGGCGGCTCCGACCACCGTCCGCAGACTGCAGTACGTGCAGAACCGGGCTTTGAGGATGATCTATGATACTGAGCGCAGATTCCCATCTCATATACTACATGAATACTCCCAAATTCCATACATAGTGGATATGGTAAGAGAGATATCTCGAACCATCCACAACAAAATTTCTGCCCATCCTAATCAGCTGGTAAGCTCTCAGGGTCGATACGACCACAGAGCTCCTCGCAAGAGGAGATATAGACTCCCGAAAGGCGCCATGGGCTATTAGCCTATGAGTATTTCTCTCCATCTTTCCAAAAAACCCTGGTCCAGAAATGGGTCTGGAATCTTTACCCTTCACACAGTTTCCTACCCCCTCTAATCGTGCTACCTGCACTCTGACCTCCGTCAAGCGGGGAGACCAGGTGAATGCAGTCTTGGGAATACATACCGCAGGCGGCTTAAACCCAACAGATCAGAGAAACCTATGCCCAGACACAAACGCTTGAGACAAACAACAATCTTCTATTACCGCCCAGATAAAGTCACACTATGCGGCTAGGTGCTGTGGTGGAAAAAAGAACACTCAGGTTAACCTGAGTGACCTGATTCTTCTGCTGGTCTGCTGCTGCTGTTCTGCTGGTCGGGGGTCCGTGCTCTGTCCGGGGCGACTGGAGTTGCTGTAGGCCATCTACTGGAGGTGGTGGACTGGTGAGAGCTTTATGCCGTACGCAGCAGCTGGTAGCTCAAATCTCCGACAACATTCTATGCCGCCGGCGAGGAGACCATCGGCTTCGCGACAGCCTTCCATTGGAAAAACTAGTGGGGAGTAATTGGCAATGGCCCCCTTCTAGCTTCCCAATGGGCCGTAAGAGTGCGTGCCATTACCAGCAGCAGCAATATGCAAGTCCAGCGGCTAACAGTGTGCTTGCACCCCCTGATAGCTATGCCGCTCGGACGGCAGTGTGCGAGCCGGAGACTTGAGAACGAGCCAAATGTCTTACTTCTCTCCAGCTTCTATCTTTCCTGACACAAGACAATGGATAAACAGACCACGAGAGAGCAGGTGGCCGCAAGACCATAGCCAAGTGTCAGGACTCAGGTCCGGTACCCAGACTCGAAATAACTCCTTCTGGGACCTACCTACGGGAGGTCCGGTCCGCTGTGAATAGCCGGAGGGAAACTGGGCCGACGCTGACAACCTATGACGGGCAGCAACCATACTTCTCCCAACAGGGAAAGCCATGAGTAAAGCCAAGGGCCAAAAGGTGAAGGCTACGGCCCCTGAAAATGTCCAAGAAACTACAGTACCAGCTTCCATAGACCCTCAATCCTATCCTCTCTACCTGAGTAGGAGGAAGTGTCCGACATTGCCGACTTCATTGTGGTTAAGGGGTGGAGACGAGGTAACTCAGCTTCCAGCGACTTGGGTCCGACAAACCCGCAACCACAGACCGATCCCCAATCCCTACCCAAAAGGGCGCCGAAGATGCCGCCAATAATAGGGGATATCTTTAAAAATCACGTATTCGTAATGAGAAGACTGGCAGCAAAGATTAAGGACTTCGAGGTTGAAAGGAAACCTCGAAGGGGCCACATTCAAACCTTCAGCCCACCAGATTTTGTGGCTGCCAAGGAGGTGTTACGGGGGTTAGAAATGCCCCTCTACTCCTATTCACCTCAACGACCTAATGTCCAAAGGAGGGTCATACGGGGTCTTGACTCCGAGTACCCTCCTGAAGATGTTAAGGCCGCACTCGAAGAGGAGTATGGTATATTAGCAACTTCAGTGACGCTGCTGCTCAAGACCATACCAACAGAGGAAGGCCTCATAAAGGTCTCTATGCCTGTCCATCTGGTCGTTGTGGACAAGATCGTTGAAGAGGCTATACAGCCAATTGATGCCGTCCTGGTGCTTTTCCACACGGTCGTCAGAATCGAAAGGTTCCAAGGCCAAAGTGGACCCGTCCAGTGCCATAGATATATGGGATTTCACCACTCTAGTATGGCATGTAAGCGTAAGCTTGCATGTCTGGTTGTATTGGGCCTCATCTTCTGAGGGACTGCGACAAGGCTCCTGAGGATCGAAAATGGGCAAATTGCCAGCAAGAACATATAAGCGTCTACAAGGGTTGCGTGGCGAGACAGAGGATTACTGAGAGGCGTCGCAGAGGAGACGTCGGTGCGGCAAACGTTCGACCTGGCGTCTCTTTTACGGCAGCCCTAACTAGGGCAGAAAATATCGTTTGGCAGGTAAAGCAAGCTGCTGCGGTTGAAACAAGCTCACAGTCAACTCCAAATATGATGGTAGCAAATGCACCTAAACCACAGAGGGCTAACAAATCTAAGAAGAACAAATCAGCCAGGAACAAAACTACAATGCAAGCTGAAGTTCTTCAGCAAGAGGCCCCGCCCACAGAGGCCGAGGCTGAGCTGACTCAAGCCCACCAGGCGACAGTACTCGCAACTGTACCTCTATCCCCACTTCTAACTCTAGGGGACACTATATCAGAGCGAGACGTCGAAGAGTTTAGAGGGCTATCTGTGTAGTTCGCGATCTCCTAGAGAAGGTCCTCCCTACACTGCGGGAGTGTAAACGGAAACTGTCTGATCCGAAGTACACCTCTCTTGAATAGCACACCATCTGCCTTAAAGCACTCGAAGAACTGTTCGCAAGTCACCAACCGTAATGGCCGCCTGACTAGTCCGGAGAACATTGCGTGTCGCATTCTGGAATGCGAATGGGATAAGGGTGCAGTATCCTGGTGTGCTCGAATTTGTAAATCCCTACGGGATTGACTTTCTAATGGTCAGTGAAGCACATCTGCAACCTAGTACTGACTTTTCGTTGCAAAATGACGTCACCCATCGGTCCGATCAAGTCGCTAGGCAGGTGGGCGGCACATCTATACTCATTAAAACATTATCACTCATACGTCCCTCTTTCCGCACTACAGCATGTGGAAGCATGCGCCATCCGAATTACCATCGGTGGCCTTGACTCAATGCTGATAGCATATGACGCACCAGATCACACCAGACGCACCTATGGTTTGCATTGCAGGAGACCTCAACGCGAAACACAGGCTCTGGAATAGCCGTACTAGTAACCAGGGAGGACGAGGGCTCTACCACCTCATAAGCGGAGACCCAAAACTGATCGCGTATGGACCGAGAGGCCCAAAATTTCATCCGGCACGCGGCAGACGGGATATCATAGACAGCATGATCACCAGGAACCTTCCATTCAATTCGACTCACGTCCAGGCATCGATGACATCAAGGTGCTAGGGGTGGCGGGGACACGTTTTTTCCCAACAAGTCCATCTGACCGTAAGTGCACACACCGCATTCCTACCACCAAGTCTAAATCCAGAATCATCCCACTTGAGATTTTGCAGCTGTTAAAAGCCGGAGCAGCTGTTTGTAAGCTATGGCAAAGCTTCCACTATCCCAGGATAGGAGTAGTCTACCAGCGGTTCAAGTCCCTGGCAAGGAGACTGCTCCGAGCTCATAGAGCAGCCACCTTGGAAAACACTATTTAGAATATCAACCTGCAAGAAAAGAAATAATGGCGGATAATTAAGTCACTTAGAAAAGACAAAACTCAGTACCAGCATTTCCTGCATGGTACTCGTGGGAGGCTCGCCTTCGAGGCCCACGAGAAACCCACGGGGTTTGCTGACTATCTGGAAAGTCAATTTGAACTCAGAGAGGACCTCCAAGACAAAGGATTTACTGACTTCGTAGAAGCGGAGGTATTTGATATGATATTTATTTGATATTTATTTAGTTGTACAGTTTCCATTACAATTTGACTACAATAACTTCCACATTGAACATATCATATCGGACGGTGAATGAGTTGGGTGATATGATGTTCATATGAGTCCAGGGTCCATGGAGCTTACAGTTACCCGACGTTTGCCTCGAAGGATAAGGGAAAACCCTTCTCTATCTTGTCTATACAATGTTTGGCCACTGCCAAACAACGACGCAATATTCGCCTGCTGCAACCGGCAAAATCGGCACTCTATAACTTTATAGAGCTGCAACGTGGTGTTAGAGGCATTGTTCCATACTTTTTACTCACCCGGTATAACAAACTTCCAAAGCTGTAAAGGAACTCAACAGTAAGAACTTTAAACAAGCAGTAGAGAATGTTTTACTAAAGAAATGCCTTATCGTGTGGACTACCTAAATTTGAACTTATAAAATAAGAGCAATAGAAATGTTCTGTATAGTTAAATTGCCAAGTTTTTTTGTGTGATTTACGTCCTCCAACGTTAAGTCATATCGGACGGTGAATAAATTGGGTGATATGATGTTCATATGAGTCCAGGGTCCATGGAGCTTACAGTTACCCGACATTCGCATCGAAGGATAAGGGAAAACCCCGGGAAAACCTTATCCAGGTAACCATCCCTGACCGAGATTCGAACTCGGGACCTCTTGAACGTGGGGCAGACACCCTACCATCTACGCTATCGAGGTGGGCTTGCCAAGTAAATTAATAAAAACCATCTGTAAACAAATTTAAAGCAGAACTACATAAATTCTTTTAAAAAATCAGTTTTAATAATTACTTAAATCAACTAATATATTTTATTCTTATTCTTTTCATGCTATCGAAAACACAAGGTTTGTACACATCAAAATGCTTTCGAGTGCAAAGAGCGATTTGCATAAGTAAGTTATAATTGTCATACTGCAGATGTTATTTGACACTCCTTTCAACTTTCTGACAATGTGTATAATTAATTCTCTTTGAATTCAATGGCTAATAAGCTGAATTGTATTGAAAAAGTAAGCCGCTCTCTGCGGCAAGCTTTTAAAAGCATTTTTGAAGCAATGCATGGACTGTTGGTTTAGATTTCCTGGGAATTTATTAAGTAGCATAGTCCCAAAATACATTACCCTGTTTTCAAACAGAGATACATATTTTATGTTCCGTAAATCTTAAACTTATTTTGTTTCTAGAATTATGGAAATAAATATCTTCAATTTTCATAAAATTATCGATATTTTGCTTTACACGTGTGATGCATAAGTACTAACTGGGCATAGTTAATATTATTTAATTCTCTAAAGATGTGCTACAAAAGTCAGTTTTACCAATACTTATGATGCTTCTAATTATGTTTTTTTGTGCCTTAAAAGCAAAGACCTGGACATACATATTTCTTTTTTAACTGTTTACCCAAAGCATTATCCCATATCTGAATAGAAATTCTGCATATGCAAAATAATTTTTTATAGTACTCATATCCAATTCTTTCTTTTTTACCCTTAGTGAAAAAGTTAATCCATTCAATTTTGCTACTAAGTTGGCTCTATTAATTCACCGGTCTAGATGCTGATCTAGTCGTATGACTAAAACGTTTGTATCATCAACTTGTGTTCCTTTTGTTTTATAAATTTTAAGGTTATAGTATTTTAATGCTTAGTTTTTTATGCTCTAAAACACTACTGTTGTATTTTTAAGGATTTAAAAGTAATTTGTTATTAGTAAAACAGTTCTCCAATCTGATTGTTAGGCCATCTTTAAACAGGAACGTTTGATCATAAAGATAAATTACTTAATAAAAGCACAATAAATTTCTTACTAATAATTATTTAAAATGGTTCAATAATTGTATATATTTGAGAACTGTAAAAGATATATTTGTTCATGTTTGTGAAATTGAAAATGTAAATTTATGTGTAATATGTTGTATGGTGGACCTGGGCAGATTCATTTAGCAAAACCTTGTAATCATGTGTTTCCTTTTTGACGCGGTGTTTCACTATATATATGAAGGTAGAAAGGAAATTTAGTCCATTTTGTCACTTCATCTAGTGCGTTCACTTACTGCTTGCTCCTTCACCATGCGCCGCATCATATCAAATTTTGCACTATAGCCGCGTTTATTGTACTCGGTCACAGTCGATTAACTAAAGAGGATATCTGAAGGTGGCCAAGGTCCATATGAAAGTTAAACGAATAAAGTGTTTAGAAAATCTCATGTGTTCTGCTGAGTGATGTCTCAACCCCACTCCCTGAGAACCGAACAAAAGAGTCAATGCTGAAGAAAATAGTTCACAGCAGTTTGAGACAACAGGAAAGCAGGCAGTGGACCAGTGACGGCGGAGATCGAGGAAGAAGTCCCGACTTCGAGTCCAGCTACGTACGCAGCGAGAGGCGGGTGTGCAGCGTTCCTTCCGCAATCTTTATCCTCTGATCCTTCCATAACTACGGTAGAATCATCCATAAACGTTTAACATGCATTTAAGTGCCTTATAAGATAATTTATGAAGGTTAGAAATAAAATTAACCCCAATATAGAACCCTTAGGTTCTCCACAATTAGTATTTTGCAATGTAGAGATAAAGGATAGTTAGAATTTGGGGAATTTTCTTGATACTATTTGGTTGGTATACGTAAACATATTTGACCCTACTACTTGTAGTATTTCTACAGTATTACTTCACCTCCAGGATTATTTTGTAACAAACTAAGATTTAGTATTGATAGATACTCACCTGTACTAGGTGCATAACCGTTGTATCTAAAAGACATAAGACTTTCTTGAATAGCTTCAATGACTTCCATTGGTGGCTTTAAATTTCCGAATACTGTTGGATCACCTGAAACATAAATCTTTTTTGATAAATCAACTTTTTGCTCTTATTAGTCTTAACTGATTTATAAAGCTTAACCACTAATATCAAGATTCCGGGGGATAAATGGGAAATAAGGACAAGCGACACACACACACACACACACACACACACACACACACACACACACACACACACACACACACACACACATACCCACACACGCACATATATATCATTGTTATGAGAATTAACCTCTCACCTGTATGTTAATCATCCTTTATGTTATTATAAGTCTGAGTGAAATCCATATAAATGACGCTAGAGAACATGTTTTCTGTACCGCTTGCGGTGCCGCATGTAGTAAAAGCGGGCGTTAAACACTACACACACGCGCGAGCGCGCGAGTTTCTTGTACCCAAAACAAAATGGGCTTACTTTTATGCAAAATGAATGTTGATTCCAAAAATGCTGTGCTACCTGATGTTTTTAGATAGTCTTGTTTTTTTATAAAAACTTAGAGGAATGTCGTATGACACCAACTCAGTAATAACTAAACTTAAAACAAAAGCCATTTTATTATGAAATAATATTTTATACTGGTAAATAAAATGCATATTACTTGAAATAAATATAAGAATTATCAATCACGTAAGATTTATCAGTAAATGAATTTTATAGTCTACTATAAAAGTGTTATTTGAATTTGTGCGCCCAACAGAAATTAAAAGTAAGCTGACATAAAATTAGTGATACAGAACTTCACAACTTATCATAAAGAGCTAAATTCTTAAAACGGTATACGATGCAGTAGATAGCAGGGAACCATGCGTTGGTCTTTTTCTGGATCTATCAAAGGCTTTTGACCTAGCAGATCACAATCTTTTATTTAAAAAGCAACTTCACACAATAGGTATTTGTGGAATAGCACCAGACTGTTTTGACTCCTACTTGGAAAATAGAGAACAAATGGTAGAACTTATTCACCTAAATCCAGCCAAACGCACAGTAGAAGCGGTTTACTCTCGGAAAAGTCCAGTTCCCTATGGGGTATCGCAAGGATCGATTCATGGGCTACTTTTCCTAATATATGTAAATGATCTAGTATCAGTGGAGCACAAATCACATTATGCGCAGATGATACCCATGTACTAATAAAAGAACAAGACATAGGGGAACTAAATATCAACATGGAATATGTTAATAAACAAATTACCGATTGGTTTCTAAACAATAATTAATTAACAAAGAAAAAACTGTTCCTTGTACTTTCGGCATCTTCAAAACAACAATAACAAGGTCCCACTAGACAATTTTGATAAAAAGAACATATCTTTACAATCAGAGGCAAAAGTTTTAGACATAACAGTAAACCATAACTTAAAATGGAACTCATATATTGAGATCTCATCGAAAAAGCTCAGTAAAGTATGTTTTATACTAAGAAAAACCAGAGAAACAGTAAACAAACAGGTTTTGCGTAACTTTTATTGCTCTAATTTTCACTCGCTCCTTCCATATGGTATGCTATTCTGGGGTAATTCAACCTCAGCAAAAGCAATATTCACCATACAAAAAAGAGCTATTTGGTTAGTTGTAAATATAAATTCTAGAACAAGTTGCAGGCAGTACTTCAAGCAGGTAAGCATTCTACCGTTGCCTTGTGTACTGTCCAACAACGCAAAGAAGGTCCCTGAAACGAATGTGCTCCCTTACACAGTGGGACAAGGACAGCGAAGGTGTGTGACAGGGAACGCATGCTACACAAGGAGCAGAACCGTTAAAAAAGCATGCGCCCTATTCACTCTGTACTCTAAAACCGAGAAGATTCATTCACGAAAGTAGAAGCCGTCAGAATGTTTTTGAATGGTCTGTAACTGTACTGACATGGGGTGTCATAAACCTGTCCAGGGAGGGTGTGGGAACCTTCATCAAGCCCCCTGCGTCTCAGGTCCAGGAGACTTTCTATCCTGTGGTATACTGTATATGTGCTTGAACTATTAAACTATATAAAAGCGAACTTACATCAGTATAACACAGTGTCCCAGGTACCTTTATACCATAAAAGTAAAAAAAATATTCTAGCTAGGCAGACATATAAATCTAAACTTATTGAGGACAGCTTTGTATACACCAGATTAATTATTTATAATAAATTATCCCTTACATTCAGAAACAATAATGCAAAAACAATTTAACATTAAACTTAAAAAGTTTTGGATAGATAGAATCAACCTGAAAAATTCAATGCCATGGCCGGGATTTGAACCACGGATCTCCTGGTTTCCATCCAGTCACTCTTACCCATTGAGATACCATGGCCAACGTGCCGCCCTGACGTTAAATTCTCCAACTAACTCCTATATTTTCCAGAACCTTAGCCTATATACAGCTAGTGTGCAGAAATGACTAATTTCCATCAATAAACTTAAACTTGAAACGTTTTTACTACAACATTGTTTTTGCACATTAGACGAATTTATCGAAAACTTTAATAAATTGTAAATATGAATTATTCTAAATTTTCCACATTTACATGGTAATACAAATATGTCGTATTTATATGTGTATTTTAAACTAAGTAGCTTCATATATGAAAGAAACGGGTGCTGTACTTACGTAAATCATAGTCTATGTACATATGTATACATATGCCATTGTAAATATTTCATATGCTGACGTGTCCAATAATATACATTGTTCTTAAACGATGAAAATGAAATAATAATAATAATAATAATAATAATAATAATAATAATAATAATAATAATAATAATAATAATAATAATAATAATAATAATAATAATAATAATAATAATAATAATAATAATAATAATAATAATAATAATAATAATAATAATAATAATAATAATAATAATAATAATAATAATAATAATAATAATAATAATCATAATAATAATAATCATAATAATAATAATAATAATAATAATAATAATCATAATCATAATAATCATAATAATAATAATCATAATAATAATAATCATAATAATCATAATAATAATAATCATAATAATAATAATAATAATAATAATAATAATAATAATAATAATAATAATAATAATAATAATAATAATAATAATAATAATAATAATAATAATAATAATAATAATAATAATAATAATAATAATAATAATAATAATAATAATAATAATAATAATAATAATAATAATAATAATAATAATAATAATAATAATAATAATAATAATAATAATAATAATAATAATAATAATAATAATAATAATAATAATAATAATAATAATAATAATAATAATAATAATAATAATAATAATAATAATAATAATAATAATAATAATAATAATAATAATAATAATAATAATAATAATAATAATAATAATAATAATAATAATAATAATAATAATAATAATAATAATAATAATAATAATAATAATAATAATAATAATAATAATAATAATAATAATAATAATAATAATAATAATAATAATAATAATAATAATAATAATAATAATAATAATAATAATAATAATAATAATAATAATAATAATAATAATAATAATAATAATAATAATAATAATAATAATAATAATAATAATAATAATAATAATAATAATAATAATAATAATAATAATAATAATAATAATAATAATAATAATAATAATAATAATAATAATAATAATAATAATAATAATAAATACGTCTTACTTTGTTTTCTATAATGGAAAAGATTCTTATCTTGAGCATTTATCGATTTATGGCCCTCACAAGGGAACTATCACAATGCTCATACCTGTACGCGCTTGAGATTTTGATGGCATCATCTCTGCCTTATGTGTGGCGTGTGTACCAAAACTCGGGTGTGAAGCATAGCTGGAAGTGTCCGAAAATGAGTCCAGAAAACGTAGGGATATATGGGCATAATAACACAGCATTGTATGAGCAGGATTTTTACCCCTGACGGGAAGCTGTCACATGACATACGTTCCCATACCGCGCACACAGCTGACGAGGGATGTCTAGCAAGTGTCCGTGTGCGGCACTTCCCAGGCTTCAGTTTTGGCCGTTGCGGTTCTAATCCGCAGCAGACTTTTGGTGTACATGATTTATATACTGTGGGCATTATACCATCAAATTTTCAGGTGTGTAACTTGTGAGTACAGTGATATTTCTCTTGTCAGTTCCACAGCCAAACCTCCTTTAACACGCCCCCCTCCATCTATCTTTCATTTCACTGAGTAAATAAACCGATGTGTTATCTTGAGTACCTACTCCGTTGGGTGGTCTGGTTTTGCATTGAATTCTTCTTTCAGTTCATATTTAGCCGTGAAAGTGTAATGTAGTTAGTTTGCGGTGCTAACGACAGGTTAGAGATATAGATACGAGAAGGCGTAGGCAATGCGCTAATGATCTCAATAACTTTTGTTATGTGTAAGGACATTTCACCCTTAAATCGCAGCAAAAATAACAAGTATTACTAAAACAGAATATACATTATACTTTGGCTGTATTCTAGGAGAATATACAGATTTTGCCCTACATGTTTGCTCCATATCGTGCAAAACTGGTTTTAATCAATGGCTACATTATAAACGCACATCTTTGCCATTTGCAGTGCTTATGGTGGGGTGAGCAATATCTAACCACTTGAATGACTTATTTTTGTATCAGAAAGATTACAGATGTTTCTAGAAAAAATAAGTGGAGAGTCAGATATCCTAGTGTTCCATCAGCAACAAGACCAGTTCCTCACAGTGAAGATCTTCCGGTGCCTGATCCTCCAAACAATGGGTTGAAGAATATGATGGATCACCTTCAAATCATGATGTAAATGACAGTGAACCCTCAACATCCCAAGACCCTATATATCAATGCAAATGAAGTGAAGAAAGATATTTTGCTTCTCAAGAAGAACTAAGCGATCTTGTTCCTCGTTTGAATCTAAGTAGAGTTAGAATTACTGGCTTCAAGAGTACAGGAGTAGAATTTCCTGGCAAAATAGATTAAAATAACATTTTACCGATCAGTTTTTACAGTCGAAACACAATATATGTCTCTGCATTAATGCTAATGGTTTAATGAAGCAATTAGGTATGGAGCATTAAGTCAAAGTTTGGTGCCTCTTTATTGACTCTAAATAGTGCTTATATGCAATGTTGCTATACAATGGCAACTTACTACCATCAACACCTTTATTTCATGTCATAGGGGTGAATGAGACATACGATCCCGTAACCATAATTTTAGATGCTATTTAGTTATCAAAATCAGGGCTTGGAAATTTGTCATAACTTCAATATAGTTGCACTGCTAACAGGACTGCAGAGAGGTATCACAAGATATTGCTGTTTTTGTGCTAATGGGACAGTAGGGTAGCTGACAAGGATTTTGTAATGAAAGAGTGGAGGGAAAGAAAAACTGTACACCCGGAGCAAGCAGTATCAAATATGTATCTCTAGCAGACGGAAGAAAGTACTTCTTCACCTCTTTACATAAAACTCGGATTAACGAAGAATTTTATTAAAATTTGGGACAAACGTGGAAGTGCATTTGAGTATTTAAGAAGTATCCTTCATAAAATAAGTGAATCTAAATTAAAGGAAGGTATATTTGTCGGTCCTAAAATTAAACTACTTCTTAAAGTTAGTGTTTTTGAAACTAAGCTTAAATGTATTGAATTGGCAGCATGGAAATCATTTAAATTAGTGATGAAAAGCTTCCTGGGTAATAAGTAAGAAAATTATGAAACTTTAGTCTCGGAACTATTAAGGAGCTATAAAGAAATGGTTTTCCGAATATCACTTAAAAGCCACTTTTTGCACTCTCAACTTGATAGTTTCCCTACAAATCTAGGAGCGTAAATAGTGAGCAAGGTGAGCATTTTCACCAGAGATGGAAAGACGCTACATGGGCGTTGGGATTCAGCGATGTTTTGACCTATTGCTGGTTACTCAAACAGGAGAGTAAATGTCAATACAAGAAAAAATCAACAATGAAATACTTCTGGGATTATTCAGGTATATAGTTTCCATAATTATCTTGTGTTGAGTTACTTAAATTATAACAATTATAATTACTCATTTCAATGTTACCTGGCGATAAAATGCCTGTTACTTTCAATTAAGAAAATAAGAATACCTAAGAGACGTTATATGGTATAGTATTTTAAGGAGCATTTTTAGAATCAGCAAATCACTTTACATAAAAATTGACCTATTTTATTTCGGATATACCAAAAGAAAATTGTTCAGTAGTTTTATCTACACAGGCATTCTAGATGTCCTGGATCAAGATAATATAGTGGACAAAAGAGCACAATCTCTATATTTTGAAAAAGGAAACTCATTCTCTCTCTCTCTCTCTCTCTCTCTCTCTCTCTCTCTCTCTCGAGAGAGAGAGAGAGAGAGAGAGAGAGAGAGAGAGAGAGAGAGAGAGAGAGAGAGAGTGGGTTTCCTTTATCTTTAATTTCCTCTTTCTTTAATATATATATTTCAGACGTTAAAAGATTTTAACTGAGAAATAAGTTTTTTTATAAATGTTTCTACCCCACGTTAGTTTATTATGGAGTTACAATGTGCAAGAAGAATTAGGTGCAACATCCTTTTGTCTAGCCATGCTGATTTTGTCAATTTGACCTTGTGCGTGAACTTGCCTGAATGATGTGCCTATGTGAGCTCATGACAGTCACTTTGTCCGGGCACCTAGAACATTGCACCTGACAGCCGGCCCTTTAAATCAAATGGTCCATGTAATAATGTTGTTTAGAAAAAATGGCACAACTAACAAACTATGTGTGCTCTCCACAGTTCTGGAAACGACTTCAGCAATAAGAGAGAGAGAGGGAGAGAGGCAGGGAGAGGCTGCCTTATTTGAGGACATTTTGCCTGTATTGCGAGACTGTATCTGGGGGATGATAGCATCCAGCTGGTGTTCAGATTAGAGATAAGGAAGGAGATAGTGAAATGTACATAGCTGACAACTAAAAAGCTGACAGCAATATAGAGTTTAATTATGTTGAGCATCTAATCGATGAATCAGATGTGTTGGTCGGCAAGTGGAAAAATCATTTATTACACTGGTATCCGGATTGGGAGTAAATACCACAGTATAAAAGATGAAAGAAGTATTAGCGGACATCAAGACCATGAAATTCAGAGTGCGAAAAATGGGAAGTGAAATAAAGATACACTTCGCCATGAGGAAGATGAAGGGAAAAATGGAATTTCGGAAGTGTAAGTTGGGAAGTGAAATAGCCGCAGTGATTTCCGCGACGGAGAATATGGAGGAAAAATGGAATCTGGAATGAATAAAATAAGAAGGAAAAAACAACAAAGACCTTCGGAGTGGAGAATAAGGAGGATAAAATAAAAGTTTCAATGGAGAACATTAAGAATATCAAGCTAGTGACCAAAACTGACGAATAATTGGATACCCTGAAGGACATGTAAGAGCGCGGTAGAGTTGGAAGAACTTGGTCAACGGATTAACGCCCTAGGAGGAAAACTCGATGGCAGCGCCCAGTAAATGGGTTCCATGGTGGAAAAATGCTTGAGAGAATACAAGGATGTCGAGGTTTGAGATATCAGGGCACAACACAGTATTTGTTCCCTTCAAGCCATCCATATTCGACAGAACGTCAACTAATAGCCAGCCGCCAAGTATGGGTGGCAGAGAGTTTGCATGCTATTCCCACGTCAGCAGTGCCAGAGATATCTGGAAGGCCCTCAGAAACACTCGGAAACAACTGCTTGGCCACAATCTATAAGAATTACCTAAAGTTAAGGTTTGAAGACGCTGCAGAAGTTTTGTTCCGGCAATTGAATAGCGTATGAACGAAGCTTTGTTGAAAACGTCCTGTGCAGTTACTTGTCCTTAAAGTTGCGTATTCCTTTATCGACGAAATGCGTAACGCCTAGATAAGACAATGTCCAATACTCGGCAAATATAATACCATATAAAATACTCCAACAGCCGCGTTGGGGATGGCGGTGGCCAAGGTAACGTTACACACATCTTGAACAGATGGGACACGACACGGCGGAGACAGAGGGTCGACTCTGCGTTGACCAATATGTTCAAGTTTTGTGTGTCTGATGTAACCAGCGCACCTAGCTTAGGACTAAATAAAAATAAACAAATAAAAATGTCTAATACGCCTGATTTCTTAAGACAGGATATAAATATTCCAAAATTTTACATTTATTTAACTTTTTATAATGTTACAAACTATTTCTACAGATAATATTAAAAATAACACAATAAAACAATAAAATAAATATACACTAATAATACTGCTACCTTAAAAACAAAACTTATTTTTACCCACTTTTTAAAATCCGTATTCTTTTTTTTTATTATATAACAGAATATATTGATCTATACAAATTTTTAGCGAATAAAACAAAACTACCTAAACTAATATTTTACTGGTGTCCAGTAAACAATTATCCTGATAACCGTCTATTTAAAAACAAATTTATTTCTAAATCCGCCTATCTAAAGCCACCGGAGTCCGGTAACCAGCACAACCTCTAAATTCCTTCTATTTTAACTAATCTCTTCAGAGTGTTTTAATTCAACATTGGCATTCTAATGTGAAAATACTCCAAATAATAAATAACATATTATAAAATTAAATTCAAAATTTATATATAATACATACCATCAATACAACTCAAAATGCATTCTAAACAGATAAAAATCTTCAAAAACTCCAATAGAGTATATAACGATATTTGCAAATATTAAAAATCAAAACAAAAAATTTAGCAAAAAGATAAATATGTATAAAAACAAAAAAAATAATATATACAATAAAAACTTAAGTTAAAAATCATCGATCCGTATCTCCCTATATATATATATATATATATATATATATATATATATATATATATATATATATATAGAATACTCAAAACAAAATATCACTATAAATTAAAAATTTACAAAAATTTCCAAATTAATTAAATTGTATAATTAAAACAACCAACCTCAACAACAATTACTTCGAATTTCTTTCAAATATTAAGCAACGCAATAATAATATAACAGCCTTTAAGTATTAATTAATACAACTAAAATCTTAAATTTGGATAAGAATCACAAACAAAAAGAAAACTTACAAAATCGGAATTAAATTTCAAAATCAATCACTTTCTTCCTCTTCGATACCCACAATATTATTTTCACAAAATATGATTCCAATAATTATCCACCATCACTTGCTCCCTTCTAGGAGTTCATTATTTATATCGTTTTATACTTTCCACAAAAATTCCCAAAAACCTAGCACTTATAAAACACACACACTAATTACCATACTAAGATCACCAAAAACTGCTCTCCTCTCTCCACACAAAATCACCAGAAGAAAATGCAATACCTGCCTTCATCTCCAACTCCACTCCACCGCTACAGATCCACCCCTAGGCTGGTTGATCGGTACAGCTTCTCCCAATATCGGCTCTGCCATTTTATAAGTTTCCTTAAAAATCGCCTCCAACCTGGATGACAATAACAACAAATTCTTCTCTTGTTCTTCTTCTCTGGTTTACTCCTCTGCCACGTTTAAATCTCCATCTCTCCATCTTCTTATCTTCCAATAGATATAAAATGATATCCTCTTTTATTGAAAAATAAAGCTTCATTTCCTTCTTATTCTTAAATATGATACATAAATCATACAGTATCAATAATTCTAGTTCGACTTTCTGTCCTCTCCGATCTTCTAACTGCTTCTTCGGGTTGATTAATGCTTATCACCTCTTCTGTTATTATTACTTCACCTTTTGATAATTCACTAACTTTCATTTCTAAAATATCAAGATATGGATATAACTCTTTATCTCTCAAGATATAGAATATTTGGCATTCGCTTAAGCGCTCTCTTTCTTCATCTAATTGATGTATATATTTATTACATTTAAAAAGTGCATGTTCAGGAGAATCCATTGCGTTGCAATTTATAGAAACATCACCAATAAGTTTCTTAATTTTCAACCAATTGGTCTCATATGGTCCATGTGCTGTCAAATAATGAATGGTTCCTTTCGTGGGTTTTATATAGGTTAAATGCAATCTTTCTTTAATATGGGGAAACAAATCAAACGTGTGTCTTCCCACAGTTGCTTCATTCTATTCTTGTTGCCAATCTCATATAATTTTTTTCTTAATATCTTGCACTGTTCTACATCTTTCTCCCAAAATATCTTGTAGTTTATCCAAATTATTTCTTTTTAATCACCACATATCACCATATTCCGGTGATTACTAATAAGACCATTGTTGGCGCTCTACATACAGCCCCTGTGCACAACAAGCCCGTCGTATAACTGGAAAGGAATAGGGGCCGGAATGGCGAGTGGGTCGTCTTCACCAACCCTTCGAGTGACGTTGCGTGTCTTATCCAGAAGAGCAAATGAAAATCTCTTCGGGGACGGCTTGTTGCACAGAAAGCTGTCTGGTATACTAGTGAGTACAGACATAGTAACAGTATGAACCTGTTGAAGTTTTTGTCATTGGGGAAACCGAATCATTAACAGCTAATGGTAATATATTTCATGTAGAAAAGGTGACTGTTGGAGTAGATCAGTAGAGTCTCGTAAGTCTGTCTGTGGTCGTTGCGAGGGTGTTGAGGATGCGACAATGTACTGGATGTCCTCAGGAACCAAAAGGCAACATTCGACGTCGGCCGGAGGTTCTTGTGATTCGGCTAGAACAATGTCACCCTCCGTAGACCTTGACATCCACTTCTGACATAGCAGGATGTCCACTGCTTTTCCCTTAGCACAAACTGCCTGTATCCACAAATTGTTTGTACCATCCGCAAATAGAGTTGGGGGAAGGAGGTTCCTTTGTGTATTGTATCCGAAAATGGTGCTGGACTTTGGCAACGGATCGTGTTGATGATATTAAAGGGTACAAGCAGCTTTTTCCTTACCGCTAACCGCTATTTTGTTAAACACTGCTATTATTTCCATCTGCTGGTAATTTATGTCCTACAGTTGATGCAAAACAAAACTTTGAGAGTTTGTCTGACCCTTACTGTAACACTAAACTTGGTATGTTTCCTACAAAACAACAACAACAACAACAACAACAATAATAATAATAATAATAATAATAATAATAATAATAATAATAATAATAATAATAATAATAATAATAATAATAATAATAATAATAATAATAATAATCATAATCATAATCATAATCATAATCATAATCATAATCATAATCATAATCATAATCATAATAATAATAATAATAATAATAATAATAATAATAATAATAATAATAATAATAATAATAATAATAATAATAATAATAATAATAATAATAATAATAATAATAATAATAATAATAATAATAATAATAATAATAATAATAATAATAATAATAATAATAATAATAATAATAATAATAATAATAATAATAATAATAATAATAATAATAATAATAATAATAATAATAATAATAATAATAATAATAATGATAATGATAATAATAATGATAATGATAATGATAATGATAATGATAATGATAATGATAATGATAATGATAATGATGATAATGATAATGATGATAATGATAATAATAATGATAATAATAATGATAATAATAATGATAATAATAATGATAATAATAATGATAATAATAATAATAATAATAATAATAATAATAATAATAATAATAATAATAATAATAATAATAATAATAATAATAATAATAATAATAATAATAATAATAATAATAATAATAATAATAATAATAATAATAATAATAATAATAATAATAATAATAATAATAATAATAATAATAATAATAATAATAATAATAATAATAATAATAATAATAATAATAATAATAATAATAATAATAATAATAATAATAATAATAATAATAATAATAATAATAATAATAATAATAATAATAATAATAATAATAATAATAATAATAATAATAATAATAATAATAATAATAATAATAATAATAATAATAATAATAATAATAATAATAATAATAATAATAATAATAATAATAATAATAATAATAATAATAATAATAATAATAATAATAATAATAATAATAATAATAATAATAATAATAATAATAATAATAATAATAATAATAATAATAATAATAATAATAATAATAATAATAATAATAATAATAATAATAATAATAATAATAATAATAATAATAATAATAATAATAATAATAATAATAATAATAATAATAATAATAATAATAATAATAATAATAATAATAATAATAATAATAATAATAATAATAATAATAATAATAATAATAATAATAATAATAATAATAATAATAATAATAATAATAATAATAATAATAATAATAATAATAATAATAATAATAATAATAATAATAATAATAATAATAATAATAATAATAATAATAATAATAATAATAAAAACAACAAAACTCCGACAATCACTTAGAATAGCCCCGTACGCTTAATCCTTATTATCGAAAGCGTTCTTTACCTAGAATTCCTTGCAGGTTATAAAGAAAGAAACAGTTATTTACCATCCATACCCATGCATCTCTCATTTAGGAATTTGCTATTTGACATAAGAAAAAAGCGAAAAAGAATCATCAAAAAGCCAGTGTTTTGTTGGTGTTGCCGTAAGCAAATGAGTTCGATCACATTCATACGGATGCGAATTTCTCCCTATCTCACTCAGTGTCGCGGCTCATTTGAGGAGCTACGATAAGTGACAGTCGTTACTATATTAAAACTAAAGTTACCGGTGGGGAAGCATGGTATCGACCACATCACCCCCGCCATATCGGATGAATGATCGTCCATCTCTGCCATGCGCGTATGGACATGCAGTCCCCAGGCGGTTTGATAGGCCCCTAGTCTCTAGTGCCTGTCGTGTAACTGATTATGTTGCCATAATTTCAACGGCATTCTTGGGTCATTTAACATTATAATTTTCTAGGCCCTGAACCCATTGTGAATAGATGAGAAGACATAACAGTAGTATCTACTTAACCGAATTTTTAGGTAGTGTTAATCACTCTCTACAAGCGAATTCGTCTGCAGTTATACTTTAGAACCTTAAATGTTTGGCTGGGCTGATGCCAGTAGACATTTTTAGTGATTCGAACTGTTTTCTAAATGAGAATCAGAAGTGCTGAGATATGTATACCACAATGTGATGGTACGCACCAATACCTTGTTCTGGACTGAAATTATGCGCAAGCTGTGAATACGATTGCTCTTCACTAAAATCTACAGGATAAACGATTCAATATTTAGCTGTATAGAAAAAAATGAATTATTAATGAAATACTCTTCCTCACTGTGTTGCAAATGTTAGAACGAGCAGAAGTCAAATTCTGGTGTGTGGGTATTGAAATTATACCAGAAATTTTACAACATGAGATTTTCAAAATTGCTATCAATGTATGGGTAGAAAGTAAAATATTTCAGGGTTCAATGTGTTGAATAGTAGAAATTTATTTAGCTTTTTGTGTAATAACCCTAATTACCACAAATTTCTATGGAAATTTTGATAAACTTTCAAAAGTCACTAATGCTCCGAAAATAATAGAGATTGCTAATTGAATAATCAGAGATTTTATGGTAATAACGACATTTCTTGCCACTGTAGCATACATATAGATTAAGTTAAATAACAAACATGTAGTGTAAAGCAATAATTGTAGGACAGCATCATTTACGTCATTTGACTTTCTTCTGATGTGAATTATCATATCATATCAATTATCATAGGATGCTTCCATATAGAGGGTGAATCAATTTGAGAATTTTACCCGCTGAACTCACTTCTAATTTTAGAAATAATATTTTTGGTCAATAAGTCCTAAATTATTTTAAAATTATATTGTGTTCTTAGTTAAGAATTATAAATGAAAGCCAGAAACTCTTAGAAAGCTTATCAGTGTACTGTCCTCCACGGGAGAGAAAGTCTCCGAGGCCTGAGACGCAGCGGGGTTGGTGAAGGTTCCCACACCCTCCCTGGACAGGTTTATGCCACCCCATGTCAGTACAGTTACACACCATTCAAAAACATTCTGACGGCTTCTACTTTTGTGAATGAATCTTCTCGGTTTTAGTGTAGAGAGTGAATAGGGCACATGTCTTTTTAACGTTTCTGCTCCTTGAGTAGCATGCGATCCCTGTCACACACATTCGCTGTCCTTGTCCCCCTGTGTAAGGGAGCACATTTCTTTCAGGGACCTTCTTTGCGTTGTTGGACAGTCTTCCTTTTTTGTCCGTATAGTATTGACAACTGAATCAGCAGAAAACAAAGAGCGAACCAGTCGGATGAACGCACGGCTGTAAACCTCCCCACGGTAATGTAATACACAGCCATATCTCCCTTCTATTTGTTTACATTCCTTTCGGCCTTTCAACTACTGACACAGGCATCCGGCATGGCCACCTTTCTCTTTAACTGTAAACCTCATCGCCAGATGTTGATGTTTGCACAAGAGATAGTACCTATTATATAGCGCGGCAACTCCATAATAAATGGATAGGTACCGTGGGGGATTAACTCTCGCCCCGGAAAACTTTAGCGGCCTGTTATTCCTCAGGGCTCTTGCATCCAGTCAGAATGGAGGTTCGCCGTAGAACACACCAGGCCCTTCCCGCCAGACTTGCGGTATCCAGTAAAATCAGCAGAGAGCGCTCTCGGTTTGAATACAGTAGCACGGGCAGTTAAGATTTCACTCCAGTGAAATTCAAGGGCAGTTGCACCCTGAACGCCATCAAATTGCAAGCCCCACATCCCGCCACTAAGTGCTTAAGCCAAATCAAGGCCAGGTACAGGCATAACACATATCGGAGGTCCTCGGCCTCCCAGCACTTGCTCGGCTCAGCTCAAGAATCCCCTACGGCGATTGCATTCTACGTCATAGAGCCGAGCAGTGTGGATGGTAGAGAGCTTCAAGGTAATCCATTACAAGCTTCAATACTGATTGGCCGGTGTATCGAACGCTGTGATTAGACGAAATAACAACTTTTCTGATTGTCCGGTCATCTTCTTGTGCAAGCGAACCCCAGGCAGCTTCCGAAACCCAGTCAATTCAAAACCTGATTCAGCACCGAGGAGCCGATGAAGGCGAACGTCCGAGGAATCTTCTCCTACTATTAGTAAATTGCTGCCATCGGGAGTGACTTCCGGGCAGTTCCCGGTAATTGTGCTTCTGGAACTTCGGATCAGCAAGCGTGCCATTGACCTCAAGACGGACCGCAGATAAAACAACGGTACAACCAGCGTGCCAGCTACAAGGCAGCAGAGCCACACATTGAAGAAAGGCAGCAGTACTTCTTAATCCCAGCTTACCAACATGCGTCCAGGAAAACCAGCTGAGGTTTAATTATCTAAGCCACAGCCAGCGCTTACTCTTAAGCGGACTTAGACGCATTTAGGTGTCCGGCCCGCTGATGATTACGTTTATTAGCAAACTGCTGCTGTAGGTGCGTAATTCTGCTAGTATTTAGGTGTGCTGCACCGATGGTGCAGGGCATAATGCCCTCCTCTAAACCACCTACCCCAACCCCTTCCCAACCTAGTCCTGCAACTAGTACTATCTTTCAAGAAAGAAATTGTTCACTTTCCGCGGGTCAGGCGTTCCGTGACTAGGTGGTATGAAAACAAAATCGGCCATGCTCGTAGATGTATAGTGTCGTGGTCGCCATTTTAACCTGTTACTCATTTCAAAGTTTTCTAAGGCTATATTAACCCAGTATAACAAAAGGATTGAGTATTTATCACAAAGTAAGGAATAATTATCTTGCAGCTGAGCTATTAACTACATGGCGTTGGAAAATGTCCAAGGAAACGGAAAACAAGTGGAATTATGATTTTAACAGAACCAATATGTATGTTTTATATAAGGCAAGATATTTTAACTGCTCTCGTAGCTCAGGGGCAAAACTTGGGCTGAGATAAGCGAGCCCATGTTTCAAGGTTCGAATCCTAACACGTGGGCTTAATTTTTAACTCCAAATTTCTTAGTTTGTTGGACGCAATAACTAACTAATTTATAACTGTTCTCTTGTAGTTAAGCTGTTACTAAATGACATCACAGAATACCAAAGAAATTGGAAAACACGTGGAATGACGATTTTAATAGAACCAACAGGTATATATTGTACTATATAACCAGCGCTATCACATCTGTTGGCGTAGCTCAGTGGTAAAACGCATGCTGTATCAAATAAACTGATAATTTGCGGCTCTAGCCCTCATCATGTAATACTTTTTTCCGCATTGTATCTCTTGCGCACGTGCAAAATATTTCTGGAAGTAATGCACTGCATATGTATCTTTAACTAAGACTTCATCATAGTGAAATAGCATGCCACGTCCACAAGGTTGTGTGGAGCTGACTGCAGCTCAAAAGGGTGAAATTATAGGCCGTGCTTCTCATGGTGAAAACGCTTTACAAATTGCCAGAGAACTGAGTTGCGACCGAAGAACAGTGAAGCAGTGGCTGGGCAGGTATCATGAGGGAGAAGTTGAATGGGCCAAATCACGCAGGCGTTTAGGTAAGCCTCGTACAGCACCGCCTGCTCAAGATGAAGCCCTGGTAGCAGATGTGAGGAACCAGCCTTTAAGACACAGGTCCATCTTTCTAGATAAAGCAGTTGAGTATGGTTGCTCATATGAAACCATACGCCAACGATTAAAGGATGCCGGTATTGTATCACATCGTCCTGCCACTGAGCTCTTTCTTACAGAGGCACACAAAGCAAGACTATTACAATGGGCACAGCGCAATTACGACCTTCCTCAGGCTTATTGGGACCTGGTAATCTGGAGTGACGAGAAGGTATTTCAATCCGACCAGCAAGAGAACCTATGTATGTCTGTACAGAACGAGGAACTAGATACGAACCTCAACACGTCGTTCAAACAGCATATTCGGGAAGAATTTCAGCACAGTTCTGGGCCTACATGACAGCATCAGGTCCAGGGGAGTTAATTCAAGTGCCAGAGAGAATGACGAGTGCAGTTTGTGTAGACATTCTCGAAAACACTTTGCTACCATCCCTTCGTACTACGTTTCCAGAACAAGAGTATATATTTATGCATGACAGCAGTGGTGTGTATACTGCAAATATCACCCAGGATTGGCTAACGAGGCATCCAGAAACAATCTGCATGGACTGGCCACCAAAGTCTCCCTATCTAAACCCCTTTGAACATATATGGGCGTTCATGATGAAAGAATGGGAAGAACTCGACCAGACAAGGTTCAAGAAAATTTTGTTGCTCACGTGATGGAGCTATGGTAACATATTCAGCAGAATCCAAACCGGTGTTCTGTATTGGTTGCAAACATGCACGAAATATTAAATGATGTAATCATAGCTGGGGGCGATTACACCCGATTCTAAATCACAAGATTTCATTTCCTTTTTTCATTCTTTGTTTCCACAAATCATTGTTTATTCTAGCAAAAATACGTTTTCTATAAATCTCAAATGTTTCATAATTTAATTCATTTGTTAATGTATATCGTTGGCTTCATGAAGAAATGAGAGCTTTTTACTTTGTTTCCTAAGCAACATTATCTTTGGATTTAGTCTTCTTTTTTAATTCCTAATAATGGCTATTTGTGACTACGGTTACACAGAATATTTTTTCAGTTTTATGTCTTATACTCCACTTGATTATACAATTATATTGCAGCTCTAAGTTTGTTTATCTCAAAACGGGAATCATTCAATTTCTTGTTATTTTATATATTAGCTTATTGTTAGAACAGATGGATGGTATACAGCGTTTAGGAGTTGGCTCCATTGAAATTATCATTCAACCCTTCGGAAACTGCTGCCATTCTTTTCGAAAACATGTTATTAACGTAGTCACAAGTAGTCATTCGTTACGGTGTCTTACAAAGTAAAAACATTGGAATAAAAATTATGACTACATACCAGGTTTCGAACCATGAATCTTCGGCTCAGTGACAGTATGTATTTTGCCACTGAGCTACGATAACATGCATTTGTAGTAGGTTATATGCAACAAGATGTTGGCTCTATCAAGCCACCATTCTTCCTGTAATTCGTCTTCTTGCAAATTCTCTAATGCCATTAGTAACAGCTTACCCCAAGAGAACAGTTGTAAATTGGTTCGTTACTTAATCTAACACATTAAAAATCTGGAATAAAAAACATATCTACAGGATGGTACTCGAACCATGAACTCTCGTAATATTTATCACAGCGCGTATGCTCTCTGTCATTGAGCTAGGTGAGCATTTAAGAAAGGGTGCTTTATATATAATATAGATATTTGTTCTGTTTAAATCATAATTCCACGTGTTTTCCGTTTTCTTGCACATTTTCCAACGCCATGTAGTTATTAGCTCAGCTGCAATAGAATTATTACTTATTTTCTGATATATACTCATTCTTTTGTTATACTGGGCCTTACAAATCTTCGAAGTGAGTAACAGGTTCAAATGGCGACCACGACACTATACATCTACGAACATGGCCGACTTAGTATTCATACCATCTAGACACGGAACGCCTGAGTGATACTAACCCGCGGAAAGTGTTCATTTACTTTCTTGAAAATAGAAATGTGTAGTGTTTAACGCCAGCTTTTACTACATACGGCACCGCAGGCGGTGACACTGATGATGCATGAGATGAAGATGGAGCACCGGTGGAATGAGATGGCGGGGGAAACCGGAGGTCCCGGAGAAAACCCGCCCCAGCGTCGTGTTTTACACCACAAATCTCACTTTGCGGTCGCCTGGGATCAAACCCGGGCCGCCTTGGTGAGAGCCAAGCGGTACTTTCTTGAAAGATAGTACATGGCCTACCCAGGGAGCAATACACGGCACCAGCACTGGTGTCAGTCATTACTTTGCAGAGAGTTCTACTCCTGCAGGAAAGAATTCCAGCCCTCGCCAAGAAGCCCATAGGTTGGTCATGGTAAGGCCAAACGTTTGGCACTAACCAACACTTCCACAGAAGAGGGCCCTTGCGGGATATTCCACGTTCAGGTGAATCATCTGAGACTGAGCATTCAGATTACAGCTGCGGCCATTGTGCCGCAAATTTCGGCTCTGAAGGGACTGTGGTTCCTTCACATTCATCCTCCAGGATGGAGAAACTCATCTGAAGTTTCTACAGACGTCGATGAGGCTGAATTTACTGAAGTGGTCAACCGCCGTGAAGGAAGATGTAATCCAACCCTCTCGACGGTGGGATCCCCAGACAGCAGACATGTTTCAGCTGGATGGCGCGCTCCGCCTGTCATAGTGGACGACTTCAAGGGATTGGTAGGCTTCTTGAAAGAAGTTATGCCAACCCTCTCACAGCCGTGCAATGTGACGAAGCAGAAGAGCCATTCTTTCAAGCAAAGGCAGCTGGGGACTACAAGCTTCTTCTCTCAGCACTGGGTAAAAGGAGGATCCCAAATTTCACATTTGGTCTTGATAAGGCTAGGGACATTTGACGTGTCATTCGGGGGCTTCCGTTGGATACACCGGCGAATGACATCTCTGACGACCTCAGCCGCCAGGGCATAATCCCTCGTCTGGTGCGACAACTCACCAAAACTGTCCCACAAGTTCAGGCGGGAAAAGTGCCCATACCGCTCTTCCTGGTGGTGATAAAGTTTGCCGAGGGAGGTTAAGATAGATAGGGTAACTACATCTGCTAGCTTCAGGAAATAGTGGAGGCCCTCAGAAGCTCTGGTAGACCCCCACAATGCTATCGGTGCTTAGGTTTTCACTATTCAAGCCATTTCTGCCATAGAATCCTGCAATGCCTAAGGCGTGGGGATGCCCATTAAACGAGGCTTGTCAGCGAACCGGTGTACCCACTTGTGCGATTTGCAAAGGATAGCACGTGGCGCGCTATGGTGTGTGCCCAGCCAGAAAGGCAATGATAGCTGCCAACAAGAAGCAAATTCCCCGTCCCACTCCTGCACAGCAGTAAAATATTACTAGGGCAGCCACGACTGCGCCAAAAACAACACCGGTACCACAGTAACACCAGCCGGGGGCAAATGGACTCACCTTTGCACAAGTCGCTAAACAGCCAACGAGTGACAGGGAAATGTCTCGTACCACCCAGAAACACGACACATCACCCAAAGTTCCAGTCACCAACCCCAACCCAGCTACAAATCCTGGGAAGAAGGGGCAGAAACCCGCTCAAGCACCAGATTTTAAACCAAGAGCTTTGGAATCTGAGAACCCCAAACCTCCGAGAAATCAAAGGGACGAAGCTACGGGCGAAAAGCCTGCACCCCTCCGCTCTTCGTCTCCTAAACCTACATCCAATCCATCCCCTAATCCTAGCATGGTTGGTAGTGTAGTGGTAGCATGTCTTCCTCACGCTCAAGAGGTCCCGAGTTCGAATTTCGGTGAGGGTCAGTTGCCTGGATAAAGCTTTTTCCGGAGTTTTCTCTTATCCTGAAAGACGAATTTCGGGTAACTCTAAGCTCTATGGACCCTAGGTCCATTTCAGCATCATTTCATCCATTCCATTTATGGTCCCATATGACTTAACGTTGGAGGACGTAAATTACAAAAAAAGACTAGCATGGACTTACCGGTGACACTGAGGGTCTGAGGCCAGTTCTGCTAGCTCATGGCCAGCAAATCTGTGAATTCTTTGCAAAGTTCTTCTCCACCATTGACTCGGATGCCAAATTTATGGTTGTTATAGACGGCATTACCCTTCTGACTTCCATTTTGTCCCAGGATGGCGGATCGGAATAAGTCTCGTAGCTCATTTCGCTTCGCGTACTGCAACGCTTTAAACCTTGTTGGCCAGGGGAGTTGAACTACTGCATTTTTCCGCAATTATCTCCTTGACGTCATTCTATCCGAGGAGATACATCTCCGTTCTAACCTTAGATTCCGTCTCGCGGGCTGCATCTGTCACAGGACGGACCACCAGTGTCGTACAGGTGGTGGCACGTCGGTGTTAGTGAAACAGAATGTAGCCCATAGGCCCTTCCAGCTTCCTCCGCCGCAAACCCTAGAGAACACGTCAGTATGCTTGGATCTCGGCGGTTTGTGCCAAATGACTATCTGTTCACCCTGGCACTTCATCCTAGTGCTATCATGGCTGGCGACTTCAATGCTAAACATCAGCTTTGGCATTGTGCTCAACGGGCTGATGCAAGAGGCAATGAAATAATTCGCCTAGTAGATGCGGACCGTCTGCTTGAAGTGCATGGTCCATGGCAACCCACTCATTACCCGCGAGGTGAAGGACCGCCTTCAGTCATCCACTTCGCAATTACTAAACATTTTCCATATCATCTCACACTCACATCCATTAATGCGCTTCACTCCGATCATAACCCAGTGTTGACTGAAATCAACACTTGGGTTGCCAGCTATGACATCATGCATCATCTGTGGGAGATCGATTGGGGAGGCGTATGGAATTGCCTCCGCACTCCCATTCCCCCTAACCCAAAAATTACCAACATTCCCTCCCCATACGCAGCTGTCAATTTCTTTCCTACCATTGTGATACAGACTACTCATAACCTTACAGTCCAAACACAGGCACCGTACATTCCAATGCCTTACCCTTGGACCTTATCCTACTAATCTGCCTCTCCTGGGCGGAGAGG
Organism: Mantis religiosa; assembly: GCA_030765055.1. Lineage (NCBI taxonomy): Eukaryota > Metazoa > Arthropoda > Insecta > Mantodea > Mantidae > Mantis > Mantis religiosa. The sequence goes on along the minus strand of CM060950.1, from coordinate 308,815,906 downwards.
AGACTCTACCAGCGTCACTGCACGCCACACAATCGAGCACTGCTAAGACAGTTGCAACGTCAGGTCAGGATCCGGCTGTGCGATCACACAGTGCAAGCGTGGAAGGATACCATGACCAGACTGAACATCGAGAGTGGAGACGTGTGGAGCATAGCAAAAACTCTCAGAAACGTTGAGGCCAATACCAGTCACTACTCCAAGGCACACATGGCTTGGCCTGCGATCCTCAAGACCAAGCAAATGTCTTCGCCGACTACCTTGAACGCACTGTGTCCAAGATAACCCTCAGGATATCTTTTATTAGTGAGTCCGCAGGGAGGTACGACGATACTTTTGAAGCCCTCCCGAGGATGAAGCTAAATTATCCATTATCCGTCCTACCGAACTCCAGGTCATAATCCAACGTCTGAAAATCAAAAAGGCAGTAGGTCCTGATGGAATAACACCCCTCATGCTCGGCAACCTTCCCTTCAGTGCCGTGCTACTCCTTACTAGAGCGTTCAATATGTGTCTTATCCTAGGGAGTGCTGTCGGGGGCACTTTTCACGTCAGTGGAGAGAAGTCAGGATGATATGCATCTTGAAACCTGGGAAAGAACTAGTGCACCCATCCAACTACCGTTCCATCAGTCTCCTTCCAACCCTCTCTAAGATTCTTGAGAGGTTAGGTATAAACCACTTGTCTCCTCTTTTAGGGGGCATTCAAGCCATTCCCCCTTATCAGTGTTGATTTCTTCCAGGGCACTCCAGAGTCCAACAGCTATTGCGAGTGGTGGAGGGGGCAGCTCTGGGGTTCCAGGACGGTGCTTATACTACTGCAGTATCCTCGGATATGGAGAAGGCATTCTCTACGACATGGCGTGCAGGCTTCTTGCACAAACTCACCCATCTGGAACTACCGACACAACTTACCACCATATTACAGAGCGTTTTAAAACACCGCACATTTAAGACCACAGTGGCGGGCAGAGCATCTCCAATTAGGCCAGTAAGAGTCGGAGTCCCCGAAGTCTCTGTGCTTTTACCAACGCTATTCAGCTCTATATGGCGGATTTCCCTAGTCAACTGAACGTCAAAATGGTCCAGTTTGCCGACGACGTGCTCCTGTTCCACACAGATAAACACCTATTAAGGGCCTTCAACCCTGTACAAAGACACTTCGGCCTCGTCCAAGAGTGGTGCAAACGCTGGCGAATGTCTGTTGATCCAGACAAGAGCCATGCAATTTGCTTCACAAAACGATAAATACCCGCCAAATGACCCACATTCACCTACCGAGGCCGAAGAATTTAATGGGGAAACTTAATCACCTACCTGGGAGTAAGTCTAGACAAAGGTCTAACTTTTCTTGAGCATATTACCGGGCTCTCAGCTCGGGTGCAGGGAGCTATTTCTTCCTTGTGCCCCATGCTGAGCTCCGGGATGCCAGTTCGATTAAAGTTACACTTTTTCCGAACACTTGTAATTCCTCTAATGCTATATGCCCATGAGATCTGGGGTATGGCCACAGAGAGTTGGATACGACATCTTCAAACGGCACAGAACAGAGGACTCCGGTCCATCTACTCTCTTGGCCGTTAGTTTCCGGTAATACTACTTCATGGAATCTCATCTGTTCTATACGTGGAGGATAAAATTAGGCACCGAGCTCAAAAGTTCTACGCAAGGTTATCATTACACCAAGGCGTACTCGTCAGATTTCTGGGGGATTATGGCCCCAATAGGCGCCGCTTCAGACGCCACCGGGTACCCCGTATGGCATGCGGGCATCCGAGGAAACCAAGGAGCAACTCCTAAGAGCTGGTACAGCTGAGCTCCATTAATTTCCAATCAGACAATTTTGGTCTTTAAAAATTATCCCACCAGAACAAAAAACTATTTACATCAAGGTATAACGGATACTGCGTTCTACCAAATCAACTTAAAGGGGTAAAATTGCACCCTTCTTCTATATTCCCATATAAAACTAACAAAGTCCCCCACAGATCCCGATAAAAGTCGTACCTGCGGTTAAACCCTTTTAAAGGTGGGCACGCAGAAAAATTATTCAGGCTTACCAACGCCTGCCAGCAATGACGGACGATTCAAAATCAGTGATCTTCCAGGCCAGCGGAAGAACACCCACACAAATAGCGGGTAGCGTAACAAGGCCATAGCCCACAGCCACTTTTCCTTAGGAAGCCAGAAGCATCCCTGTTGTCAGGTTCTCTGTTTCGGCACGCCTTAAGGCTGCTGTAGGTAGGGAGACACGAAGTGGGCTTTGGTTGGTTCACTGCATTTCCGGGTGAAGTTTTGTTCCCGATTTTTGTATTCCTAGTGAAATACCATCAAGCCCAAAATCAATCTACGTGTCCGGGCGAAACTGCCGTTGTCAGTACCTTCAGCTGTGCAGTCAACAGAGAAACCAAACTGGTCAGCAACGCTCAAGCGGTAAAGGAGAGATGATGTTTGCAGACTTTCTAGGATGGAACCAATGGTACCGAATTTAAGCTTTCTGTGGTTAAATTTTCTTTCCCCCGACATTTCTGTGGCTGCAGGAAATTATTTCCTTAAGTTAACCGTACTAGGAAGCGCAACGCGCGTGTTTGCATGTTCCTACCTCCTGGCCAGTCTGTAATATTCCGGTCCGTAACTTCCCACCGCGGCCAGAAGAGCGGAACAAGGCTTGTTCCTTCAGTAATTATTGTGGACGACTTTGCGGGTTCCGGCGGCTCTTTTAAGGAAGTAACGCGCTGAACCTATTGGGAGAGTGGAAGGTTCAAAGGAGCAAGTCACTTAAACTTTCAGGCCATATAGGCTAACACCACACATTGTTCCTTCACCTTAAAAGAAGTGGCGCACCCCATTTTATCTTTGGCCTGGACAAAGCTCGAAGTATCCAGAGGTTTGTTAGCGGGCTTCCAGTGTATAATTCGGTCGGTGACTTCGAGGGAGACCTCATCCGCCAAGGCGTCACCCCAAAAATAGTGAAGCATCTCACTCCACTGGTTCGAAATGATCAAGAGTCGAAATCCCCCTACCCGGCCGCGCCGTGGCTCAGTGGTTAGACCGCTTGGCTCTCACCAAGGCGACCCGGGTTCGATCCCAGGCGACCGCAAAGTGTGGTGGACAACACGGCGCTGGGGCGGGTTTTCTTCGGGACCTCCGGTTTTCCCCGCCATCTCATTCCACTGGTGCTCCATCTTCATCTCGTGTATCATCAGCGTCACCGCCTGCGGTGCCGTATGTAGTAAAAGCGGACGTTAAACGCTACACCTTTCACATTTCCCCCTACCCTTCTTCCTAGCGGTATTGGGGCGACCCAACGACACAGAGACAAAAGATTGATGGTCTGACCAACATTTGTTGCCTCTGTGTTCACACTGACATATCCAAGAACTCCGTGCCTCCCCACAATTTCGTAAGTGTCTGGGATTGACCTACTCCAGCCACTTCTGCCATTGTAACCTGCGATGCTTAAACTTCAGTAGCTCCCACCTAAACAAGGACTGCCACGTGCAATCACTCAGATACCCATGTGTGCTGATTCCAAGAGGAGGCATGTGGCCAGAAAAATTGTTAACAGCAGGTATCCGCCCAATTGAACCGACAACAGAAAAACAGACCAGTTACTCAGCCTGGAAGACAGCCGCCCATCTGCACCTATATAGCCACGCCCGGATTACTTTACAAGTCACACCCAAAAGCCATAACTAGCCTTAATGGATGAATAGCCGTGGATGCACATGCTATATCACACAACTTCCACGTGACACCAACAAAACCGTGTAGCTCCAGCACATCTACATCTCTAGGGCGGGGGAGTACTAGCCGAAGACGGGACACGGAGTCCGAGGCACAGTGAATATGGTTTTGGAAATACTCTCCGACTCAAAATTTCCTTCCACCTTGGGACTATCACTGCCTCAGAACAAACCGTGTGGACCGCCAGGGATGTGGAACGGTGTCCTTTTCGAGGAGAAGTGTAGTCTTCCGAAGGCTTTACTTCAATTACTTGAAGCCGCGGCAGCCTGTATGACCTTGAGAAGTTTTAATGGTGTCTGCTTACCACACACACCTGAAGACAATTCGTGGCTAACGATTACCTTTCCATCCTTGCCCTATATCCAAATGTTATTCTGACCGAGGACCTCAATGACAAGCATCAACATGGGCTTTGTGGCCCCAAAGGTGGACAGAAGAGGCAGTAAATATTTGAATGGTAGATGCCGACCCTCAATCAGAGTAGAGTTTTTCGGTAAACCAACTACAATTGGCGATTACGAGTTGAGGTGTCCATTAACGACCTCACTATCATCAAACACTTCCCCACCATATCGCTCACATCAATTAATGTACTTTATTAAGCTCATATCCCTATGTTAGTTAAGGCGATCACTCGAGTTGCCAGCCACTACGTTCCCGTCAAACACCGAGACGTGTATTCAGACTAAGTCAATGTTATCCTTAATGACTCCATCCCTTCCAATAAAAAAAATCATGCCTAAGCACAATTCTGGAGATTGATGTCCTTCCTTACCTCAGTCGTGGTGCTAACTGTCCACAAAGTCATTGTTCATATTCTAACTACCCTTCGTCCCGATGTCCAACCTTTTGAACTCCTGTTGCTTATACGTCCTTCGATGCATATCGCAGATCCTACCAGCGTCACCGAGCGCCGCATAATCGAGCGCTTCTCTTGCACTCGAGCCGTGAGTTTCGTCTCTGACTACGCTAACTCAAAGAGCGTGCGTGCTAGGAGATGATGTCTTGGATGATCCTCTAAGTATGGCGACATGTGAAAATCGCTAAAAGACCTCGGAACTGCAGCGTCCCACAAATTTGCCCGATCGAAGGCAAGGTCTGGCATACGATCCCCAAGCCAAACGCGATGTGTTTGCTGGATACCTGAAATATACCATTAGACCATGAGGTAACACTCAGCACCTAGACTTTTCCAACCACTTTCGTTGGAAAGTCCGTCGAAATGTACGACGTGCCTCCGACGAAGTGGATCGACTTCCGACCGTAAGACCTAATGAACTATAGGACGTATTCCAGCGCCTCAATCCTAAACGTGCCAGCCTTACCCCCATGCTATTTTTAACACGTGTCTTCAATACGTGTCTTACCTTGTGCCACTTTCCGCGTCTGTGCAGCAGTCCAATAGTATATACATCTTGGAGCCAGGGAAAGACCCGATCCATCCTGGAAATTGCCGCTCCATCGGTCTCCTGGCCGTTCTCTCAAAAATATGAGAGAGACTTCATCTAACCCGCTTTTCCCCTATCATGGGTGACATTCAAGCCACCCCTTCCCATCATTTTGGTTTACTTCCTGGAGCATAAATCTCCAGCAGCTGCTGCGAGCGATGAGAGTTTCTACCTGGGTTACCAGGACAGGTCTTAAACTGGACGGTATCACTTGGTGTCGAGGAAGCTTTCTCTACGACCTGGTATGCGGGTCAGCTGCATAAGTTTATTCACCTGGAGCTCCCACACTTACACTATAATCTCGTACATTCATTTCTGAAATACATATCATTTGTGGTCTCAGTAGCGGGAAAAAGTTATCATGAAGGCCAATATGAGGTGGAATTTCCAGAATTTCTGTCCTATCCCTTACGCCAAAGTATCTATATGGCCGATGTACCAACAGAGTCGCACGTAAACATAGCGTAGTATGCTGACCACATGCTGCTCTTCACAACCGAGGAATATCCACGCTGAACCTTAAAGCTCATACAGCGACACCTCTACCTCTTTCAAGAATGGTGCAGGTATTGGTGATTGTCCATCAAACCGGAGGAAAGTTAGACCAGTAATCTTACTAAGCGCCGTTTTCCCACTAACCTAAAGCTTTTCGGGGTTTTTCTTTATTCTGAACGATCAATGTCATCTAACTCTAAGCTCTCTGGATCCCGGACTCATTTGAATATCATTTCACCCATTTCATTCGTCACCCGATATGACTTAACTTCGTAGGACGTAAATTAGAGGAAAAGAAAAAACATAACCACATTCAGATATATCAGAAGAAGCACAGGGTGGACGAACGTCATTACCTGAAAACTATGTAGATAAAGCTGAATTTTGCAATGTGCATCTAGTACCTGTCCCATCAAACCTCCAGGGCAATGGCCTCTTTGTGTTCAATATTAAGTTCCGGGATGCTATCCTTCCTGAGGTTATGTCTCTTTAAGCTCTAATTATCTCCAACCTTCTCTACGCCTGTGAAGTCTGGGGCATAGCTGTATAGTCTGCTGCTACTGCAATGGATGCAGAAAAAAATGTCTGTGTGATATTTATTATGCATACCATTTCTTCCCCGGAGACTAATACACAAAGCCTCATCTCTTCCGTATGTGGAGGATGAAATAAGGCCCCAGGCCGCGACATTTGACAGCTCGTTGCCACACCATCGGATCACCAACTTCACCGCATGGGAAGTCGGTAGTAGCTCGTAGTAACTGCTAGTAGTAGTAACTGGTGACTCGTAGTGCATCCAATTGCGGCGAAGGCGAGCTATCTTTTTAAGAGATTTTGGAATCAAAATTTCAACCAATCCTCAAGACTTTTGGTACACAGTATCAATCAACGGTGAACAAGGACAGTTGTACACTGACCAACCGCCGTCCTTAACCAATCACACCATCTCCCTTCATTCCACTACTTCAACCTATAAAACAGCAAATGGTGTCAATAAGTGGCAAATTCCAACAAGGGTTGGTACACTAAGACACATTTTGGTCTACCTCAATCTGCTAACATTCCGTGTTCGTCAATACTTCAAACGCAATGCAACCTTCTTGGAGGAGACAAACGACCATGCCACTGAAGACATCCACCGTAGTTGTCGATGAAACGTCTGGAAAAACTGTGTTCAGTAGACCACGGCATAACAATCCGGAAATATCTTCCAGTTATACTGACTTTGACCGCGAAAGCCTACGTTCTTTTATCAAGAGAGCGTTAATCCTAAATTCTTGAGCCTGAATTCCAAACTACGGCAGCTAAATCCGAGTTGTGATGACATAACTGCCGTTTTCGGTTTTCCAATTCAAATTTTGTTAACGTATTTGAAGAGAAATTTGCAATTGGTTTGAATAATACCAAATTCTTTAGGGATTAGAAGCATTTGGTTATGATCCAGCCTAACGAGATCTCCCTGAGGGCATCGCTCTTTCGACCGGTCTCCGATGTAGCGGACTTCGACTAATCTGCTGTCAGTTGTTTCAGTAGTAAACTGTGAGGTATTTATCTCTGGGTATGCGTGGGGAGTGAAGGTAAACAACACCAATTATACTAGCTGGTAAATTAAGGAAGGCCAATAGGATCTATAAAAAGTGAACTGCCAACGATTTGAGCATATAGCTTTAACTGCTTCTGAACCTTCCACGAGAAAATAGGAGTAAACACCTCTGTAAGATTATAAAACACGGAGAAAAAGATACAAATTTTAGGAATGCATGCTCTTTTACCAATTTCGATCCCACGTACCTTTTCAACCCCACCAACGTTCCTACTGCTAACTCTTATAGCTCTTCATTCCCTTATAAAAACAAATTTTCCGGTCGGTCTGATGGGTCAGTTGGTGAAGCGCTTGCCTACGAATTCCAAGATTATGGGTTGGGTTTGACACTCGGGCAAGATCGATGCTTTTAAGTGCACTTTAAAGCGACAGCCCCATGTAGGCAGATTTACTGGCGTATAAAGGGGCTGCTGCGGGACTAAATTCCGATACACTGGCAGACTACATTGGCTATGACATTTGAAAACGTCGTTAACAATCTACAAAATACAATTTTGCACTCGGTAACTTGCTAAATTCTCTGAATGGCTGACGCATTTCTAATTTTCAGATCTCTGTTTACGTGAATATTTGCCTGACCTGCCTTCTGAACATAACCGATTTGCAATTACGCCTTGAGTTAATGATTTTCTTGCCGAATGAGTTCACTGGAACCATAATCTTAGCTACATTACCTTACTGATCGCTTTTCCTTAGCATGGAAGTTAGCTAAAAGCCCATTTTTACAAGACACACTTTATCCTCTGCCACTTATGTTATGCATTGATTTTAACACACGGGAATTATTAACTGTAATTACTCGTATTTATCTATCTCTGTACTCTTTCTTTGCATAATTATTAATTAATCTTATCCGTCAATAATTCCGGCATCTGAAATGTACTCTCTTGCTTATCGCTTCCAGTCATTGGCAAAGGCTTTTGCAAATATCAACTGAAGTGTTATTTTTGTTTTCCGTAGATCTTCTACACTTATAACTTTAGCATACCACATTGCACCAGTTGATAAACAGTAAATAAAAATACGGTATAATAATAAATGTTAATTCGTTGTGTTCTGTGGAGGGAAATAATGAAATAATTAATGTATGTGATTATTTGTGATAGAACCGAACTGGGCGATTAGAACTTATATTTTATTATTGGTGTATTGTAGTAAAAGTCACTTCTGCTGAAAAATTATCATTCCATGCTTTGGTTGGTAATTTTGATTAAATGAGTCGCTCTGCTCATTTTACTATTCGCGCACGTTTAGGCACAAGTAGTTAGTACTAGATTGTTACAGAACCGCCTCTACAGTTGTAGAAAAGTGAATGGCTCTCCCCGCAGTCTAATAGTTCATATATACGACTGGATATGAGTCCTGGATGGGAGTTTTTCTCTCTTACTCCCGTTTAATTCTATGATTACATAAAACGCCCGCATTTTATAATGGTGACCCATCACATCTTTTATTTGGTCAATATACATTGTTCAGTGAACCAGTTAATGAAATCTCTAAGAGTGGCAGCATTAAGGTATGACTGATATCATGTATTTCAGCTATTTCTGTTTCAGGATATCCCAAAACGTATTCTGCCTACCTTCCTAGTCATTAGCTCTTAAAACATCTGCAAATTCTTAATTTCCATTTCGTTTCTGTCAAGTGCAGTCGCTTTTTAAACTCAGCCAGAGCAGAAAGAGAGTTTGAACTCATGCCAGCTTGTGACGTAAGCACATTGAACCTGTTTTCACAAGCCAAGTGGAAACTTTTGCAAAACCCGAAGTCTCCGAGCATGTTGACCGCTGTAGCAAAAATTGTGAGGCAACATCAAACACGTGGCACCAGGCATAGAAACAGGATTCTGTAGGCGCTTCCACGCTCAAGAGCCGTGATCAGATATGTAATTCCGTATGCTAATTTTATTTGCTCGGTACTAACGACCAGTCGCAGGGATCATCAGGACAATAAAATAGCGCTTGGATGACTAAGAAGAGTCTCACATTAGCCAAAAACTTCCAAAATTATGTCAGTCTAGCTCCAAGGAGTACTCTATTTAAAATTCTGAACAACAGTTTGACCTTGTCCTGTGTGGTTAATAGATCCTTGAAGAACCGTGATGCGGTCGTTACTAGAATAATTTTCGAAAAATTACTAGGTCAAAACATATCCCGGACTGAAATTTTGAATTGATCTCTTTTACCTCCAAAGATCGCCAGTCTAGAAATATCAGACTACACATACCACACTACATTTTCGACAAAGTCGCTACAGTGTAGGATACAAAATGCGGCGTTTACCGAGGTAAAAGGTCGCCTGGATGCATTTTGCCACGTACGAGCAGTAGCATACCTATAATCTGTCTCAAACCAGAACGATCCTATTGTAAACATATGGGAGGGGGCATGGGCTGCTGGTTTCGAGGTAACTGCCTCTATAAATATAAATATTTTCTTTTAAAAGTTTTGTTAAGTAATAAGCCAATAAAGGATTTTAACCCTTTCGTTTCCATACAATTTCTCTCCACCAAGCAGCCCAAGAGCGTACCGTTAAAGTATCTTTGTCTCTCTTTGTTCCCTCCCATACAAATGTTTACTACAGGATCGTTCTAGTTTGAAACATATTATACGTAATGTAATTGCAGCATTCCCTTCACACATGCCAAGAGCCTTCCTATGTGGCACAACGAAATGACTCCACTTTTCTATATTGATTTCTGAGGAAACAAGAAGAACAAAAAAATTAAATTTATTAAAACACCCTGGAGTGTCAAACGGAGAAGCAGCCTATGCATAATTAGTTGCATCCCTTTTTACCACACAATTATATGATATCTTAAAATATCATTTATGAACATTGCAGACATTTATTCAGCAACCTAACTTTCAAGGTTTTAATTTACATTATCAGAAGAAATACTCGCTGAACTAAGTGAGATAGCTCGCAGAGTTGCACATATCAGTACCATAATATTCATTCGTTGTTCCGTCAGAAACCACGTAATTGCCGAATTCAGTTTCGATACTGCACACGTAGTAATTCTATTCACAGCTTAAAAGAGATGCAGATAAATATATAATACAGGAGAGCAACTAAGGCTATTCGTCCGGCATCACTTTGACTGTCTGATAGTGCATATGCAATCTTGCGATCACAAAAGCCCACATTAACCAATAATTTGAATGACATAAGATGTCTACGACGACGACCACTTGGTACTGACAGCCTGTTCACAGCGCAAAGGTTTTTGCTGCATACCACCCAGTTTTTGGGTTTTACCGCAGGTTGAAAATGTTAAGTGTGTGAAAGATGGGGTGGGATATTAGGATGAAGAAGGATTATGAGGTAGCTCATTTGCTCCTATAATTTTAAACAGGATGCAAAACCATCTTTTTTCACACGCTGGTGTTTATTAGTTTTAAATATTGTGGGCTAAGTTTCTTAAGATGCCTATTGAGCAACTGAGGCCAATAGCAAATAAGCCATTAAGGTCAATAAGGCCAATAAGCAAATTATTCCTACAGATGGCGCAGGAGGGTAGTTACGCAGCTTAAGTCATCTGTCTGACTCAGTGAAATATGATATCAAAAAAGGTGCTTATTCCACTCTCTATGTAGATAGTCTCCATGACATAAGCCTAGGACTAATTGAGATGATGTGTACACATTTTTGAAAATATAAATCCATGACCATAAACTCATAAGTATTACAAGTATAACAATTTCAAATTACGTGTTGAGTAAACGGTGAATATGTTACGTTGTTACTGTACGACAATCAGCTGATCTCACTTGACGTTTACATTGTCTCTGTGCATCCAGTGTAAGTACGCCTCAGGGTTTCCGAAGAACTGCCGCCCTTATAGTGTATGTTTCTGGCGTTCCGCCGCGCAGACAGTTAAGGGTTCGAGTCCCGCCTTCGGCATGGGTGTTTATGTATAGTGTCTACACGTGTAAAACAAGAAATAAAAACAGTGTGGAAGATTAAAGCGCCGAAAACAAAGAAAAGAAAAGAAAAAAAATTATGGATTAGAGGAAGACTGGCATTCGTAATAAAATGATTAAAGACAACGTAAGGCAAAATATCTATGCATGTGTGCAAAAGCAATTCACATAGCGTAATGTATGGCAAAGCTAGTGGAAAAGAGAGCATAAGCACCGAGTAGGGGAATGGCAGCAAGACACTTTCTGTCCCTTAACTTACAAAGCCAGGGCAATCACCATCTCAACAATTTTAGTTAAGAGGCTTTATTCCACAAAAATACAAAAGTAAATCTCATTAAGTAAACAAGTACAACTTATTGATGGATAGAGTCAACATGAAAAATCCAATGCCATGGCCGGGATTTGAACCACGGATTTCCTGGTTTCCGTCCAGTCACTCTTACCCTTTGAGCTACCATGGGCGACGTGCCGTCCTGACATTAAATTCTCCATTTGACTCGCATGTTTCCCCGGTAGACCACTAGGGGCTCTCGCATCCGAGATACACTGTTTGTGACGACTTACTATTGTAAGTACTTAAGTCCCATGCTTCATCATTTAACTCTTATTATTTTAGTTAATTGATGGAAATTAATAATTTCTCCACACTAGCCGTACATAGGCTAAGATTTTTGATGGATAGAGTCAACATGAAAAATCCAATGCCATGGCCGGGAGTACTTACGATAGTAAGTCGTCACAAACGATGTATCTCGGATGCGAGAGCCCCTGGTGGTCTACCGGGGAAACATGCGAGTCAAATGGAGAATTTAATGCCAGGACGGCACGTTGGCCATGGTAGCTCAAAGGTTAAGAGAGACTGGACGGAGACCAGGAGACCCGTGGTTCAAATCCCGGCCATGGCATTGGATTTTTCATGTTGACTATCCATCAAAAACCTTAGCCTATGTACGGCTAGTGTGGAGAAATGATTAATTTCCATCAATTAACTTAAAGTACAACTTATTATTTAGGTAGACCTAATGCAATTGCAAGGAATTACCTTTATTTCAAATGCAGACTTGACAAAACCTATAATGACGCAGCGTAGCATTCAGTTAACATCAAATCAGAAAACGGAGCACGGAATTGTTCTTGCGCTGACAGTTTCGTATTTTGATCCCATATTGTAGAAAAATGTTTCCAGTTTTAAGTAAGGTGGATGCAAATTGAATAGTTAGTGATTACGTAATTTGTGAAAACTCCACGTTACAGGAATTACATTGCATCAATTCTTTGCAGTGCATGAATATCCTCACAACTAAAAAGTATCAAGATTTTAATATTAATGTTGACATTTGTGTGGCCATGGATTAAAATTTCTTACCTATATTTGATCTTCATTCAGTGCAGACGAGTTCCTGGAATTAATTGTTCTAAGTTATAAGTGTTTACTTCATATAGCATCACAGGCGGTGAGCACTAGTGTTACTTTAAATGAAATGATACCTAGGAAAGGAAATTTGGGAAGAAGTAACTTTAGGCTACCTTTCCAACATTTTCTCCTTCCCGAAATTTTCCAGTAAATTTTCCAGTTATAAATACGAGGAAGTCCCTGAAAGAAAACACTCAGGAAGCAGGTTTTGGCGAAGATTGAACTGCCCACATTCACGAGTCCATGCTTTAATGACCTCGGCCACAAAAGTACTATGAACTGAGGTGCGCAGTACTTTCGTCGGGAAATAGAAATAGATCTAGTATTATTTTTCTTCAAACATTAATGCATCATTTTAATTAAATAAAATTCACTTCAGTAATTAAACTAAATATTTTATTAATATCCGACTTAATTGCATATTCCTGCTACTCTCACCATAAGGTATATAACAAGTCGGTGGTTACAAAAGGGTCTTTAGCTGGCTTTATCAAGAATGTTGATCTTCAAACCATTTTATAACCCTTTTGTAAGAGTAACGATTCAAAACATTGTGGAAAACAAGGACCTTCAATATCACCAGTGACGATTGCCATATTATCCAATACGATGTCGCTTTGTGGATTTAGAAGAGAACGTGCTTCATTAGACAAACCAGAATACGGCAAGAACACCTCAACGATTGTCCCTAGTCTGAAATGTTCATTCCGACAAACCCAAGTGACTTTGGAAAACGTAATGCTAATAGCCAAATTAACTAGTTCATTTGTCATTTTTATATGAGAAAGAACAAAAGATATCAGTGCCGTAGTGGAGGGGGAACGCGGATGTATACCGTCCCCCCATTATTTTTCGGAGGGGGGCGCAGTCCCGTTGCTAATAGTATTATTTATGCTTTTTAATTCATTACCTTTCTTAACTTAACATTCAAAATACTAAAAAAATACAAAATATATACATTCAAAATACATTCAAATAATGTCTATGACTGTTAACGGACCTCCAGTACATATGTGGAACCCAAAAGGTTACAAAAAAGATTGGATAAAAAGTCGTACGCATTCTGAGGACAACCAAAGCAGGAAGGCGAATCTACAACTGCAGAATTCTGATCGGTTCTCCAGTATCTGGAAAAAATTTTTGGTGTCCGTCCTCCCACTTTTTTGTTAGGAATACAGCCCTGGATATCACTGTTTACATATTCTGACGTTTCGCTAGAAGTCCCTTAGATATTTTTTTTTTTTTTTTTTTTTTTTTTTTTTTTTAACTTTTTCATATTCAGCGTATACAGAAATATTTTACATGCATTTAGTAGAGCACTTTTTTATATCTGAGATCATGGTGAAAGGAATATTGACCAAACATGGGAAAGAACTGTCAGACGTCAGGAATTATCTATGTTTATACTTCACTTTCTCAATGCTGCCTTTAATAATAATTTCTTTCTCCGTGGGTTTAAGCCGTGGGTGATAATATCGGGTATTGCATAACAAATCCTGCGATTATTTTTCGTATATTAATTTTTTCTCTCAGTAATTTAACTACTAGAATGTTTCAATGTAGAAACGAATGTTTTACGAAGTCCCTATATGTTACAGAATTAACTTTCAAAATATATTTTCAGTGGCTCCATACACCAACAAATTTGCATATGTAATGGATTGGTCCATAAATCTTAGCGTTTTGTTGAAGTGAACGTTTATGAGTTTCAAGTCGTAACTCCCGAACACCCACGAGCAGCTTCTGTGGCTTTGGCACCTCGATTAAACTCAAAAAGCAGGTGTCGAAATTGCTCTTTCTTTTAAACTTTGCATTCCACTCTATTGGCCTGAATAAGCTAACAGTATATATGTATACAAAAACTAAGCAAACTATTTTGTAGAGAGCACATAACTTTCAATATAATTTCATAATTTTCAAGAATAATATAAAACACATTGCCAAACTTTCAATTTTAATGCAAAACGTTCATTTATTATTATTATTATTATTATTATTATTATTATTATTATTATTATTATTATTATTATTATTATTATTATTATTATTATTATTATTATTATTATTATTATTATTATTATTATTATTATTATTATTATTATTATTATTATTATTATTATTATTATTATTATTATTATTATTATTATTATTATTATTATTATTATTATTATTATTATTATTATTATTATTATTATTATTATTATTATTATTATTATTATTATTATTATTATTATTATTATTATTATTATTATTATTATTATTATTATTATTATTATTATTATTATTATTATTATTATTATTATTATTATTATTATTATTATTATTATTATTATTATTATTATTATTATTATTATTATTATTATTATTATTATTATTATTATTATTATTATTATTATTACTATTATTATTATTATCATCATTATTTTAAGACTGCCATAGTTTTCTCTGGTTGCATCTCTTGTTTTTATTGCATCATTCCAAGGATGAAATCAAACTGGAAGACGAGCACATCAGAGATCTCAATTTGAACGCGATGTAACATTCTTCAGGTACTACTACCTAGGAAGTCCTGCATATAAGTTGAGTATGGTCAGCAACGTGATGCATATACTTTGAACAGGATTAATATGATATTTTTCTATTTAACAGCGTCACCGAATGCCCTTCAAGATCAGCTCACATATCCCAGTCGCTCATTGGCTGACAAAGAAACAAATTTACATACGGTGAACCGGTTTGACTTGTTAGCTCATTTTTACTACAGAGGAGGATTCCTGCCTGTTCTAGAACAGTTCTTCAGTTGCAAAGAAAGTAGCTCTTATTCTGCGTCATCACCGCTCCGTATGGAACCTAGGTCTTCAGCAGATATTGCATTATTCATTTAGAGTAAATGCCCTACATAGCATCTCTTTAAACAATAGCAAACAACGTTCTGGCTTCTCAAAGGAGAATTTGATTTTTTGCTGGGGCGGGGAATGTTATCTTATCTCTTAATCCGCTGGAGATACATACAAACAGGAAGTGAATGTCAATATGTTCAGGGTAAAATTTAGTGACAAAACTAACGTTAAAAATGTTACAGATTAGAAGCTTTACCCCAGAAGGTTGTTTCGCAAATCAGTCACCGAGATGATCGTAAAACTTAAAGGGCGCTATAAAACTGAAGCAATACATAAATGCACAATAAATTGGACCGCGCCGTGGCTCAGTGGTTAGACCGCTTGGCTCTCACCAAGGCGGCCCGGGTTCGATCCCAGGCGACCGCAAAGTGAGATTTGTGGTGAACAACACGGCGCTGGGGCGGGTCCTCTCCGGGATCTCCGGTTTCCCCCGCCATCTCATTCCACCGGTGCTTCATCTTCATCTCATGGATCATCAGTGTCATCGCCTGCGGTGCCGTATGTAGTAAAAGCGGGCGTTAAACACTACACATTTCACATTTCCACAATAAATAAATGATGAATAAAGAAATAATAAATAAACAAATAAATAAATAGCACGTGTACATTGGCACTATCTATAAGATAAAGCGTATACGTATAACAAAGCGACACTCTATTTTTATTTTATTTATTTGTTTATTACTTTTTACGTATCTATTTTGAATGCAAAAGAAGTGCTATCTGGATAATGGGCTTTTATGAGGGTAAAACCCGCATTTAAAAATGTGTGTGCATGTGTGAGTCGACCAACTCGATTGTCATTGAACGTAGATACAACACTTTTACATGACACTCCGGAAAGAATATGTCATCTAGAATTTTTAAGAGGGGTGCGAAATCAAAAAAATAAACATCTTAAAGGCTTTTGAGTTTGATATTTAGAAACCTTGCATAAAAGTTTTATAATGATTAAGTTTATGTTTCTGATAAGCTTTATTATTTACACACTGTGAATGATATGAATTTTTAAAAAGTAGCCAACCTTTCATAAGGGTTATTCCTGCGCGAAAACCGTTATATCTGTAGTTTGGACCCTATAGAAGCAAGAAACGAGCACATTTGTGTACCATTAAGCTCTTACTTATTTTCAATTATTATTAACATAGCAGAAAAAGCAGCTTTATTACTGGCTTTCAAAACAGCCCACGAAATATACTGCACAGAGTGGGAAGGAAAGAGGAAGACAGCAAGTCGAAAATGAGAGGAAGAGAGAAACAGAGAACATTCGCATTTAACACAATAACGAGAACAGAGTGGCGATAAGTCATGCTAGCCTCTGGTTCCCGAAGTCGCGGGTTCATATCCGGCGGAGGGTTATGGATATTTTCTCGGGCGTAAAAATCCTTAGCATCGCTCCTTTCGAAAGGGAAGTAAAAATCGGTGGTCTCAGGTCATAGATTTACGGCACATAAGACAACATTAAGCCTGATAAAGTGGCCTCTGAGCCTGGTATAGAATGGGACACTGAGGACCACAGGAGTTAAAGAGCGTCCCTAAATAAAAACTCAATTTCAGAGTAGCAGATTCTGCTACATTGTAATTACTGGATTCTAAAATTACATGTACTACAAAATCTGAAGATATGCCAGTAGGTATGCATTATTAAAGTATGAAAAACGTGCACGATCATGCGAAAAAAACGCATTAAAGTATGCACTTTCGTTTTTGTTCATTCTTTAACATGTGTAGCAGATGCGGCATGCTGGTCGACTGTAAATTATTTAGTACGTTTTATCAGAAATTATAATGCATTTTATGCTTAGCTAGAGAAAAAATAGACATGCTTCAATTAATTTATTATTATTATTATTATTATTATTATTATTATTATTATTATTATTATTATTATTATTATTATTATTATTATTATTATTATTATTATTATTATTATTATTATTATTATTATTATTATTATTATTATTATTATTATTATTATTATTATTATTATTATTATTATTATTATTATTATTATTATTATTATTATTATTATTATTATTATTATTATTATTATTATTATTATTATTATTATTATTATTATTATTATTATTATTATTATTATTATTATTATTATTATTATTATTATTATTATTATTATTATTATTATTATTATTATTATTATTATTATTATTATTATTATTATTATTATTATTATTATTATTATTATTATTATTATTATTATTATTATTATTATTATTATTATTATTATTATTATTATTATTATTATTATTATTATTATTATTATTATTATTATTATTATTATTATTATTATTATTATTATTATTATTATTATTATTATTATTATTATTATTATTATTATTATTATTATTATTATTATTATTATTATTATTATTATTATTATTATTATTATTATTATTATTATTATTATTATTATTATTATTATTATTATTATTATTATTATTATTATTATTATTATTATTATTATTATTATTATTATTATTATTATTATTATTATTATTATTATTATTATTATTATTATTATTATTATTATTATTATTATTATTATTATTATTATTATTATTATTATTATTATTATTATTATTATTATTATTATTATTATTATTATTATTATTATTATTATTATTATTATTATTATTATTATTATTATTATTATTATTATTATTATTATTATTATTATTATTATTATTATTATTATTATTATTATTATTATTATTATTATTATTATTATTATTATTATTATTATTATTATTATTATTATTATTATTATTATTATTATTATTATTATTATTATTATTATTATTATTATTATTATTATTATTATTATTATGCAATGTTTTACAAAGAGTAACTACCACAGAAAGTATTCGGAAACGGAATAGTAGAGTTTACCTCTTTACTGCAACAACCCTAGAATACTTGTCCTCATCTGATCTAATAAAAACCTTTCCTTTATACGACTGAGAAAAGAGTGGGTACACGTTAGAAAGCTTTAATTAGGGACATATTAGAACAACGTTTACGTTCGCAAACAGGATAGACAAATACGTTAACTATTTATGTGGCTAACACACAGCAAGGACAGACGAATGATTTCACTACTTTTAGTAAACTATAAATTGTATTTATTTGTACTGGAAAATAGAGAGATAGATAGGGAGAGAGAGAGAGAGAGAGAGGGATGGGTAATATTTACTACGTCCCCAAAGTTGGGCTCAAAGGAGATTTTCTTATTCAGAATTATAACTAGTTTTGTATTTGACAGTAGCCCATCAGCCTGAAAAAGTATGCCTTTGACATATATTATTCGTTGGCAGCTTAAAGTTTTGTAAAAGTGAACTTTAGCCATGGGAAAGCCTTTTTATTTCTTTATATTTTCCTTTCTCAGCCACATTCCCAAAGATAAAATAAGATGCATAAAATTGAGATATTTAGATGTCCACTCAAGACTATTAAAACATGTTTTTAGTGTATATTATATCTATACGTGATAAGCCAGAGATTACTTAAATATGCATTATGCATGTTTTATCCCTAAATATACGTATATTCTCACATGGGAAAAGTGCACATATTTAGAACCACAAAGTAATGAAACAGTTAAGTATTAAGTTTTATCTATGTGCTATGTTCCTATAAAATATCCATTTTCATGGAATTTTCATCTGTAGTCACATTAAGTTGGTAGTTGGTCAATAACAGTCCTAAATATAATCAGAAGTTAAATAAAAGGTGTAAAATAATTCTGTGGCTAATGAGAATATTAACTGAATTTTTGAAACTTTTGCTGGCCCAAACTTTATCTTCAATTGGAATTCTCCAAAATATAATACCTAACTTTTATTCTTCAATTTTATTTTTACATTGCAGCTACATTCTTAGAGAAGCTTACGGATGTCATTAAAAATAGTTTTACATTACGTAAATAAACACAAGTAAAATGATCCCGATTAACGCACTTATTGCGATAATATAGTAAATTACTGCTATAGCTGAGAGCCACACTACCGTAAGTCCAAAAACAAAATTGAAAAGGCACATTCAAGGAGAAGAAATGAATCTCATTAGAGCCATACTTCATTTATTCTGGATATATGTTAAAGAAAGTGAGAAATGTAGATCCATATAAGTTTCTTCTATCTTTGATGACAACATATCTGAAAAACACCAAGTAATGCTGGCTCTGACATCGGCGCTTCCGTGATTATTGTTAGTCCACATAAGATTGTTTAGTTTATTTAATGCTTACCACCCGCAAACCTTGCAAAGAATGCGGTGAAGGCCTGTGTAAGCTCAAGGGTGGTGATGGCAGATCTTCAGAAGTGTCTTCCAAATGCCTACTCTCTATTTCGCTGTGTTCTTATTTGAGGAAGCTATGCACATTAAATTACACTACAAATGGCACAGTTGTTAAGACTTCTTCCTCCACGATGTATGATGGAAGTATAGGCCATTTTATAATTAGACTGACATCGAGAGTAAAGTGTTTACAGCAGTAAGACAAAACCAGGACTTATCACGTGATTTACTCCACGTAAGGGAGATATTCTGATACCCCTAATTGGCTAAAGTTAGATTTGAATCTATTCCTACTGGATACAAGCGGGATAGCACCAAATTCTGGTCCATCCAATGAAGGACGCGACTACTGAGTTGGCTGACTAGCCAATCAGAGAAATCAGAATGTCTTCCCTACGTAAAGATAGGTGCTGGCTCCATTTTATTGCTATGGAAACCTTAATTGCGATACCAGCATAATTTTAACATGGACTATACTGAAGGTCGTGGTGGAAATGACATGGACTCTTGTTTTCCAAATTGGGAGCAGAAGCAATAATTGCAAACAACGTAAAAAATACTTGGGCAATTTGGTAAGACAACTATTGCTGTCAAGATCCAAAACATACAATGATCGTGGTGTAATTTTAGTTATTGACTATTGGACAGAAACTAAAAGTGTTAAATCACAAATGTTTGCTTAAAGACTGCGTACACTGGAGGTTAATAGTATTTACAGTTTAATAAACGATAAGGAAGAAATCTAAATATACAGAAAAGTTTTACCTGTAATTATTGATTAGAACTTGTCAATGTGAAAAAGAGATTAATATTCTGAGAATGGGGATAGAGTATTTTGAAAACTTCAGTAACTTTACTGTCAATTTCAGCAGCTCACAATTTACAAGCAGAAAAAGGGAAAAACGGTGAAGATGTTTAATTTTCTAAAATTGTGCTCTTTCAAATGTGAGATCTGAACTTACAGTTTTTTATGAAGTTGAATCCCACACAGTGATATTCGGAAGTATATGTAATTTCGATTTCACTTACCTTCCAATATAACACTCGTCTTAGTTCACAAGAGACCCACAACTAAAGCAAAATATGTTGACCTTAAACTATTGCAACATTTCTTAAATAATACAGAAATCACTTTTAAAATCCGCCATATCAAAATGTCATGGGTATGTTTCTAAGGGACACTGAATTTAGCATTTTGTTTAAAATACGATAAGATTCTTCCAAAGTCTTGTTTAGGAGCATGTATATGTTATTGACCTTTCATATTGGAATATTAACATCAACAATGCTAATAATGCATATGTAGGTAATTTTCTGCAATAAAATACCAAATTTTGTATTTGACCGACTTTTCATCTTTAGTTATGCTCTTCACACACACACACACACACACACACACACATACACACACACACATACACACACGCACGCACGCACACACCACCACCACCACCACACCACGCACAAGAAACTTTTTCTAGAAATGCTTTCTTTTTTGGATTCAAGAGACTGAAAACGTAGATATATTTCCAGTGAAATCTCGTCATTGAACTTTTGGGTGCAATACAATACTTTATATATTATGAATGTGGTTGAGAAAGTAAAGAATGCGATGTGTTGCACTCACATGACCTTTCAAACTTCTGTACAAATTAGTTTTACAAACCATAGATATTCCTCTATCTACTTCATGTTATTCGAGATGAGCACTTGCAGAAATTACGAGTATCTTGTGCTAATTTTCTTATAGGTGCAAGGGGAATGTGGATAAAAGGGTAAAGGCTAAACAATGAAGGAGGCGACCTCTACAG
Source organism: Mantis religiosa (assembly GCA_030765055.1). Classification (NCBI taxonomy): domain Eukaryota; kingdom Metazoa; phylum Arthropoda; class Insecta; order Mantodea; family Mantidae; genus Mantis; species Mantis religiosa. Next base: position 308,794,252 of record CM060950.1, on the reverse strand, counting down.
GTGGAAGGAATGAAACGAGGGAGCCGCAGAAGACCACAGAGACGCGCAGAAGTCCCCAAGCAGTGCAGAGAGTTCTTCGAGAGCTAAAATCCAATGCGTAGCCAGCAGTATCGACAAACGTTCCACCCATGGGGGAACACCGCCCTGCACCGAGAACGGCAATCCGCACCCCGAGTCTGCAAGCATCGTGAAAGATGATAAGGAAATGGGTTAACTATAGGGAAATGTCGGAAGGGAAACCGTGGTATGAAAATAAACCTAGGTGACATGGGAAATCCACGATAAGCCTAAGTCAGATCGCGCGGTCGACAGAGATCAAACCTGTGACCTCTCGAATGCGAGTCGCACGCTTGACCGCAGCGTATCTCACTCGGTAAGGAGAATATGAGATTAAAATGGCGACCGTAAAACCTCTTAAAGATAGTTGCTATGTGATGGTTTTGAAATTTCGTTTTCTTTGCATGCCTAAGAGATGAAAAAGGTCCTGTGTTGCACTCACATGACTTTCTCTACTGTTGCACAAACTGTTATTACTATAGCTCGGATTTTTACATATTTGCAATATTTATTCCTTGATAGCTAAGAACATACATGTAAGTAATAAATGTATTCCACACTGTAAGGAGTTCATTCCGGAAGTTTTATAGTGCATATAAATGCATATTTAAGGGGCTAGTGCATATCTCATTAATTTGTGCATATTTGTGCATATATTTTACTTTTCAGCAATGATTCGTACAAATATTTCACCCTGATATTTAAGAAGAGAAGAGAAGAGAAGGATATAAGCACATTTCTCTTTTAATGCTCTGTTTGTGTAGGACTTAGGTATCATGTTTCTAAATCCATAAAAGGTCGCCGAAAATGAGAACATTGTTATCAACAATGAGCGTTTTCTGATATAACAATATGCCGCTCAACAACTTTAAATAGCGATCAACGATCATGCGGTTAAGTTCGGTACGGTCTTACATCGTAAAGCTTGATACGCTTTGCATTAATATTGCAAACGAAGCCGTCTGCCGCAACGATAACATCAAGAATTAAAAAGTGGCATTTTCACCCATTTCGCAATTTCTGAAATGTGAGCAGTAGGAAAGGGAATATTAAAATTCCGAAGAAGAAGAAGAAGAAGAAGAAGAAGAAGAAGAAGAAGAAGAAGAAGAAGAAGAAGAAGAAGAAGAAGAAGAAGAAGAAGAAGAAGAAGAAGAAGAAGAAGAAGAAGAAGAAGAAGAAGAAGAAGAAGAAGAAGAAGAAGAAGAAGAAGAAGAAGAAGAAGAAGAAGAAGAAGAAGAAGAAGAAGAAGAAGAAGAAGAAGAAGAAGAAGAAGAAGAAGAAGAAGAAGAAGAAGAAGAAGAAGAGGAAGAGGAAGAGGAAGAGGAAGAGGAAGAGGAAGAGGAAGAGGAAGAGGAAGAGGAAGAGGAAGAGGAAGAGGAAGAGGAAGAGGAAGAGGAAGAGGAAGAGGAAGAGGAAGAGGAAGAGGAAGAGGAAGAGGAAGAGGAAGAGGAAGAGGAAGAGGAAGAGGAAGAGGAAGAGGAAGAGGAAGAGGAAGAGGAAGAGGAAGAGGAAGAGGAAGAGGAAGAGGAAGAGGAAGAGGAAGAGGAAGAGGAAGAGGAAGAGGAAGAGGAAGAGGAAGAGGAAGAGGAAGAGGAAGAGGAAGAGGAAGAGGAAGAGGAAGAGGAAGAGGAAGAGGAAGAGGAAGAGGAAGAGGAAGAGGAAGAGGAAGAGGAAGAGGAAGAGGAAGAGGAAGAGGAAGAGGAAGAGGAAGAGGAAGAGGAAGAGGAAGAGGAAGAGGAAGAGGAAGAGGAAGAGGAAGAGGAAGAGGAAGAGGAAGAGGAAGAGGAAGAGGAAGAGGAAGAGGAAGAGGAAGAGGAAGAAGAAGAGGAAGAAGAAGAAGAAGAAGAAGAAGAAGAAGAAGAAGAAGAAGAAGAAGAAGAAGAAGAAGAAGAAGAAGAAGAAGAAGAAGAAGAAGAAGAAGAAGAAGAAGAAGAAGAACAGTAAAGCTGATATCATTTGATGGAAATTGAATGATGGATTGATGGAAATCCTAATCTTAACACCATATGGAAATGTAGCACTGTGCAAGTGTATTAAAAGTTTAAGTTTTATTTTTGTACATACAGAATATTTTAAAGATCAATGCGACTTTCGAGTAAGTGATTGTTGGTTTTATTTAACTACATTAAACCACTGTTATTTTTATTCCATTGTTATGGGTGCCCTGCAACAAAAAGTTATAGATCACGCAGCATCTACAAACAACTGCTCATTGAAATGTAAAAACATTTTAAGTTGCAGAATAAAATTATTTCTTCCAGAAAACGGTGAAAAATATTTAATTGTTTATTGCAATAAACACGAAAACACGACTAATACTAAAATGGACTGAAAGAGAAAGTAATAGATATTAATTAATTAGTGTCTGTATTTCAGAATTTACTATTTGATTACTTGAAGATTAAAAATGTGAGAAATTTGAAATAATGTCTTCATTTTAAGTGTATATTATAAAGTTTTTAGATCATATGTAGCAGATATTTAGTGCATAGATGCATGCATATATTCATACTTTACAGTGCATATGAATCTGAGCTCTAGTTACCACTATCTACTCAAGATAAACGTTATCATATAATTGATTTTTTATGGATGTAGAAGGAATAAGTATGGGAATTCAGCAGGATTTAACGATAGTCAAATCTTTTAAACCTGGTGGTTATGTGATGATTTAGATATTTCGTTCTGTTTCAAGGTCAAGATGCAAAGCATTGATGACTTCCCACTAAGAACGAATATTTCAAAATGGAAGTCCAAAAAAGCATTTATTTGACATAAATATAGAGTTTCAACAGTATCTATTTCTATTGTGGTAAGATTTTGTCTCTGACGGTTTACCAGTTGTGCAAAAGTAATCCAAAATGAAAAGTACTTCTAAGAATAATCCCTGAAAATTCCAAGATATACATTTTATTTGTCATGAAAATATCTGAAATAGGTATATGGAATTTTAATAAACATTGTTAAAGCCATTTATGAGAAAATCAATATATTTTTTAAAATGTTCCATATAAAGAATAGTCTATAGTGGAGGAATATTCTCGAAAATGATCCTGTCGTATCTTTGGAAAGTGCTGATGTTACATACAGTAGAACCCCGAAATAGCGCAGTCCAAAATGCCGCGGATTCGGATTTAACGCGTGTAAAAGGTACGTGCCCATTAAAAAAATATTGTAGTTAATTATTTTACTTTCTTTATTTGGAAAGTTGTGATAAAAATATTCCTCAAACACAGGTTCTGCGGCATAATGTTCATCACAACCTGTGTTCGTTGACACTGACTGCTCCATTCCAATAAACGATATGTATAGGTAATACTGCTGAATGAAATTACGCCCTGCAGGTGTGGGGAGGGAATGGGGAGGGTACGTTATCTGAGTAGCATATGAAGATCACGCAACAATTCGCTTAATGATGTCCGCAATAAGAATGGCAATGAAGAACAAGATAACGGTGAGGGTAATAGTGGTGAAAATGACGTGGAGACGGAAGGAAACATTCTAAATGTTAATGAAGTGTTAAATTACATTTAAACAGTGTAATTATTTGAATGACAAGGCAAAATGAACCAAACAGCATTCATCTCCCCCGTCTTGCCGCAATTCGCGGAGAAAAAACGTGGCGCATCAGTGCAACTAAAACTTAATGATTTTTTAAAACAAGGAAAAATTAGGTTGGTGTAAAATATGCACAGTGGAATATAAATGAAGATCGGTTACGGGATGGAATTCATCTCCCAGCATAACAGGTGAGCAATTTTAAAAGAACTGTAATATGTACCTTACATACCAGAGTTAATACTATTCTGTAATTTATTTTTGCATGCATATTTTCCGCCTCCAGCTGCGCGGGATAGATGTTTTTGTCCCTTCTAGTGTTACATCTCTATATACCGTACAGCTTGGCTCTCACCAAGGCGGCCCGGGTTCGATCCCAGGCGACCGCAAAGTGAGATTTGTGGTGGACAACACGGCGTTGGGGCGGGTTTTCTCCGGGACCTCCGGTTTCCCCCGCCATCTCATTCCACCGGTGCTCCATCTTCATCTCATGTATCATTAGTGTCACCGCCTCCGGTGCCGTATGTAGTAAAAGCGGGCGTTAAACACTACACATTTTCACATTTCTATATACCGTGGTAAGGTAAAGGATCGTAAAGGGTGTCCCCAACAACCACGTTATTTCGGGCTTCTACTGTACTAAGTTCCGACTTTTTGTTTTTGTGTTATGCTGCGCCCTTCTACCCCCCCCCCCCCACATACACACACACGCGGCTCACTCGCATGTTTCTTTTCTAAATATTTTTTCCCAATTCAGGGGGCCTCAAAACCTGTATTTCCACTTAAATGTCGGTATCAAGTTTTCAACTTCTCTACCTTCTATGTCCGTGGTAGGGAAACTAAAAATGAATAATGTCTTTCCATTTGAGAAACGTCTAAGTCCTGGAAAATTCTAGCAAACGAGTAATATCTCGGAAACGTGATGGTTTTTTCACACAAAAAATGTATTTGACATAGATTGTTTTTAACGAGATCTACATGTGTATTGTGTGTGTGAGTGTGCGTGTGTGTGTGTGTGTGTGTGTGTGTGTGTGTGTGTGTGTGTGTGTGTGTATGAGAGAGAGAAGATTTTATCTATCTCTTACGCGTTACCAGTCACCTACGCAAAAGTCATCCCGAATGAGCGCTTCTCAGGAATTTTCCAGGAAATTCAAGTCATATATTTAATTTGCTATTAAGCTATCTTAAACATGTGGCATTTTAATTTTGAGCCATTTTTTGAGAAAATAAAACTTTTCGAAAAATGTTCCATTAAAGGGTTTGAATAGGGGATTTTCTTGGAAAATGCTTAACTAGAATACTAAGCTTGGTATTTAACCGATTTTTATTTTTGAGAAAGGAAACCTCGGAAGAGAGGTTTTGCTCAAATAGGTCAACCTGGCCTGCGAGGTGCTTTTGTTTGGCCGGCCAACAAACTTTTTTTTAAAAAAAATGCATAAATAAGAAGAAGCGGTGCACCATTTTAGATTAACTCATTCATGGGTTTCGAAACATTAAATATAATTAAACGCTCTCATTATCTGTAAAGATAGGTATATTAAAAATGGAATGTATCAAATCAAAATATAAATCTTCTATGTTTGAGTTCATTTTGATGATGGACAGCACAAAAGCATAACTAAAATGTTTGGAATTATTATACAAAAAATGAATGTTATTCTTCTCATTGAATATGAATGCTATTAAATAAAAATGTAACATGTATTAATATCATGTATTGCCTTTTAAATACATTCTCATGATACTATAAGAAAAACGTTAAAATGAAAATCTGAGCTTTTGTTACCTAAGTATTTGGATTGGATTGGATTGCTTTGGAGGGGATTCGGCGCCTCGACCAGATAGGTCTTCTGTATCTATGCCCCAAATAGGGCACCCCAGGGAGGGAGGATGAGATGAGAGGAGACAGAAGGCGTTTGGCCCCAAGGAGTCACTAAAGTACAGAGGGCGGGGTCCCTACACTTTACTAGATAGAAACTCCCCGGCGGACCAGGACAATCATCATGCCACCTATCATTGCCCGAAATAGTCATGGTCGGAGGACCCTCCAGAGCAAGTAACACTCCAGGCGGGCTTGCACAACCGGCATCCCGCCAGCCCACTAGGCCGGCTCGGAGACCGGAGTTCGTCCCACCGGAGGAGGAAGTGGTTTACTCAGAGCATATCATCCCACCATGTACCGCCGAAACTCCCGCCGGCACTTCTACCCTGAAAGAGACCACCAGATGAGAGATTATATGAAATAATAATGAAGGTGAAATGGAGGGTCAGGAAACTCGGGGCAAGTAATTAACCTACCCAGCATTCGCCTAGCGACCCGCGAAAAGCCCCGAACCCGGGCCTCTCGAATGCCGGCCACAGACGGAAACCGCCTGAGCCATCCCGCTCGGTTGCTAAGTATTTAATTACATAGGTTATTAATCTGTGAGTATAAATTTTAGTTCAATAAAACACTGAAAACTAATCAGATTTGTGCTTCTTGTGCCTATGAATTTATGGTTCCAATTTTAAATTTGTATGGTTTCGTCCACGTTAATTCCTTGACAGTTAATATAGAGCCTTTCAGGAAAGGTTTGACAACGGCTGATGTGGGAGATCGCTCTCGTGTATTCTGCTTCTGTTTGCACGTTATGTAACTTTCGAATGATTGTATATGAAGAATAGTAAACAGAAATAGAATTAATAAAATACATATTACATATAAAATTATAACATATATAATTACATATAAAATTATCTTATCGGTTTACATATAAAATTATCTTTATAGACAGTTGCGAACAATAGTAATGCATTCTCTTTAGTATATATGTATACAAAATGTATCTCTTTATTTGAGTGCGCGTTGCATATAAAGCTTTTATACCTAGGTGCAATATATCCCAATATTTGACGATCGTATAAGGCAGAGGTGCCATCGAGTGTCACTGAGGGTGACTCCCCCTTCTTAAACCTTTCGCTTAGCGTCGCGGAGGTGCAGCGGAAACGCTGACTGGCATTGGCTATTGCGGTGCGTTTATACAACTTTCTGTTTTAAAACAAAAGCAAGTCGCGGACAGTCAATATGTCCCGTTACATCGACAAATTAATAGCCAGGAAGAATAAGAACTCCACTTAAACTATGAACTAATAATTATTAACATGTAGCTATAAAAGTATAATTCATAATGATATTAAATACTCATTATGCACATAAAATATGAACAAATAGTTTAACAACCCGCAACTGAATCTTCCGCACGCTCTTTCTCACCCCAATATCTATTACGTCACCTGCGAAGGTTAACTAGGAGGGGGAAAAGATAACCACTCAGTTTCCCCTTAATTACACCACTGGTATAAGGTGTTCAATAGCAAGCTCTTGATGGAAGTGAAGAGTGTCACAGTGTAAACTGTCGGTGTTATAATGTGTCTCAAGCTGCTGTAATTGTATGGAAGGGGACAAAGGGAATCAAAGGTGCTTTAACGGAACGCTCTTTTGCCGCTGATCGATGAGGGAAATTCATGGGTGTCTATAGAGAGGTGGTAAAGCAGCCTAAGAGAGTTCCGTTAAATTATCTGTCACTTTTTGCCTCCCTTGTGTTTACAGGATCGTTCTAGTTTGACGCATTATAGAGAGAAGTTTCTGGTACTGGCTGTATCAGAAACCTATGCTGTCCTATTGGGATATCGAAGTCATAGTTATCCTTATAATCCTAATCATATGTAGAATAACGTTCTCGGAGCTAGAGATAACTCAAGCATACCAAACTGTAACAATGTTCCTACATCAGAAATCAGATTTGCCATCTATTCCCTCCAAAAATATTATGACCAGAACGACACGATGCGCAAGGTCTGTAGAACTTCCTTTGTCTACCTTCGTTGTTGTTTCTGCACTCCTGATGTAGAATCTCTATTTCAATTAAAGGGTTTTCGTAGGGAAGAAAAAATAGTTTTGTATCGAATTTATAACCATTTGTCAATTTTAGATCTTTTCAAAATAATAATGTACTTATGACAGTTTAGTATGCTTTATTTGGTAAATAATGCCAGTACACTAGATTTGTATAACTTACACGTGCCATTTGAAATTCCAATAATATTGGAAACCAATGAAAACTAGATAATTTAGATAATCTAGATAATTTTGCAAATAAATTATGGTTGTCTATAAACGATTATTAGTAAAAATTACTTCTCTATTTCACTATTATATGCACTATTATATATACAATGTTATCACCTATGCTCTCTTCTGTATTTTCGGACACTTCTCCAGCAAATCGAAATAACTAATTGGACACGTGGTGGTAGCGTGTCTGCCTCACGTTCAAGAGGTCCCGAGTTCGAATCTCGGTCAGGGTGAGTTACCTGGATAAGGTTTTTCTGGGGTTTTCCCTTTTCCTGAAAAGACGAATGTCGGGTAGCTCTAAGCTCTATGGACTCTGGGCTCATTTGAGCATCATTTCACCATTCTATTCATCGTCCGATATGACAACGTTGGAGGACGTAAATTACAACAAAAAAAGGTCTGTCGGCGTCTTCCGGTCTGGTGGTAACATGCTAGCCTCTGGTTCCCCAGGTCGCGGGTTCAAACCCAAAGGAGGGTTTTTTTATGTAAAAATTCTTAGCATGGCTTTCTTCGGAAGGGAAGTAAAGCCAGTGGTCCCGTGTATTAGATTTAAGGAATCTGAAAGCACTTCAAGCCTGTTAAAGAGCCTCTCAGCAAAATTAAGCGGCCGTGCATACCCAGCATAGAATGGAACGCTGAGAACCTAAGCAGTTAGAGCTTCCATAAACAAAACTCAATTTCATTTCAGATCTATCATGTTATCGAAAAAACGTTTTACGTAATCTGAAAATATCTGTACGCAGCAATTTGAAGGCATTGCTGTTCGCCATTGATATTTGGACCCATGGTTTCAACGGTACATTTGCCGTGTTACTTCCTCAAACATTCCTTCACGGTAGTTTTTTCACTGCGCAACTGGATCCTGCATAAGAACGTCCTATGCTAAATATTCGTGTCTACTTACGTTACACAGATCATGAAATCAAGAACTTCCCTCTCCAGTCACACAGACTTTTTGTTTTCTAATAATCAATTCATCGGCCCCAAGGTCGTCTACGGAAGTTAGTCTTTTGTTAGAATCTATAAGTTGTAACAACCCCTTGCAATTTGTTTAACAACTTTACCATCATAAGACTCCACCCCATGACATTGAGATTGAAGGAAGAAACTTGACTGGATCTGCTTTTAAAAACAGGTTCCAGTTGCACATGACGTAACTATTACTGCGTGTTGTTTATGCCATCAAAAACAAGACCTCGGCGCTCAAATTGCTTCAAGGGGGAGCACGTTGTTCTAGTAAACAGTTTAATGATACGCTTTTCTCTTTGAGTTCCAAGGAAACGCTTACTCATTGTTTGCCTGTATTCATTTGTATTCATTATTTATTTGCTTGTTTGTTCATTTAAACTATTTGTTCCACTTAAGGAATTAACTGTATGGTTGTATGGATAAAGGTAATAGGCCACCTTTTTACGCATTTCTATAGTTTTTTCATAAATGGAAGAGTTAAACAGTGAATTTTATCATCGTATGCCATATCTACATACAAATGGTCGTCAACATTGCATACGAGTTCAACAGGTTAAACATCTTCTTTGGACCATATACATATATGCAGACATTCACACAAAATGCTCCAAAGGACCATTTGGACCATATTCCGATTAAGTTTGCCGCGGTGAGGAATGGTTCTCGGTAATCATGGAAAATAGGGATATAGTGGTGAGCAACTCCTACGTCAGTATTGTTAATCATCTTAAGACCTTCAGGACACTGAAACAAATAAGCAAGGATGCATTAGGAAGACAACCTTTAACTTACATGCGTTCAGCAACGCTTGACTTGTTTGCAAAAGAAGTGTTAACCGCAGAGATTGGAAGAGGAAAGGAAAGATGTTATGATCTAGCTTTCTCAACATTATCAATTAAATAGGGTTGCTAGTCTCATTTATCCATGTAGATTTACTTGTTTTAACAGCGAACGAAGTGGGTACATTGGAAACACGAAGTGGGTACACGCGCTGTTTGTTCTTTTGATTCTGAGACGTTCTCAGAATATAATGATATTTAATAAAACAACTGAGTTGCCTTCCGATTTTCTTACAGGGCTATATAAATAGGTTACATGTAGGGTGTATACTCTCACACATTACTGAAAGACGGTGCTTTTAGCAGCATTGTTTTATCTGAAGATAGCGAGTGCATTGTGTGTTAAGATTAAATTTCGTGACTTCAGGTAAAACGAATCTGATAACCTAACTTTTGTATGAGAAATGACTGAATGGGAAGCTAGAGCACGAAACTAGCCTCACCATTATGTAGCTACTCTGAATAACCTCCAGAGACGGTCCGTGAAGACAGAATGCATTCTGTACTCAAGAGATCCACCAGCTGTAGGAAGTTTACTCTCCCTGCCAGTAGTTTTGAAGACTCATTTCAACACAGTGGTGGTTACAGAATTCCTGAAGAGCATCTTCCGCACACTTGAATAAGAATATATAAATTATACAACAAATGTAATTATCCCGTGCTATACCTACAGGTGAAATACAGCTTGTAAATAGTTTGTTTAAATAAAAAAGAGGCGTGCCACAGAGCAAAATTAATTGCCTTTGTACGGGTTTATCTCTCTTACCTCTTTACATGTGCTTCCAGAAATCCCCAGTGATATCGATTACATTTTTATCACAAATGAACTACTCAGAATGAAAAGAAAAGCTTCGTTTAGTTTCATTTGTTGTGCTTCTGCTGTTGTCATCGAGTATCCTAGCCCAAGATCAACATTATTTCCGATTAGAGTTATATCAAATTTTAACCCAGAATAGGAAGCCACTAATTATTATTCATCAGTAAATATGTATGGCAACACCTTAATCTACAGATGATTGGCCATATGATGGTTTACTCTCCCAGGACTGTGCAACGTCCTCGGGTATTTTATTTCCAGAAAACACAAGGCTCGATAAAGCCACGAGATCAATAAACGTATTTGGCAGTCAAATTTTGAAATAGCTATGGTCCTTTATTTGAAAAAGAGAAAATAGACAGTCTTCGGGACAGTAGGTAGTTTTCTTTACTTCGCTGGAAATTGTATGTACCCATGCCTTTGGATGTCTCTTCTGAGGAATTTTGTATGGCTTTGACCCAATACTTTTAATATTCTTATACGTGGAGATTCATTTCATAAGATACGAACTAATTCATTTGTGATACCGTAACATTGTGCTTCTCTGAACAAACGTTGAATGAGATTGACATTGGTCGTCATATCTGGCAAACATCTGTTGTTACGGAAATTACTTTTGTAAATGCTCAGTGACACCACCTGGCGCCTGACCACGTCCATTTGACTGATACCGATTTAAAATGGATTGTACAGGTAGAATCGATTTGGAATTCTAATATACGAAGAAATTTGTTTGTGATACACCCTTTCTCTTCTGTTCTTATTTGATGAATACTTTACAATAATAGATTCCTTCAACACTTTGTTTATGGACCTAATGTAGAGGGTATATTTTATTCAAATGACAAAATACCCGTTGAATAACACACTATCTCTTAGTAAAATATTACTTGATTACCTATCAAGGACACGAAACCTTAACAGTGTCCTTCAGAGAAATATTAAAGTAGACTGCCCTTCTGTCTTAAAAAACATCTTAAATACATGGCATTTTAATAAAAATGTTACAACATTTTTGATAGAATAATTAAAAGAAATTAAATGAAAAGGTAGTCTGGGGTGGGAGAATTTTCTTGAAACTCATGTCGCACCCTTGAAAGATACTGAAGTTAAACACCAAAAAGTTTGGTATTAACCGAATGTTCATTTTTTTTCAAGCCGGTACACAGAAGTGCGCGCGCGCGCGCACACACACACACACACACACACACACACACACACACGAATCTTTTATTAAAATGGTCTTTTGGATTCAGAGGACCTTAAAACGTATGTTACAGTGAAATATAGATATAGAATTTTTAGATAAAATAGAATTCTCTCTCTTCCTACTATGAGGTGGTGGAGCAAGCACAGAAGTATAACGACTTACCATTAGAGAAAAGTGAAGTATTGGGAAATGAAAGCAAGTGACATCGAATATATCTGAAATGGTCCATACACAGACAAGCATGCAAATGGTCATAAATTGTGTGTCCTAACGATGTCTATATTTCTTGTGTAGTAAGATTTTGTCAAATCTTAATTGTTTTCCAGTTATGCAAATGCTATACTAAATGATGAACACTTCTCAAGACATTCTAGAAAATTGAGCGTTTCCAGCATTCCCTTCGAACAACTTTAACCCAGTTATCCAAGATATCATGTTTTTAAATGTTAAAATGATATACGAACTTCTAAGTAAAATAAAAAAGGACGATATGTTCATCTCGAACTTCTTTGTCATCAAAATCGTTAGTGCAATGTTAACGTACATAAGAGAAAAGGGAATATATTCTTCTGTTTTGCACAAAATACATAGTTTCAACACTCTCTTTAATGTTTCGTAATGCCTCTGTTGCACACACCAACTTGTGCCGCTAGTAGTCTCTTCGATGTACACAAAGGATTTACCTCTCACACGGAGTTGCAGGTCGACTCTGAACACAACTACAATATTCGCTTTTAAACTCCTTCACTTACTGCTTTTTTTTAATTTACGTCCTCCAGGGTTAAGTCATATCGGACGATGAATGGAATCGGTGAGATGATGCTCAAATGAGCGCAGGGTCCATAGAGCTTAGAGTTACCCAACATTCGTCTTTCAGGATAAGGGAAAACCCTGGAAAAGACCTTTTCCATGTAACTCACCCTGACCGAGATTTGAATTCGGGACCTCTTGAACGTGAGGCAGACACGTTACGCTATGGCCATTGCTTGGCTCACCGATTCCTCACCACGGAACCGCACTCAAGATGTCAACCCTGAGATTAAGTGGACTCATTGCTCAATGCATAGAGAGACATTGGCTGTATGAAGAATTCCGCCAGATTTGAAGGAAGCATTAGACGAGTTGGTTAAAATTGTGAACTACATTAAATTCCGTCTTCTTAACTCACGTATATTCAATAAACTATGTGAAGAAATGGGAAGCGGACATAAACAGCGTTCCTGCACACAGGCGCTCCATGGCTTTCTTATCAAATGTTCGTTCGCGATTTTTTGAATTACGTTTTGAAGTGAGGCTATTTTTTTGAAGACTACAAGTACGAAGAGTTTCCCCTCAGCGAACGACTGTGTGATTTTGAATGGTTGTGCAAAGTGGCATATCTAGCTAATATCTTCTCGCACTTAAATGAACTAAACCGCCAACGGCAAGGACCAAAACCAATTGTTTTCACGGTTCATGAGAAAATTGAAGCAATGATAGGAAAACTTCAGGTGTGGAAATGTCGTGTAGAAAAGAAATCCTTAGGCTCTTTTCCTATTTTAGAACGACTTCTGACTTCATCAGAAGAAACTTTGCCTAAAAATATTGAAGAAAGCATAGTAGTACACCTGAATGGCCTAAAAAACTTTTATGAGGTACTTTCCAGCTCCGACAGATGATCAGAACGAGTGGATAAAGTATCCTTTCCAGAAAAAAGACGTAGGCAGCATTGATAGACTTTCGGAAAAGAACAGGACCAACTAATAGAGTTATTTAACAGCAAACGATGGAAGCTTGTATATCAGGAATATGAATTTTCAAATTGTTGGTTTCTGGCGCAGAGTGAATTTAATGAACTTGTTATCAAAGCTCTCAAATATATTGTGCCCTTCCCAACCACCTATCTGTGCGAGCAAATATTTTCAGCACTGTACAACATCCAACTATTGAAGAGAACCAGACTTGCCAATGTAGAAACTGACTTCAGAGTAAAAATCACCAACATTAAGCCCAGCTTAACTGAGCTTATACAACCAAAAATACAGTTGCATTGTTCACATTAATACATTACAATGAACAAAGTTTCAAGCTTTTTTCATATAAACCTATTTTATTTACTAACACAGTACTAACTTTGTTGAAATGGTCAAATGATGGATTCAGAACATTAAGAATAACTTTTTATATGTATAAAAATGGTTTCTTTACATAGAAAATAAATTCATTTTATAACATGGTGTGGCTAATGCTATTAAATCTTGGATAATCCAAAGAATGTGGCATTTCAAATTTTTACTGATATAAGACTAAAGTTAAATAAAAACCTAGTTAGGCAAACTTGTATAAAATTTACTTCAAAGTGAAAAATATTAATAAATACAATTTTAAAATATATTTTTGATTTAAAATACATTTTATACACAAGTTTATTTCACTTAGTTTAACTTTAATTTTTTAATTACTCATTAATTAAATTTAAAATTAAGTACACAAGACAATATCTTAAATTATGCATACAGTAATTATTTAAATTCCAATTATAAAATTCAACCAAAAGTCGACTCAATCATATAAATTGAGTTGCCAAACTATAGGGGTCCGCGAACAAGTTGTCAGATGATAAGGGGGTCCTTGCGCCGACGAGTTTGAGAAACACTGGCCTAGGTCGTATACGCATGACATGAGCGTGAGCAGCACTGTTACTTTTCGTAAGGCCAAGAATACTGTTGGAAATTCGTCAATATAATGTGTCTATTAGCGGCAGGAAATTTTGAAGTAGTCTGTCAAAATCCCATACTTCTGCACTGTAAGGTTCGGAAATTATCGTGTCAAGAATAAACAAACCACATTTATAGTTCTGTTTCGTCACCACATGCTTCTTACAATAAACGTTTCCAAAAATAAATAAAACTTAATTATAACTTTTGTATTTATGTGCTTGTCCCTCTGGCTCTATAACGTTTTATTTTACTGGTATTTAATAAGTTCTACTCACCGACAAATATAAGAAGTGCTGTTTTAAAAACATTTCACTACGATCCGGGAAAGTGTATTCGTTGATAGTTTAATACAAGACTTTAGTGCATAGTTTGAGCCGCATGTTATCATTTATTATTAAGATGTAATTTACTAAGTGCCGCGAACATTATAGGCAGCATATTGTAGTGTCATATTCGTAGTAATAATCAGGAAAGTAATTTACGTAATTACGTTTTGGCCGAGTTACACAATTAACAATGCAGCGACAAGATTACTTTCGCTTAAGTACAGTGGACTAAGGCATATTAAACTTTAAGTGCTTTATGTATATCTGACAAAATGTAATGCTTTTAGTTTTCAATTTTACACTTCGTGTTTTGAGCTTTTGATAACACAGTAAAGCCTGCTTATATGCCGACAACCTGGAAAACCGAAAAATAAAATTCGGAATGGAGCTATTTCCCATGTAAAACTATACTCTAAGCCGGAAAACTGCCTAAAGCGGAAACGGAAATACTTTTCAGGAACCATTTGCGTAAATAACCTGATTAAAATGGACTACTTTATGTCTAATGGGCTACAATAGAAATGTGTAATAATTCAGAAGGTGGCTGCACATGTACCGAAGTTCCATTAACCCTAAAGTCATAAACTGTAATCCTTCCGTGAAAAGGGAAAACAAACCATTAGCTCTCTCAACTCTCTTCCAATACACATGGTAAGGGTACAACTGTATTGCAGTGTGTTCATTCTTAGTTTCATTGTTACGAGTGATCATGTACGAGTGAAAGAAAACTATGAACTTTGGTGATTTTGGAAAACATAATTTGTGTATACACAAATTCGGTAAAATGAGTTCTATACATAAGACGTTATCATTGGAAGAAACTATTAAGGTTATTGAAGAACATGAAAAGAACAAACGTACAGCTAACGAATTAACTGTTGTTTAAAGCGTATAAAACTGAGATTTATTTATGGTCGTCGTGGTCCCGGCGTTTGCGTGACAAGATAGTATACGCCAGCTGACTAATGGTCCTCCAGTTGGAGGCGGAGGCAAACATAGAAGGTATCATTCCTTGCGGTGTGAATGATCCCAGTTTCAGCTCGACTTGCTGTCAGAGATATTGCCAGCGGACACTTTCAAAGAAGGTGTGTGTTCCACGGTGTTCACTTTGCCACAGTAGATGCATTCGTCAGTCGGACTGAGACCAAACCAGTAAAGATATGCTCGGAAACAACCGTGTCCGGTAAGGAGTTACGTAAGGTGAAAGTTGACGATGCCTCTGCCACGTGTAAGCCAAGGTGCCAAGTTCGGAAGTAGGCGATGGGTCCAGTGGGCAGTCGCATTATCCGTCTCCCAAAGATCTTGCCACTACTCCATCAGTTGATGGCAAGCTTCATTTTTGCTGGTGTCGGTCTGTTCCCGCAGGAGACGCTCCGTGACTAAGAGGGAGCTAGGGGGCGTCCGTGCTAAAATTAGCAGTGTCTTTGTCGACGTGGTGCGGTAGGCACTAGTGATTCGTATTGTTACCTTCCTTTGCAGGATTAGGAGCGATGTGTTGTAGATCTTCCTGTCAAGTGCCTTGCGCCAGACACAAACCCCATACAGGATCATGGAAGTGACAAATAAGAACAGTACTCTCCTGCTGGTTTCAGTCGGCCCGCCGGTATTGGGCATCAGGCGACTCAGGTGGTTTAAGGTCTTTCCCGCCTTCGCCACAATGGTCCTAACATGATGTCCCATGAACATATTCCGGTCCAGATGAATTCCAACGTGTCCTGACTGCGAATAAGCACATCGCCGAGGCGGAGGCGGATATAGCGAACTTCTCGCCCCCCCACTAGTAGAATCGCCTCAGTCTTGCGTGGTGCCAACTGAAGTTTCTTGGACGACAGATAAACGCCCAGGGTGGCTAGGGCTTGGTTGGCCTTTCTCTCTAGGGCTTTTGCATCTGCTGCGATGTCATTGATTGCCAGATCATCGGCGTAGGCCGTTAGTGTGATTCCTTCGGGCATGGGTAACTGCAGAACTCCATCAAAGTAAATATTCCACAAAGTGGGGCTGAGTACTGATCCCTGGGGAACACCACATGACATGTCCATCCGGCAGTGAGCGCCCACCAGAAGTGATCTATCTTCCAGAAAACTAGCGGTGAGATTATAAAGGTATGGTGCCACGTTCCGAGAACTGAGTTCTTGGAGGATACCACTCCATGGGGCTGAACCAAAGGCATTCTGGATGTCAAGACTGATGAAGGCACATAAGGGCCTCCACTCCCGAGGCCGAGCTTTTACCTCCTCTGCTAGCCCTTGTATTCTTCTCAGAGCAGTGATAGTGGACCTGGAAGCTCTGAAGCCGTGCTGTCCATCAGCGAGCCCGCCATTGCGTTCCAGCTCGATGTTCAGTCGTCTCAGAACCAAACGTTCGAACAATTTCCCTAGCACATCAAGCAGACAGATCGGACGATATGTAGGAATACCGGTATCGCGCCTAGGCTTCTGCAACAATAAAAGCCGGGCTAGCTTCCATTCTGCCGGGAAAACACCAGTCGTCAGCAAGTGGTTAAAAAACCCCAGACACCTTCTCGGGTATTCACGGTAAACCATTTTCACTACCTTGGGGTCCAAACCATCCGGTCCTGGTGCTCTGTGGGTTTTGATCTTATCTGCCGCAGCACTAAGCTCGTCCGCAGTAAACAAAGGTATCGTCCCAACGGGCACGGTGTGTTTAGCCCAGGCGATAGAGACATGGGCTGGGAAGAGGGACCGTGTGATCTCTAGCTGACGGTCGTCAGGCAAGGAAGCTGATGGTGAGCGAAATTTTTTCGTGACGATATGATATCCCTTGCTCCACAGATCGGAGTCAATTTCGGCGAGGACCACTTGCCAAGAAGCTCGCTTGGCTTCCAATATTGCTGCCTTGAGTGCGGCTCTACTTGCTCGATACTGTTCCCAGCACTGCCGCTTATGAGTTTCGTCGCTCTTCTTGTTGGCTCTGACCATGGCGCGATGGCTGCTCAGAGAATGGTGGCGTTTGGCCGCAATCTCGTCGGACCACCAATAGGCAGGCTTTGGAAAGGATCCGGTGTATTTCCTGGGAAAGACCTTATCACAGGCCCGCTGTAGCAGTCGGGATAAATCTCGTCCAGCGAGAGTCGCTGTGCTTTCTGGTGGGAACAAGCGGCCCAGCTCCGATATCAACATAGGGAGTACAGCTGGGGAAACCCGCCAACCCGTCGAATGTGGAAGGTGGTTGAAAGAACGAGAAGAGCGGGTGCCGACTTCAATATCAAAGATGATATGTTGATGGTAGCTGAGCGTCTCCGCCTCCAACACTCGCTAGTGTAATACCCGTTGAGAAATGCTGCGGGTGCTGAAGGTGATGTCGATATAGGAGGAACAATAGCGGCTCACGAATGTAGGTGCCCCGCCTTGATTAAGAACAATAAGGTCTTCTTCAGCGAGCCATTCGGCTAAGGCCTCTCCGTGGGCATCCTCCAGGGGAGAGGAACATTGGTGCGACTTAGCATTGAAGTCCCCTCCAACCACAATCTCCTTAGCTTGATTCCTCATGGCCTGTAATAGCCGACGAAGGAAAGTAATGAACGTCAACAGGTCCACATTGGGGGATATATAACATCTGAAGATAACCAAAGACGGCAGCTCAATCCATACAAAACCTTCACCTTAGCCAATGTGCAGAGCGGCGTCCATGTGACGGTCGATGCCACTACTCGTGCGTGACTTTGGCTTTGTTTGGTTCTGCCATGATGATAACATTCACACCATGTTCCGTGGTCGACTGGTACAGGAGATCCATGGCTGCTCTGCCCCTGTTGATGCTGCCCTGAAGTACTCGAATATACGAGCACTCAGCCACGGCACCTGGCGGCGCGGTGGGACCGTCCAGCCTAGGGGAGCCCGCCATTGTTGTTCGTAAAGCTCCGGGCGCGGGCATCGTTTACCAGTTTCATGTACTTCGGACAGCTGTGAGTGCCCATTCTGTAGCCCTGACGAGCACAGGAGACACAGTAGACGTTATTGACACAATCCACCACCGAATGGCCTTCTTTGCCACACTGCAGACACAAACTTCCTTGAGGTGGTCCAGAACAAGCAGAAGCGCGGTGAGCAAATTCCTGACAATGAAAACAGCGTCTTATATGGACACGTCGATGTATGGAACAGGAACAGCAGCCAATACGAACATGTCCGTGCTACCTCGGCGCCGACGGCGACGGTCGCAATTTGTCCGTCAGACGAAGTAGGGCGTATCGATTTTACCTGCACCTCTTAAGGTTCTATTGCTGGGGCGCGAGAAGCGTCTCTTGTACCTCTGAGGAAGAAGTGATGCCGTCTTTCCATGGATGTGGAACAACTGTGCATTACGCGTCGGACAGCGTGCCACCGTGTTTGGTACTTTGGCGGCAATAGCTGATCGTAGGGACTCTGCCTGTTCACTCCCTCCTTTGAGGTCACCAGCATGTCACCGTTGCGGGTCTTTCGGATGTTACGGACCTCAACTCCAAGCTCGTCAACATTCACCTGTATTTTTACTTCCTTCAGCAGGTCTGCGTATGACCTCTCTCCTGGTGACACAATGATAGCCCCCGCCTGTGCACGCACTGAAGAAGGGTTCCGTGATGGGCGGAGAAGTGCGGTGCGAACCCCGCTGTTGGGTTTGCGGGGAGCGTGTAAAAGGCCGGTCACTCCAGAGATGAGAAATACGCACACCAGAAGCTTGCGAATTTGGAGTAGGTCTTGGCCGGTCGGCAATGGTAGACGAACTTTCCGTCGGCCATGTTTCCGAGCCAGTTTGCGTAGTTTTGTGAAGCTGTCGATAACGAGGTTCAGCGCCTCCTCTGGTTCCAAAGGCTGCGGGATTGCGAGCTTATAGATGTAGTGTTCCAGTGTCCTGAAGTCTCCGTCCACAGGTATTCGAGCACTAGACGTCAGATATGACAACCCTACGTGCTCGGCGTCCAACTCGGTGAGGTCTAAAAGCTCCTGGTAGCGGTCCTTATAGAGCGTGTCCATTCCGGAACTCATCTCCGGGTCTGCGGTGATGATTGCCAAGTCGGTGTCCCTTGCAGCCAGCAGGGGGTTGCCGTATTCAAGGGGCACTGTAACAAACGCCTCTTCCGGCCAGGGCTCCTCCAATAGTGTTTGCAGCAGCTCTATATCTGTTATGTGCGACAGGTCATCTTGGATGTCCGCTGCAGCTCGGCTTCGCAGAGGCACAGGAGAATCCACAGGTTCCACAGAGTCAGTCTGGGTGCCGACACAGCAACAGGTGGGTGAAGCAACCTTCAGACGTGATGTTAGAGGTGCGGGGAATTCCTGCTGCAGCCATCTAGACAGCATCTCGGAGATGCCCTTCACAGCCTTAACCTTGGTCTTAATTTCTAATTTGGTGTTCGCATGGACTTTGATAATCTCCATGAGGCCTGTTGCCACCGTTGAAAGGGCTGACGCGAGCTGAGGCAGCGTAGTCTCTTCCTCCGGGGAGGGTTTCGGCCGTCCTCTCTTAAGGCTTAAACATGGTGTAGAAGAGGCGGTCTCTGAGGTGTCCATTGCAGCAGATGGCGAGCGCCTTGCGGTGTACGGTGGAGAGGCACCGTAGAAGCTGTCTCAGGAGGGCTACCACAAGGCTCGCTGGGGTGACTTATGTGGGCCGAAAGTATTTGGTCTGGATCCCTAGTAACAGGGACGAATACCTCAGCCTGGGGACGCACTGAGGTATTCAGGCAGTCACTGGCTGACGGTCGGGTGGAACCTGCCTGCCCACTCCCAAAACCTACGGGTCCGAATCCCCTGTCCCGTAACGTAGTACTTGAAGAAAAACTGTCCATGATTGAATGTAAGGGGAAAGTATCCTTGCCAGTCGTCATCAAAATATCCAGCCAGAGAGTGGGAGGAAAGAAGAGAAAGAGGAAGGGAAGAGAGAAGAGGAAAGGAAAGGAAAGAGGATCTCGCTCGGAAAGAGAAGGAAGAGGGAGAACCAGCTCGGGGACCCCAGATGCGCCACGCCCGTGTTTAGAAGACATAACCCCCCTGGTGGTGGTGGTGGTGGTGGTGGTGGTGGTGGTGGTGGTGGTGGTGGTGGTGGTGGTGGTGGTGGTGGTGGTGGTGGTGGTGGTGGTGGTGGTGGTGGTGGTGGTGGTGGTGGTGGTGGTGGTGGTGGTGGTGGTGGTGGTGGTGGTGGTGGTGGTGGTGGTGGTGGTGGTGGTGGTGGTGGTGGTGGTGTGAGGAAATTCTAGTCCTCTTATCAAAAACCCAAAATAAATTCCTCTATCTTTAGTTGACATTAAGTGGTCTTCCTCAGCATGTAAATTAATACTTTGTAACAAGTGCAATATAGTTCCCATGGACAATTTAGAGAATTTGCTTATTACGTACTTTGAAGTCAACTATGGCAATGGTTCTCCATTTAAAAGGACAGTCAGCGACAGGTGATTGTTCTAATACACACAGAGTATGTGTCATGCCGTCCTGTTGCGATGGTAGCTCAATGGTAAAGCAGTCATACGTAGAAGAGAAGATCCATGGCTCAAATCCTTTCTATAGCATTGAATTTTTCAGTTCTATTTCTAAACCTTAAAAGCCTTAGCAAAGGGCATCAAACTCAAAAGATATATACTAATTTAATGATACAAAAAATTCTAAAGTGTCTGTAGATATACGTGTTTTATTCAATATTGGTGTCAAAATATTTGGAGAGCACATAGAAAATGTAATACAGAGATAATTTATTAAAGAGTTTTTTCATTAACCCTTCTACTGTTCTACGTGGAATCCAGTTTAATTTCAAATGAAGGATATTTGTATATTGTACCAAATGTAATATTTCATAGCAGTATATCAGCTACCTGACACAATTCATCACATATAACTATAAAATATGATATAAGATTTGGGGTATACTTATACGCAACATAGCAACTGGTGTCAATTTCTAACACGGCTTTTACAGTTTTGTTGATTTTATAGTAGCCTCCTTGAAATATCCGCTTGTATTACCTTTTGAAGGCTTCTATTTTGTACATACGTAATTATTAGGGGTTGGATTATTAGGTGCGCACCTTTAATGCAATTTTTCCTTTTTGGGTATCTTTATCCCTCAAATATGCCCAGAATACCCTTTCCCCCTTTTTTTCTTTTAAGTTTCCTTCCATTTTACTCTGTCTGGCTTTACTCAATATAAAATATATAACTTTTAATTGTCTCCACAGCTTGCTGTGAACACATGAAGAGAAAGCCCATATCTTTCAGTAAAGGCTGCGCGGAGATTGAAAGCACACCTACAACAATGGAAAATAATTGTTTACGGGAAATCCTCTTTCTCTTGCTTTACCACTATAAAGCAGCCCGCAATAATGTGACTGACAATGACTCATTGTCCTTGTATATCATTCTATCCTTTTAATTTCACCAGAATCAGTAGCCTACTGTTCATGAATGTGAATTTGTTACAGCGACAGACGTCATCTGTTCTCACGGATTCCAAGATCACGCGTAGTTCCATTGACTCTGGGTGGTGCTCGAAGCTACTAGAAATCGCTGAGACTGCAGTTCCAGCATGAATGAGAAAATTCTGGTAGTTGTCGCGGAGTTATATTAGAGTGTGGACAGCAAGTGAATGAGTTGTGTAACAGTCACGTTGAATTAGCAAGTGAAATGGTGTTAGTCCTTTGTTACATTACTAAACGAGTGTATAACTAGATATTACCATGCCAAAAGTGTCCAGGACTCGACTTATTCTTCTGAATCAGAAATTCAAACAAGATTTCATAGACACAGATGGAGCTGTTATTCGATGTACTATTTGTGATTCAAGAATTTCGTTAGATGAAAAACACCAGCCAGACCGCATCACACAGCACGTTTCCAGCTCTATTCATAAAATGAACAAGACTCTTCAGTTTCTATTACGAAATGCGTTTTAACAGAGTTCTCCAAAAAGTCAAAATTTTAAGGAAATCAACATTGAGTTGTGTGCAGCTCTTCCATAAGCAGAAATTCCTCTCAATAAAGTGAACCATCCAGCATTCAAGGGATTTCTTGAAAAATACACAAAGATGTCAATGCTGAAAGAGAGTACTTAAAGAAAACCTACCTGGAGCCTGTTTACCAAGAAATCATACAAAGAATCAAGGAGAAAGTGTCTGACTACAATGTGGGAATCATTGTGGATGAAACCATAGACTCAATGGAACGATATGTTTTGATCATTTTAGTTTTTTCCTTAGCAGGGGAGAAACATAAGTCCATGTTCTTAAAAATATATGAGCTGCAGAAAGCCAATGCCAGTAGCAAATGAAATCAATTGTGGACTTTTGTTAAAAACTCTGCGCCGCTATAACGAGTTTGCAAAGCTTCTTGTGATTACGGATCAGGCTCCGTACATGTTTTCAGTTGTTAACCAATTGAAGCCTTTATTTCCTAAGTTGAAGCATGTGACGTGCTTGGTTCATGACCTTCATAGGATGTGTGAATTCATAAGGAAAAAATAAACTGCAAATCAGTTCATCTCTGTCCTGAAGAAGATTCTGCTGAAAGCTCCGAACCGTGTTGTGGTCTAGAAGGAAACCACTAGCCTGCCCCTTTCAAATTTTCCGGTCATTACTCGCGGGGGATCTTGGATAGAGAGTGCTGCTATGTTGTGTGAGAATTTTGACAAAATTAAAGAGTTTGCGCTTTCTTTGGATCCAGCCGATGCAGGCTCAATTTCCAAGGCACAGTAACTTCTGTTACCAAATAAAATACATAATTTACAGGTAGAACTATATTGTGTCCATAGTTACAAGTCCCTAACTACAGCTATTAAACTATTAAAAGAACACGGTTTGGAAAAGGAGAAAAAGTGGGATATTTTACTTCCGTGAGGAAGCAGCTAGATGACTTTGCCAAAGAAACTTGAGTTTAGTCCTCAGGTGAATCCGGGCATTGAGGATTTCTCCACATCTGTAGAATTGCCATTCAGAGAGAACACAAGATTTTCCCCACTTGTTTCTGTGGATGTCAAAAGAAGCTTTACATCTACAAAGACATTCTATTTTCTAATAGAAACACACTTACTTTTTAAAATGTAGAGATGCTTAATGTCTTGAAGAATAACAGCTTCATGTGTTTTCCTTCTTCTGATAAGTGGTAATTTGAATTACCTGTGTGTAATTCAATAAATTAGAATAGACTAAAGAAAAATAGCTGAATTAATTGAATAAACAAGCACCTTTTTGTCCCCTTTCTTACCTTATTTGAGCACCTTTTCCCTTCCTTTTTTCATCTGAAATTTGCACCTAAAAATCCTAACCCTGGCAATTATAATTATTTACATTGGTGTATCGGATAAACCAGCTTCACTGGACTATCACTCCTCAACGATCGATATTCAAGATGCGCTACCATTTCTTTGATTTCATACGCTTCTCATCACTTTTTAAGTGTAAGCTGGCTAGTTAATCTACATTTGTTCAGTTTTAAGAGACAAGGTTTTTCATGCTGTCCAGCATATCTTCTGAAATGCAATGTAAATTAGTAGCTTTGCATTTCTTCTATAAATCTTTCTACATCAACTGCAAAAGAGGCAGAGAACAAAGGAACTCTAGACAGATTATCAAAAATGTTACTCTTTATTCTGCTTCAAAAACATGTAGAATCTCGTACTTTTAAGTGACGCATGCTATCGCTGACGGTAGAATGAAAGACTAAAGATTGTTTCTTTAAATTATTTATACCGAATTTTGCTCAGTATTAGAATAAATAACTAACAACACCTGCAAGGTTACCGGCGCTATACACAAATATTTACATCTGATAAAGGCAACTTTTGGTAGAAACAAATACTCCATGCATCGCTGAAAAAAGCTTGACGAGTAACTTGGAGGAGTAATTAATTATAATTCTGGCACTGTATGATCTGGAAACTTTATCCAAGCGACAGATGAGGGCAAAATTGGGAGATTTGGAATACTAATGCCACAAGATAAGTAAGTAATTAAATAAGCGAGTGAGTGAATGAGTAAGTGAATGAGTAAGTGAATGAGAAAGTGAGTAAGCGAGTGAGTGAATGAACGAGTGAGTAATTGAGCAAGTGAGAAGTGAGCGAGTGAGCAAGAGAGAGAGAGAGAGAGAGAGAGGGTGAGTAAGTGAGCGAGTCAGAAAGTGAAGAGTGGGTGAGTGAGTGAGTGCGTGAGTGAGTGAGTGAGTGAGGTAGGTAGGTGGGTGGTGGGTAGGTAGGTAGGTGGGTAGGTCGGTACGTCGATGGGTAAGTGCGAAGGTAGGTCGGTAGGTCGGTGGGTGGGTGCGTAGATATGTATATGGGTAGGAAGGTAGATCCGTAGGTCGGTGGGTGAGTGGGTAGGTAGGTAGGAACGGCGGTAGTTCGGTAGGTGGGTGGGTAGGTAGGTATCTGGGTTGGTGGGAAGGTAGGTAAGTGGGTGGGTAGGTAGGTCGGTAGGAGGGTAGGTAGATAGGAAGGTAGGTAGGTGGGTTCGTGGGTAGATAGGTAGTTCGGAAGGTCGGTAGGTCGGCACGTAGGTGGGTCGGTACGTAGGTAGGGAGGTAGGTTGGTAGGTAGGTAGGTCGCTAGGTAGGTAGGTCGGTAGTTAGGTAGGTGGGTAGGTCGGTAGGTAGGTGGGTAGGTAGGAGGCAGATAGGTAGGCAGGTCGGTGGGACGTTGGGTACGTATGTAGGTAGGTGGGTAGGTAGATAGGACGGTAGGTAGTTTGGTGGATGGGTAGGTAGGTATGTAGGTAGGTCGGTAGATCGGTGGGTAGGTATTAGGGTAGGTGGGTAGGTATGTAGGTCGGTAGATAGGTAGGTAGCGCAGAAGGTAGGTAGGTTGGTAGGTAGGTCAGTAGTTAGGTACGTAGGAAGGTGGATAGGTAGATGGGTAGGCCGGTAGGTGGTTAGGTAGGGGGGTAGATAGGTAGGTCGGGGGTCGGTGGGTAGGTAGTTGGGTAAGTGGGTAGGTAGGTATGTGGGTAGGTAGGTAGGTGAGTGGGTGGCTGGGTAGGTAGGTAGGTTGGTTGCTGGGTTGGTAGGTACGTAGGTAGGTCAGTAGGTCGGTGGGTGGGTAGGTACGTATATGGGTAGGTGGTTAGAAAAGTAGTTGGGTAGGTGGGCAGGTAGGTAGGTCGGTGGGTTGGTAGGTAGGTCGATGGGTTGTTGGGTAGGTAGATGGGTAGGTAAGCCGGTAGGTGGGTGGGTAGGTAGGTCAGTGACTAGACAGGTAGGTAGGTGGGTGGGTGGGTGGCTGGTAGGTAGGTCGGTAGGTTGGTGGGTCGGTGGGTAGGTAGGTGGGTGGGTAGGTAGGCAGGTAAGGTCAGTAGGTCGGTTGGTCAGTGGGTATGTAGCTAGGGGGTTGGGCAGGTCGGTGGGTGTGGGTAGGTAGGTCGGCAGTTAGGTGGGTCTGTAGGTAGATAAGTAGGTGGGTAGGTCTGTAGTTGGGTAGTAAGGTGGGTCTGTAGGTCGGTTGGTGGGTGGGTAGGTAAGTAGGTAGGTGGGTAGGTAGGGAGTTAGGATGTTAGCTGAGTCGTTAAGTGGTTAGGTAGGTAAGGAGGTAGCTGCATGCGTAGGTGGGTCGGTAGGTCGGCAGGTAGGTTGGTAGTTAGATCGGTAGGTGAGTGGGTAGGTAGGTAGGTTTTGCAGGTTGGTAGGTAGGTAGCTAGGTCGTTAGGTAAGTCGGTAGGCAGGTATGTAGGTAGGTAAGTAGGTCGGTCGGCAGGTAAGTAGGTGGGCAGGTAGTTAGAATGGTAGATAGGTAGGTCGTTTCGTTGGTAGGTCGGTAGCTGGGTAGGTAAGTAGGTATGTAGGTGGGTAGGTAGGTGTGTAGTTCGGTAGCTAGCTGCGTAGGTAGAGAGGTAGATAGGTAGATAGGCCGTTAGGTCGGTAGGTAGTAGGTGGGTGGGCAGGTAGGTAGGTAGTTGAGAGGTTGGGTGGGTACGTAGGTAGGTCGCTATGTAGGTGGGTGGGTAGGTAGTTATGTAGGTAGGTAGGTTGGGGTGTGGGTGCGGAGCTAAGTATTGGGTAGGTGGGTAGGTAGGTACAGGGTAGTTAGGTAGGTGCGTAGGTCGGTTGGTCACTAGGTATGTAGGTAAGTCGGTAGTTAGTTTGGTGGGTTGGTGGGTAGGTAGGCCGGTGCGTGGGTAGTTAGTTCGGTAGGTCGGTAGGTGATAGGTATTTGGTTAGGTATGTAGGTACGTGGGTAGGTATGTAGGTCAGTAGGTCGGTCGGTGGTTGGGTTTGTAGGTAATTAGGTAGGTGGGTGGGTAGGTGGTAGGTAGGTAGGTTTGTCAGTGGGTGGGTAGGTAGGTCGTTGGGTGGAACGTTGGGTAGCTAGGTAGGTAGGTGTGTGGGTGGGTGTGTGTAGGTAGGTCGAGAGGTGTTTTGGTGGATAGGTTTGTAGTTAGGTAGGTGGTCGGGTAGGTGGGTAGTTAGACAGGTCGGTGGGTGGGTTGGCACGTAGGTAGGTAAGTCGATGTGTGGGTGGCTAGATTGTTAGGTCGGTAGGAAGGTGAGTGGGTGTGTGGCTAGTTAATCAGGTGGGTAGGGCGGTGGGTGGGTCAGTAGGTAAGTAGGTTGGTAGGTCGATGCGTGGCTGGGTAGGTAGGTAGGTTTGTAGGTATGTAGGTCGGCGAGTGCGTAGATAGTTAGGTTAGTGTCTGGGTGGGTGTGTGTGTGTAGGTAGGTAGGTAGGTAGGTAGGTAGGTGTGTGGGTGGATGAGTAGGTAGGTAGGTCGCTGGATGTGTTGGTGGGTAGGTAGGTAGTTGGTTGGTTTGTTGGTTGGGTGTTTAGGTAGGTAGGTCGGTGGGTGGGTGTGTTGGTAGGTGGCAGTAGGTAGGGTCTGTGTGTGGGGGTGGTAGGTAGATATGTTGGTAGGTCGGTGGGTGGTTGGGTAGGTAGGTGGTTAGGTAGGTAGGGAGGTAGGTAGATCGGTCCGTGGGTGGGATGTTAGGTAGGCATTTGGGTGGGTAGGTAGGGGATTATGTGCGTGGTTAGTTATGTAAGTAGGGGGGTGGGTATTTGGGTGGGTGGTTTGGTAGGTTGTATGGTAGGTAGGTCGGTGGTTGGGTGGGTGCGTAGCTGTGTAGGTGGGTGTGAGGGCAGGTGGGTGGGTAGGTGGGTAGGTTGAGAGGTGGTTGGTAGGTTGTTAGGTAGGTGGTTGGGTTGTTGGGTGGGTAGATAGGTCCTTAAGTATGTGGGTAGATAAGTAGGTAGGTCGGTATGTGGGTGGCCAATTAGTTAGTTCGGTAGGTCGCTGGGAGATTGTATTTGGGAGGTCGGTGGGTGGGCGGTTAGGTAGATTTTTGGGTAGGAGGTAAGTAGGTGGGTGGGTAGATGGTTGGTTAGGTAGGTAGGTCGGTAGGTCTATGTGTGGGTTGTTGGTAGGGTAGGTAGGTATTTGGGTTAGGTAGGTCAGTAGGTCGGTAGGTGAGTGGGTAGGTGTGTAGGTAGGTGGGTGGGTTGGTAGGTAGGTGGGTTGGTGGGTTGGTAGGTACCTAGATAGGTGGGTGGGTCAGTGGGTGTGTGGCTAGGTAAGTAGTTCAGTAAGTTGGAGGGTGGGTTCGTAGGTAGGTAGGTGGATAGGACGGTGGGTGGGTGGTTGGTTAGGTAGGTAGTAGGTTTGGTGGGTGTGTGTGGTAGGTACATGGATAGGTAGCTGGGTAGGTAGCTAGGTAGGTGGGTGTTTAGGTAGGTATTTGGGTAGATAGGTAGGTAAGTAGGTCGATGGGTTGATAGGTAGGTCGTTAAGCCAGTGGGTGGTGTGGTGGGTGCGTGGTTGGGTGGGTAGTAAGGTATTGGGGTAGGGAAGTGAGTAGGTCGATGGGTAGATGGGACGGTAGGAATGTACGTAGGTGGGTTTGTGGTTAGGTAGGTAGATGGGTAGGTAGGTGGGTTGGTGGGTAGGTGGTCGGATGTTATTTGGTGGTTCGGTGAGTAATTAGTTAGGTAGGTCAGTAGATGGGTGGATGGATGGGTTGGTAGGCAGTTAGTTAGGTCGATAGGTCGGTGTATAGGTAGATATGTAGATAGGTTGGTAGGTGGGTGGGTTTGTAGGTATTGTGATAGGTTGTTAGGTAGGTAGATGTGTAGGTGGGTGAGTAGGTAGTTGGTTAGGTAGGTTGGTTGGTAGGTCGTTAGGTCGGTGGCTAGGTAGGTGGGTAGGTACGTCGGTGGGTGGTTGGGTAGGTAGGTGGGGTGGTAGGTCGCTGGTTCTGTGAGTAGGCAGTTACGTGGGTAGATAGTTGGGTTTGTGGGTAGGTAGGTCGGTAAGTCGGTGGGTGTGTGGATGGATACGTAGGTAGGTGGGTGGGTTGGACGGTGGGTCGGTAGGTATTTGGGTATGTAGGTAGGTGGATAGGTGGATAGGACGGTGGGTGGGTTGGTAGGTTGTTATGTCGGTGGGTCGATGGAGAGGTACGTCGGTAATTTGATGGGTTGGTGGGACGGTGGGTATGTAGGTAGGTAAATAGGTTGGTAGGTCGGCGGGTCGGTGCTTAGGTGGATGGGTAGGTGAAGTAGGAAGGTCTATGGGTCCTTGGTTAGTTTAGTGGGTAGTTGTGTAGGTCGGTTGGTAGGTAGTTAGGTATGTCGGTGAGTGGGTAGGTAGGTCATTGGGTCGGTGGGCAGGTGGGTGGTTAGGTGTGTGGGTTTTTGTGTAGGTCGTTGGGTAGGTGGGTGGGTTGGTAGGAATGTAGTTCAGAGGGTAGGTGGTGTGATGGGTATGTATGTAGTTAGGTAGGTGGATTGGTCTGTGAGTGTGTGGGTAGTTAGGTAGGTAGTTCGGTAGGTAGGTCGTTTGGTCGTTGCGTAGGTAGTTCGGTAGGTCGGTGGGTGTGAAGTTAGGTCGGTAGGTTAGTGGGTTTGTGGGTAGGTAGGAAGGTCACTGGATGGGTGGGTAGGTAGGTAAGTGGATGGTTGGGTGGGTTTTTAGGTAGGTCGGTGGTTTGCTCTGTAGGTAGGTTGCTGGGTAGGTCGGTGTGACGCTGTGTAGGTAGGTAGGTTGTTCGGTGTTTGGGTGGGTGGTTAGGTAAGTATTTGGGTACGTAGATGGGTAGGTGGGTGGGTGCGTGGGTAGGTAGGTCGTTGGGTAGTTAGCTAGGTGGGTGGGTAGGTAAGTAGGTCGGTGTGTCGGTTGGTATGTGGGTGGGTAGGTGGGTCGGTGATTCGGTGGGTAGTTGGGTGGGTAGTTCGATGGGTGGGTAAGTAGGTGGTTCGTGGGGTAAGTGGTTGGGTGTGTATGTGGATAAGCCGGTGGGTGAGTAGGTAGGTCGGATGGTCGGGGGATGTGTGTTTTGGTAGGTTGGTAGGTCGGTGGGTCGTTCGGTAGGTGGTGGGTTAGGTGAGTGGGTAGGTGTGTAGTTAGGTAGATAGGTGGGTGTGTGGGTGTTGGTATTTGGGTAGGTGGGTGGATAGTAAGGTGGGTGGGTAGGCAGGTAGGTCAGTAGGTAGGTAAGTAGATAGTAGGGTAGGTGGGTAGTTAGGTAGGTTGGTTGGTAGGTAGGTAGGTAGTTTGTTCGGTAGGTAGGTAGGTCAGTAGGCAGGTAAGTCGGTGGGTAGGTGGGTGGATAGGTAAGTAGGTAGGTGGGTGGATCGTTGGATATGTAGATAGGTGTGTCGGTGGGTAGGGACTTTGGTAGGTCGGTAGTTAGTTAGGTCGGTGGGGCGGGTGGATAGGGAGCTAGGTAGGTGGGTGCGAGGGTGGGCAGGTAGGTCGAGAGGTAGGTGGGTGGTTATGTAGACATTTAGGTATGTGTTTGTTTAGGTGTGAAGGAAGGTCGGTGTGGAAGGGTGGTTATGTAGATAGGCCGTTTTGTGTGTGGTTAGGTAGGTAGGTCGGTATGTCGGTGAGTATGTTTTTGGAAGTGTGGGTAGGTGGGAATGTCGGTGAGTGGGTGGTTATTTGGGTAGGTGGGTAGTTCGGTGGGTGGGTGGGTATGTAAGTATTTGGGTAGGTAGTTGGGTAATTGGGTGGTTGTGTGTATGTAGGTATTTAGTTAGGTTTGTCGGTGTGTAGGTGGGTTGGTAGATCGGTAGGTCGGTGGGTGTGTATGTATTTGGGTAGTTAGGTAGGTACGTGGGTAGGTAGGTCGGTAGCTTTGTGGGTGGGTAGGTAATTAGTTAGGTGGGTGGGTAATTAGGTAGGTTTGTCTGAGGGTGGGTAGGTAGGTAGGTCGGTTGGGTTGGAAGGCAGTTAGGTCAGTGTGTGGGTGGCTAGATAGGTAAGTCGGTATGTTGTTGTGTGGTTGGGTGTGTAGGTAGGTGAATAGGCCAGTAGGCGGGCGGTTACTTAGGTAGTTAGGCAGTGCGTTGGGTGGGTTGGTGTTTTGCCTATGTAGGTATTTGGGTAGGTATGTGGGTAGGTGGATGGGTAGGTAGATAGGTCAGTAGGTCAATGTTTGTGTGGGTAGATAGGTAGTTGAATTGGTAGGTGAGTAGGTCGGTGGGTGGTTAGGTATGTAGGTAAGTAGGTGGGTGAGAGGGTAGGGAGGTGGTTGGGTGGGTGGCTAGGTAGGTATGTCGGTAGGTCGGTGGGTGGGTATGTTGTGAGGTGGGTAGGTCTGTGTGTGGGTGGTTAGGTAAGTAGGTAGTTCGGTGGGTGGATGGTTGGGTAGGTAGGTAGGTATTTGGGCAAGTAGATGGGTATGTGGGTGGGTGCCTGGTTAGTTTGGTAAGTAAGTGAATGGGTGTTGGGTATGTATTTGGGTAGGTAAGTAAGTAGGTTGTAGGGTAGGTGTGTGGGTAGGCAGGCAGTTCGCTGGGTGAGTGGCTGGGTGGGTATGTATTTGGGTAGTTAGGTAAGTAGGTCGGTGGGTGGTGGAGTAGGTGGTTAGGTATGTAGGTAGGTAAGTGGGTGGGTAGGTAGGTAGCTAGGTGGGTATGTAGGTTGGTGAGTGGGTAGGTAGGCGGTAGGTCGGTTTATGTGGGTAGTTAGGTTGGTAAGTTGGTAGTTTTGTGGGTGGGTGGGTAGTTAGGTAGGGCTTAGTGTCGGTGGGTAGATGGTTGCGTGGGTAGTTAGGTAGGTAGTTGGGTGTGTGGGAAGGTAGGTCGGTAGATCGGTTTGTGGGGGTAGTTATGTTAGTAGGATTGTAGGTAGGTGGGTGGGTAGGTGCGTGTGCGTGTAGGTAGGTGGATCTGTAGGTCGGTGGGTGGGTATGTATGTTTTTGATTAGGTAGGTGAGCAGGTCGGTGGGTGTGTTGGGGGATGTATGGTTAGGTAGGTAGGTAGTTGGGTGGGTGGGCAGGTCGGTAGTTAGGTAGGAGGGTTGGTGGTTAAGTGGGTAGATCGGTAGGTCAGTGGGTAAATAGGTAGGTAGGACTGTAGGTCAGTGAATGGGTGGGTAGGTGGGTATTTAGTTAGGCAGGTAGGTAGGTGTGTGGGTGGGTAGTTAGGCAGGTCGTTGTGTGGATGGGTGGGTATTTAGGTAGGTTGGTATGTCGGTGGGCCGGTGAGTAGGTAGGTAGTTATGTAGGTAGGTAGGTTGGTAGCTCAGTTGGTTGGTGGGTAAGTAGGTAGGTTGGTAGGTAGGTACGTCGGTGGGTTGATAGGTAGGATGGGCGGTAAGTCGGTGGGAGCGTAGTTAGTTCGGTGGGTCGTTGGGTGGGTAATTATTTGGGTATGTGGGTATGTACGTGGGTAGGTATGTAGTTCAGTATGTCGGTCTGTCGCTCGGTTGGTGGCAGGGTTGATAGGTATTTAGGTAGTTGGCTGGGTAGGTAGGAAGGTAGGTTTGTCAGTGGGTGGGTAGGTAGGTCGGTAGGTAGGTCGTTGGGTGGGACGGTGGGTAGCAAGGTAGGTGGGTGTGACAGTGGGCGTCTTTTGTAGGTAGGTAGTTCGAGAGGTGGTTGGGTGTGTAGGTATGTAATTGGGTAGGTGGTCGGTTAGGTGGGTATGTAGGTAGGTCGGTGGGTGGGTTGGTAGGTAGGTAAGTCGGTGTGTGCGTGGCTAAGTTGGTAGGTTGGTAGGTCGGTGATTGGGTGGGTGGTTTGGTAAGCAGATGGGTAGGGCGGTGGGTGGGTCAGTAGGTAAGTTAGTTGATAGGTCGACGGGTGGCTGGGTAGGTAGGTGGGTAGGTATTTATATCGGTGGGTGGGTGGGTAGATATTTAGGTTGGTGTCTAGATGGGTGCGTGTGTAGGTAGGTAGGAGGGTGGGTGGGTGAGTAGGTAACTAGGTAGGTCTGGGTTTGTGTGGGTGGTTAGGTAGGTAGTTGTTTGGTTGGTTTGTTGGTTGGGTGTGTGGTGGGTAGGTCGGTGGTTGGGTGTGTGGGAAGGTGGCAGTTAGTAAGGTCGGTGTGTGGGGGTGGTAGGTAATAGGTTGGTAGGTCGGTGGGTGGTTAGGAAGGTAGGTTGATAGGTATGTAGGACTGTGGGTGGATAGGTAGTTAGATAGGTAGGGAGTTAGGTAGTTCGGTCCGTGGGTGGGATTGTAGGTAGGCATTTTGGTAGGTGGCTGGGTATGTGCGTGGGTAGGTATGTAGTTAGGGGGGTGGGTAGTTGTGTGGGTGGGTTGGTAGGTCCGACTGTAGGTAGGTAGGTCAGTGGTTGTGTGGGTGCGTAACTGTGTAGGAGGGTGTGAGGGTAGGTGGGTGGGTGGGTAGGTAGGCAGGTTGAGAGGTGGGTGGGTGGGTTGTTAGGTAGTTAGGTAGGTGGTTGGGTTGTTGGGTAGGTAGATAGGTCGTTAGGTGGATGGGTAGATAAGTAGGTAGGTCGGTGTGTGGGTGGCTAGTTAGGTAGGTCGATAGGTCGCTGGGACGTTGGGTGGGTAGGTTGTATTTGGGGAGGTCGGTGGGTGGACGGTTAGGTAGGTGTTTGGGTAGGTAGGTAAGTAGGTGGGTGGGTAGATGGTTGGATAGGTAGGTCGGTAGTTCGATTGGTGTCTGGTTGGTGCGAAGGTAGGTATTTGGGTAGGTAGGTCAGTAGGTCGGTGGGTGGGTGTTTAGGTATGTAGGTAGGTGGGTGGTTGGGTGGGTAGGTAGCTAGATAGGTGGGTAGGTCGGTGGGTGTGTGTGGCTAGGTAAGTACTTCAGTAGGTCGGAGGGTGGGTGGGTTGGTAGGTGTATAGGACGGTTGGTGGGTGGGTGGTTAGGAAGGTTGGTGGTAGGTTTGGTAGGTGTGAGCGTGCTAGGTATTGGATAGGTAGGTGGGTAGGTAGCTAGGTAGGTGGGTGGGTAGGTATTTGGGTAGGTATTTTGGTAGGTAGGTAAGTATGTGGTTTGGTGATAGGTAGGTCGTTAGGCCGGTGGGTGGTAGGTTGGGTACGTGGTTTGGTTGGTGCGTAGGTATTTGGGTAGGGAAGTGAGTCTGTCGATGGGTAGATGGGTGGGTAGGAATGTAGGTAGGTGGGTTTGTGGTTAGGTAGGTAGGTAGTTAGGTGGGCAGGTAGGTGGGTTGGTGGGCAGGTAGGTCGGTTGTTCGGTTGGTGGTTGTGTGAGTAGTTAGGTAGGTCGGTAGATGGGTGGATGGGTTGTTAGGCAGTTAGGTAGGTCCATAGGTCGGTGTATAGGTAGATATGTAGGTAGGTCCGTAGGTGGGTGGGTCGGTGGGTGGGTCGGTGGGTGGGTATGTAGTTATTGTGGTAGGTGGTTAGGTAGGTAGATGTGTAGGTGGGTAAGTAGATAGGTCGGTAGGTAGGTTGGTAGGTAGGTCGTTGGGTCTGTGGGTAGGAGGTTAGTTACGTGGGTAGGTGGTTGGGTGGGTAGGTTGGGTCGGTAGGTCTCTGGTTCGGTGGGTAGGCAGTTACGTGGGTAGATAGGTGGTTTGGTGGGTGGGTCGGTAGGTAGGTCGGTAAGTCGGTGGGTGGGTGGATACATAGGTAGGTGGGTTGGTTTGTTGGACGGTGGGTGGGTTGGTAGGTCGGTATGTGGGTGGGTCGTTGGATAGGTAGGTCGGTAATTCGATGGGTTGGTGGGACGGTAAATAGGTTGGTATGTCGGTTGTTAGGTGGATATATAGGTGAGGTTGGGAGGTCTATGTGTCCTTGGTTAGGTTGGTGGGTAAGTGGGTAGGTCAGTTGGTAGGTCTTTTGGTGGCACGGTGGGTAGCTAGGTAGGTGAATGTGAGGGTGGGTGAGTGGGTAGGTAGGTCGAGGGGTGTGTGTGGGTAGGTATATAGTAAGGTAGGTGGGTGGGTAGGTGGGTTGGAAGGTAGGTAAGTCGGTGTGTGGGTAGCTAGGTCGGTAGGTCGGTAGATCGGTGCGTGGTTGGGTGGTTAGGTAGGTAGGTTGGTCGGTAAGTATGTAGGTCGGTGGGTTGGGTGGTAGATAGTTAGGTGGATGTGTGTGTGGGTGTGTGTAGGTAGTTAGGTCAGAGGATGGGTGGGTGAGTAGGTAGGTAGGTCGGTGGGTGGGTGGGTAGTTGGGTGGGAGGTTGTTTGGATTGGTGGTTTGGTGTTTAGTTAAGTAGGTCGGTGGGTGGGTGTGTGGGTATGTAGGCAGGTAGTCAAGTCGGCGTGTGGAGGTGGTAGGTAGATAGGTTGGTAGGTCGGTGGGTTGGTGGGTAGGTAGTTAGGTGGGTAGGTCGGTGGGTGGGTAGGTGTTTAGGTAGGTAGGTTGTTCGGCCGGTGGGTGAGTACGTAGCTAGGCATTTGGGTAAATAAGTGGGTAGGTGGGTGGGTAGGTAGGTCGATAGGTCGGTGGGTGATTGAAGAGGTAGTTATTTGGGTAGGTATGTAGGTAGATGGGTTGGTAGGTGATTGGGTGGGTACTTGATTGGGTGGGTAAGTGATTGGGTGGGTAAGTAGGTAAATCGGTAGGTCTGTGGGTGGGTAGGTTGGCTTTTGTGTAGGTAGTTGAGTAGCTCGTTGAGTGTGTGTATGGGTGAGTAGGTAGGTGGTTAGGTAAGTAGGTCAACAGTTCGGTGTGTGTGTGGGTGGAAGTGTGAGTAGGTAGGTAGGTCGGTGGGTGGGTGGTTATTTAGGTAGTTGGGCAGTTTGGTGGGTGGGTGGGTGGGTATGTAAGTATTTGGGTAGGTAGTTGGGTAATCGGGTGGATGTGTGTGTTTGTAGGTATTTCGGTAGGTTTGTCGGTGTGTTGGTGGGTTGGTAGATCGGTAGGTCAGTGGGTGTGTACGCATTTGTGTAGTAAGGTGGGTATTTGCGTAGGTAGGTCGGTAGCTTAATGAGTGGGTAGGTAATTAGTTAGGTGTGATGGGGGCTGGTGGGTAATTAGGTAGGTTTGTCTGTGGGTGTGTAGGTAGTTCGTTCGGTAGGTAGGTCGTTGGTTGGGTGGATAGCTAGGTAGTTGTGTGTGAATGTGGGTGGGTAGGTAATTCGAGAGGTGGTTGGGTGAGTAGGTAGGTATTTAGGTATGTCGTTGGGTAGGTGGGTAGGTAGGTCGGTGGGTGGTTGTGTAGGTAGGCAATTAGGTCAGTATGTGGGTGGCCAGGTAGGTAATCGGTATGTTGGTGAGTGGGTAGGTAGGTGTGTAGGTGAGTATGTCAGTGGGTGGGTGGTTACTTAGGTAGTTAGGCAGTTTGGTGGGTGGATTGGTGTTTTGCGTATGTGGGTATTCGGGTAGGTATGTGAGTAGGTGAATGGATAAGTAGATAGGTCGGTAGGTCGATGTTTGGGTGGGTAGGTATTTGGATGGGTAGGTGAATAGGTCGCTGGGTGGGTGGGTAGGTGTGTAGGTAGGTAGGTGGTTGAGTGGGTAGGGAGGTGGTTGGGCGGGTGGCTAGGTAGGTATGTCGCTAGGTCGTTGGGTGGGTATTTATGGAGGTGGGTAGTTCTGTGTGTGGGTGGTTAGGTAGGTAGGTAGTTCGGTGGGTGGATGGTTGGGTAGGTAGGTATTTGGGTAAGTAAATGGGTAGGGGGCTGGGTGCTTGGTTAGTTTGGTAGGTACGTGGTTGGATGTTGGGTATGTATTTGGTTAGGTAAGTAAGTAGTTTGTAGGGTAGGTGTGTGGGTAGGCAGGTAGTTCGCTGGTTAAGTGACTGGGTAAGTAGGTATTTGGTTAGTTAGGTAAGTAGTTCGGTGGGTGGTGGAGTAGGTGGTTAGGAATGTAGGTAGGTAGGTGGGTGGATGGGTAGGTAGGTGTTTATGTCGGTGGGTGGGTGGATAGGTAGGTAGGTAGGTTGTAATGTAGGTTGGTGAGTTGGTAGGTAGGGCGGTAGGATGCTGGTAGGGTGCGTAGTTAGGTGGGTAGGTCGGTAGTTTTGTGGGTGGGTGGGTAGTTAGGTAGGTCTTAGTGACGGTGGGTAGATGGTTGCGAGGGTAGTTAGGTACGTAGGTAGGTAGGTGTGTGGGTAGGTAGGTCGGTAATGCGGTTTGTGGGGAGGTAGGTATTTTTGTAGGTTTGTAGGTAGGTGGGTGGGTAGGTGCGTGTGTGCGTAGGTAGGTGGATCGGTACATCGGTGGGTGGGTATGTAGGTTTTTAGATTAGGTAGGTGAGTAGATCGGTGGGTGTGTTGGTGGATGTAGGGGTAGGTAGGTAGTTGGGTGGGTGGGTGGGTGGGTGGGTAGGTCAGTAGTTAGGTAGGAGTGTTGGTGGTTAGGTGGGTGGGTCGTAGGTCGGTGTGTAAATAGGTAGGTAGGATTGTAGGTCGGTCAATGGGTGGGCAGGGGGGTATTTACTTAGGTAGGTAGGTGTGTGGGTGGGTAGGTAGGCAGGTCTTTGTGTGGATGGTTGGGTAGTCAGGCAGGTTGGTAGTCGGTGGGCCGATGAGTAGGTAGGTAGTTATGTAGGTAGGTTGGTAGCTCGGGTGGTTGTTGTTAAGTAGGTAGGTCGGTGGTAAAGTCTGTTTAGTTAAAGCATGTGCACGTCGGCTTCTGCCTTTGACGAACCCTTATAATCGTTTTACAACCCCCGACCCTCCTTCTCCCAGACCGTTCTGCAAGGTTGCCACATTTCTCTATACGTCATGAGTATCGTACGAGGTTTCGTCTAAATAAATAATCTTATGTCCATTACTGCAAAACTTCCTTAGTTTTGACAAATATATATATATATATATATATATATATATATATATATATATATATATATATATATATATATATATATATATATATATCGCCAAGCTACAAGTCTACTGGATTCCATAATAACCCTTATCTTATTCAAAGTGCGGTATTTGAAACCCAGTTCCTTTAGGAGACCGCGCAAAGTGAAGCGCCCATAAGGAAAATCACAAATTTCTTGCAAATGTGCAACCAATTCGTCTAAGGTGGGCGCTCTCCCTTTTGCATAGAATGTATAAATTTCTCGACGAATTAAATCCCACGTGAAATTATCTACTTTAGAGAAACGTTTCCTTTTGTTTTCACATTTGATCGGCGTCTTTGGTATTCCGTTCGTCACAATATTTCTCACTGTATTTCTGTGAATATCCAAAATTTATCAGGTTCATTGCACGACCCCTTACCAAGATTATTTGTCAGCACATATTTATATGTGTTCAAAACAAGCGCTTGAATTTGCTTAGAAACAGTTTCCGTCATAGCTTTGTTATTTTTTAGGCTTTTCCAGTAATATAATTCGGCCCAGTTATTCACGCTGTCTTCACTTTGATTATTTATCTCTACTTCATTTGCATTTACCACTGCATTTTCCCCCTACGGTCTCCACATTGTGACACACAACGAATTTCTGCACGTAATGAAACAGATCAACTGGAAGTTGGAACTTTGGCAACTGAGACTCCACGTGGACTAGACATGCGTCTGTCACTTCGAAAAATCAGGGTTGCTATTGGTCCTCAACGACAGTGTTCCATTTCTGAAGTGTGGAGATAGATTTATGACGGTCATTAGTGGGCGGGCGGCTCAGGTTCCTTTGACTCGGAACTGCACATGCGTTAAGTAAACGGACTTTACGTCGGTGGGTTCGTGGATAGGGAGGGCAGTAGGTCGGTGGGTGCATAGTTAGTTCGGTGGATCGGTGGGTGGGTAGGTATTTGAGTATGTGGGTATGTACGTGGGTAGGTATGTAGTTCAGTTGGTCGTTCAGTCGCTGGGTCGGTGGGTGGGTTGTTAGGTATTTAGGTAGGTGGGTGGGTAGGTAGGAAGGAAGGTAGGTTTGTCAGTGGGTGGGTACGTAGGTCGGTAGGTAGGTCGTTGGGTGGGACGGTGTGTAGCTAGGTAGGTGGGTGTGATGGTGGGTGTGTTTTGTAGGTAGGTAGTTCGAGAGGTGGTTGGGTGGACAGGTATGTAGTTAGGAAGGTAGTTGGTTAGGTGGGTAGGTAGGGATGTCGTTGGGTGGGTTGGTAGGTGGGTAAGTCGGTGTGTGGGTTGCTAGGTTGGTGGTTTGGTAGGTGGGTGAGTGGGTGGGTGGTTATATAGGCATTTGTGTAGGGCGGTGGGTGGGTCAGTATGTAAGTAGGTTGGTAGGTCGATGGGTGGCTGGGTAGGTAGGTAGGTCGGTAGGTATTTATGTCGGTGGGTGGGTAGATAGTTATGTTGGTGTCTGGGTGGGTGTGTGTAGGTAGGTAGTAGGGTGGGTGGGTGAGTTGATAGGTAGGTAGGTCTGTGTTTGTGTGGGTAGGTAGGTAGGTAGTTAGTTGGTTGGTTTGTTGGTTGGGTGTCTACGTAGGTAGGTCGGAGGTTGGGTGTGTGGTTAGGTGGCAG
Organism: Mantis religiosa; assembly: GCA_030765055.1. Taxonomy (NCBI): domain Eukaryota; kingdom Metazoa; phylum Arthropoda; class Insecta; order Mantodea; family Mantidae; genus Mantis; species Mantis religiosa. Next base: position 308,755,160 of record CM060950.1, on the reverse strand, counting down.
TTAGTAACGTCGATGTGTGGGGGTGGTAGGTAGATAGGTTGGTAGGTCGGTGGGTGGTTGTGTAGGTAGGTGGATAGGTGGTTAGGACAGTTGGTGGGTAGATGGTTAGGTAGGTAGGGAGTTAGGTAGTTCGGTCCGTGGGTGGGATGGTATGTAGTCATTTTGGTAGGTAGGTTGGTATGTGCGTGGGTAAGTATGTAGTTAGGGGGGTGGGTAGTTGTGGGGGTGGGTTGGTAGGTTGGACGGTAGGTAAGTAGGTAGGTAGGTAGGTCGGCGGTTGTGTGGGTGCGTAACTGTGTAGGTGGGTGTGAGGGTATGTGGGTGGGTAGGTAGACAGGTTGAGAGATGGGTGGGTGGGTTGTTAGGTAGTTAGGTAGGTGGTTGGGTTGTTGGTTAGGTAGATAGGTCGTTAAGTGGGTGGGTAGATAAGTAGGTAAGTCGGTGTGTGGGAGGCTAGTTAGGTAGGTCGATAGGTCGCTGGGACGTTGGGTGGGTAGATTGTATTTGGGGAGGTCGGTGGGTGGGCAATTAGGTAGGTGTTTGGGTAGGTAGGTAAGTAGGTGGGTGGGTAGATGGTTGGTTAGGTAGGTAGGTCGGTAGATCGATGTGTGTGTGGTTGGTTGGGAAGGTAGGCATTTGGGTAGGTAGGCATTTGGGAGGTAGGTCAGTAGGGCGGTGGGTGGGTGTGTAGGTATGTAGGTAGGTGGGTGGTTTGGTGGGTAGGTAGGTGGATAGGACGGTGGGTGGGTGGATGGTTAGGAAGGTAGTTAGTAGGTTTGGTGGGTGTGAGTGTGGTAGTTAGGTACTTGGATAGGTAGGTGGGTAGGTGGGTGGGTAGGTATTTGGGTAGGTAAGTAGGTGGTTGGGTGATAGGTAGGTAGGTGGTTAGGCCGGTGGGTGGTGTGGTGGGTGCGTGGTTGTGTGGGTAGGTAGGTATTTGGTTAGGGAAGTGAGTAAATCGATGGGTAGATCGGTGGGTAGGAATGTAGGTAGATGGGTGTGTGGTTAGGTAGGTAGGTGGGTAGGTAGGTGGGTTGGTGGGCAGGTAGGTCGGTTGTTCGGTTGGTGGTTGGGTGAGTAGTTAGTTAGGTAGGTCGGTAGATGGGTAGGTGGATGTGTTGTTAGGCAGTCAGGTAGGTCGATAGGTCGGTGTGTAGGTATATATGTAGGTAGGTCCGTAGGTGGGTGGGTCGGTGGGTGGGTCGGTGGGTGGGTATGAAGGTATTGTGGTAGGTGGTTAGGTAGGTAGATGTGTAGTTGGGTAAGTGGGTAGGTAGGTTGGTAGGTAGGTCGTTCGGTCGGTGGGTAGGTGGATAGGTAGGTAGGTAGGTCGGTGGGTGGTTGGGTTGTTAGGTGGGTCGGTAGGTCGATGGTCGGTGGGTAGGCATTACGTGGGTAGATAGGTGGGTTGGTGGGTAGGTAGGTCCATAAGTCATTGGGTGGGTGGATACGTAGGTAGGTGGGTGGGTTGGACGGTGGGTCGGCAGGTATTTGGGTAGGTAGGTGGATAGGTGCGTAGGACGGTGGGTGGGTTGCTAGGTCGGTATGTCGGTGGGTCGTTGGATAGTTAGGTCGGTAATTCGATGGGTTGGTGGGACGGTGGGTATGTAGGTAGTTAAATAGGTTGGTAGTTCGGTGGTTAGGTGGATATATAGGTGAGGTTGGGAGGTCTATGTGTCCTTGGTTAGGTTGGTGGGTAGGTGGGTAGGTCGGTTGGTAGGTCTTTGTGTGGGACGGTGGGTAGATAGCTAGGTGAATGTGAGGGTGGGTGGGTAGGTAGGTAGGTCGAGAGGTGGGTGGTTGGGTAGGTATATAGTAAGGTATGTGGGTAGGTGCATGGGTAGGTGTGTTGGTAGGTTGGGGCGTGGTTAGATGGTTAGGTAGGTTGGTGGGTAGGAATATAGGTCTGTGGGTGGGTAAATAGGTGGGTGTGTGTGGGTGTGTGAGTAGGCAGTTATGTCGGAGGATGGGTGTGTGAGTAGGTAGGTAGTTAGGTCGGTGGGTGGGTGGGTAACTGGGTGGCTGGTTGGTTGGGTTGGTGGTTGGGTGGTTAGTTAGGTGTGTCAGTGGGTGTGTGGGTAGCTAGGCAGGTAGTAAAGTCGGTGTGTGGGATGGTAGGTAGATAGGTTGGTAGGGCAGTGTGTGCGTGGGTAGGTAGTTAGGAGGGTAGTTTGGTGGGTGGGTAGGTGGTAAGATAGGTAGGTAGTTCGGTCGGTGGGTGGGTGCGTAGGTAGTCATTTGGGTAAATAAGTGGGTAGGTGTGTAGTGCGTGGGCAGGTAGGTAGGTGGGTGGGTAGGTATGTCGTTAGTTCGGTGGGTGATTGTGGAGGTAGGTATTTGGGTAGGTATGTAGGTAGATGTGGGTAGATGGGTGGGTAGGTAGGTAAATCTGTTGTTCTTTGGGTGGGTAGGTTGCTTTTTGTGTAGGTAGGTGAGTAGGTCGTCGGGTGTGTGGGTGGGTGAGTAGGTAGGTGGGTAGGTAGGTCGGTAGTTCGGTGTGTGGGTTTGTAGTTCGGTGGGTCGGTAGGTTGTTGGGTAGGTGGCTGAGTGGGTAGATAGGTCGGTGGGTAGGTGGATGGGTAGGTGGGTGGATGGGTAGGTGGGTATGTCTTTGGGTAGGTAGTAGGTCGGTGGTTGGGTAGGTAGGTAGTTTGGTGTGTTGGTGGGTAGTTACTTAAGTCGGTATTTAGGAGGGTGGGTGGGTAGGTAGTTAGTTGGGTAGGTCGGTGGGTGGGTAGGTGGTTATGTAGGTAGGTAGGTTGGTGGGTCGGTCGGTAGGTGGGTGGGTAGTTGTGGTTAGGTGTGTAGGTCGGTGGGCAGGTAGGTCGTTGTTTAGGATGGTGAGTGGGTAGGTAGGTAGGTAGGTAGGTCGGTGATTCGGTGGGTAGTTAGGGGAATAGGTGGATAGGTAGTTAGGTCGGTAGATTGTTGGGTCTTTGGGTAGGTGGGTGGTAAATAAGAAACAGTAAAAGCTAAAGACACTTTTACTCCTCGCATACTGTTAGTAAGGATTTCTTACTAAACCGATTGTTATACAAATTCCTCTGTTTTGTTGCCGTTTTGTTGCGCTAATGTAAAACATTCGGCTAATATGCACCTGATCGTTTAAAGTTTTTTTTTCTACATTTAATGAATAAGAGGGACTTTCTATAAATAATCTACTCTATCCATTTTAAAACTACACTACTTTGTCTACCAAACAAGATTCCAACAATAATGACACGAATACTAAACAGGTAATGGGCCGCAGCTAGGTGGCCCCAAGCGTTGCTGTGAGCGATGTAGGAAGTTGAGAGTAGGGGAGGGAGGAAGGTATAGACATGTAACTAGCAAACTTTGTGGAGTGGAGAGGAGTGCCCGGGCCTATGCAATCTAGCCCAGCGTTCTGCTTGCGAAGGTGACTGGCACGGTGTTTTTTTTTTTTTTGTTTTTTTTTTTTTTTAATTTTGTAATTAACGTCCTCCAACGTTAAGTCATAGCGGACGATGAATGGAATGGGTGAAATGATGCTCAAATGAGCCCAGGGTCCATAGAGCTTAGTGTTACCCGACATTCGTGTTTCAGAATAAGGGAAAACCGTGGGAAAAACCTTATCCAGGTAACTCACCCTGACCGAGATTCGAACTCGGGGCCTCTTGAACGTGAGTCAGACATGCTACCACCACGCTACCGAGGCGAGCTAGACACGGTGGTAGTGTACAACACCGCGGGTTGCAAGTGTCAATAACCATTAAAAATTATGTATATAAAATTGTGTGTTATGATTATTATAATTCAATAAAGTATAAAATTATTTTTTCTTCAAGTTAAAACGCCTATAAGTTGCGTGACATTATCGGTGGGGCCTGGCCCCTGTTGTTCCTAATGACTGTCCGCCCCTGATCTTAAGCATGAGATGTTTGAATCAAAATCACGATAACCAAAACATAAGAATGACTAAAGAGTAAAAAGCAAGTGTAAAGAGTGGTTTGATAGGGGTATTTTCTTTAAAATCTTGTGCCTCAGAAGATGGTACGTTTAAATACTAAGTTTGGTATTTAAAGGACTTCTCGTTTATGAATTATGCTATATAGACAAACGCGTGCGCGGACCTTTTTCTATAAGTACTCTTTTGAATTCGAATTTTTGTATAGAATTGAATAACTCCTTTACATGCTATAGCTGGCTGGCAGAGAAAGTAATAAAGCAAACAACGAAAATGTTAAAAAAAAAAAAAAAAAAAAAAAAAAAAAAAAAAAAAAAAAACAACAACATAAATGTGCGTTGTGCGACACATTATACGGAAATCTGACTGAGGATAACAAATCAGTCAAAACTATCTAATGTGCTTTACTATCGAATACTATACGTGTGTGTAACAATCAATATGATTCTGAACATGATAAGCTCCTATTTTGTTAAGTATTTGCCTTGTAGACGGAGGAACTATTGCACTCTGTCCAAAAAATTACCGAGATTTCGCTGAATATGTGTTTTGAGGCACGGTAGATTAAAGATTTTTTTTACAAAGTGATGTGTAGATAGAGTCAAACTGAAAAACCAAGTGCCCTGGCCGGGATTTGAACCACGGATCTGCTGGATTCCGTCCTGTTGCTTTTACCGTTTGAGCTACCATGGCCAACCTGCCGTCATGACATTAAATTCTCCAATTGACTAATATATTTCCCCGGTAAACCACTAGGGGTTCTCGCATTCGAGATACACCGTTTGTGGCGACTTACTATTGTAAGTACTTGAGTCCAGGCTTCAACATGGCCACAGCCGGGATTTGAACCAGGGATCTCCTGGTTTCCGTCATTTAATTTAAGAATTTAATGTCATCACGGTACGTTGGTCATGGTAGCTCAAAGAGTAAGAGCGACTGAATGGAAACCAAGAGATGCGTGGTTCAAATCCCGACCATGGCATTGCATTTTTCAGTCTGATCCTATCTATCCAAAACCTTAGCCTATACACGGATGGTGTGAAGTAACGATTAATTTCCATTAATTAACTTAAATTAAAGGATATGTGTTTGTGTGAACAGAATAGCTCAAAAACGAAAAGTCGGTAAAATACCAAATTTATTAATTAAGTTCAGCATCTTCCAAGGATGTGACACAAAGATTTTCAATACTATCACTTTCAGTGGACTAATTTTCGAAATTTTTTATTTTCTCAAAAACGGCTCTAACGATGTTTATTGCAAATTTTCATGATTAAGACAATATCATGAAAAATGAAAGATATATCTTGAGTTTTCTGGGTATAGCCTCTGAGTCCTCTCTCTCTCTCTCTCTCTCTCTCTCTCTCTCTCTCTCTCTCTCTCTCTCTCTCTCTCTCTCTCTCTCTCTCTCTCTCTTCTCTCTCTCTCTCTCTCTCTCTCTCTCTCTCTCTCTCTCTCTCTCTCTCTGTCTCTCTTCTCTCTCTCTCTGTCTCTCTTCTCTCTCTGGGTCTGCAAAGACATGACATTTCAAAGACCTCACATAGCGACACGCTCTTTCAAAATCTCACTATCGCTTTACCTACTGTATCGCACAATAAAATGTGTAAATGTGTGATAAAGGTCAGTTTGAACAAGTGGCGAAGAAAATAATTAGATTTTGCTAGAATAATTTGTAGAAAAGGTATTTTTTTAAAATTTACGTCCGCCCCAAGGTTAAGTTATATCGGACGGTGAATGAATTGGGTGAAATGATGCTCAAATGAGTCCAGGGTCCATGGAGCTTAGAGTTACCCGACATTCGTCTTGAAGGATAAGGGAAAACCCCGGAAAAACCTTATCTAGGTAACTCACCCTGACCGAGATTCGAACTCGGGATATCTTGAACGTGAGGCAGACATCCTACCATCTACGCTACCGAGGCGGGCTGTAGAAAAGGTATGGAGAAAGTGGTATGAGTGCAACACATAATACGCTCTATTTTTGTGTAACCTTACTGTCCGTTTATTTGATAGTAAATGGGGAATAATTTTAAGGATAATTTATACCAGACGAATAATGACTGTATGAAATGAATGCAGAAAAATGCTTGGGAACCTGAATTTTTTTAGTTTACTAATATGTATCCCAAAAACTGAAAAGAAAAGAAGAAGAGGAAAAATTTAATCAAACACTTTACCTATATAAGATTCGAACACAGGTCTGCAAGCATAAGAGGCTAGGTCATTACCCCTATATGGTCACAATGACCTTTTCTGCACATTCTATTCGCATTTAATTTACCTTCACCATTTTTGCTAAAAATGTTCCATAGGATTTCAATTTCTATCCAGTTATCTCCAGATTTTAACAGAAGCTCCCGACGATAAAGATGTTAAACTGACTTTTGTGCGATTTTGCAATGAAACGCAATTACATTAATTCGCATATTCATGCTTCAGATTTTGCAGAGGCCAGGGAATAGCTCCAATTATAGAAAAGTTCCCCTACACTATCCGATAATTGAATTCGGCCCTCTTCATTGAGAAGTCAGACAGCTGACACTCGACTCCAGATGCATGTGGAGCGGTTTTTGTATGATCTTAACTTTTCTATATCATATTTGTTTCTTTTTTGATACAAAAACAAACTTTTTCATCGTAAGGAACATTTTATTAGTCAAGGATATTAATTGAACAGTGCTTAAAACTTACGTAAAGATTATATTATTTTCTATAATAAAATGGGAATGTTTAAAAATACAAATATAAGCGACGCTCCCTGACAAGCTCTTAACAGAGCCCCTTTTCAAGTCTATAACAAAATCTCACGTAAATAGTACAGCGATGGAAAGGAACCCTGACAACGTTTTAATCTTAAAAGGGGAATAATTAGGAAGGCAATAGGACTATTTATTGGACAAGAAATCTTCAAAAAACATTTACAGATTGTAGGTAGACTGTAGACTCCAAGAGAATAACAGCTGCAGGTTGTGATGGGAAGGAGGAAACATCCCAGGACTGTTAAATTGCGAGGCACTGTGGAGAAGAAGATATCATTTCTTTGAAGCCTCAGTTTAGACAGGTCAAGGGAGTTCTGAAGCTAAAGAACTCGAATTCCTATGATAGAAACAAAATACCTATAAAGTTCGAGGTGCAAGAGTCTTTGAACCTCAATCATACTCTAATATGCATATAGTACTACTATTACTACGACGACGACGACTACTACTACTACTACTACTACTACTACTACTACTACTACTACTACTACTACTACTACTACTACTACTACTACTACTACTACTACTACTACTACTATTACTACGACTACTATTACTACTACTACTACTACCAACACCACTACTACTATTACTACTACTACTGCTACTGCTACTACTACTACTACTAATACTACTACTACCATCACCACCAACACTACTTCTGTTACTCTACTACATTATGAGGATAATGTAATGGTAAGAATTAATACGTTATATTAAATAACATATTCACTGTTTTGATAATTTATGGCTAGCCTATCATTTTACTTTAGTGAACTACCTTCTGCCGCTTCCCCTCATTACAGTGACTCTCTTATGAGCTATCTGCAATGTGTCAATATAAAAATCCGTGTATTTATAATATAAGCTAGCACGCAGTCCCGAAATTTCGGATGGATTTTATACTACATATATTGCAGAACTAGGAAACTTTCGGATGTGCATTCTTACATTGAGTTGTCTGTCGCTTATAGGAAAGAAAAGGAACTTCGCTATTATTTCCAACTGGCACAGGCAGCCTCCCATGTTTTTGAAACACTATTCCTATTCACAATTTCAAAACCTTATAAACAACTGTATGCAGTTCAACGTTAGACCAACGTTTGCATACCAATTCATTATGACCAATAAAAATTGTACCATCTGGCATATTTATAAAGTACTGAATACCTACAATTCAGGTTCCGTCAAAATTTTGGGTTCCCTTACATGCAACGAAAACTACCTGTATTCATTCCTTCAACTCCAAATATGCAATCAGCACCGTTAGATGTTGATAAAATTGATCATTTATACCTTCGAAGCATACAAACAAAAAAGATTGCAATTTCCAAAAAGTACTGATTTATTACGCCCTATATACAAATCCATAACATCTTACTGATCCGGACAAAATATCCAGATTCCTATACTTTGGAATCCATTGCAAATGATAGATATGTTGCATCTTTTAAAAGCTACCACATGCCTTACTTTGAACCTTTACTCACAAGTTTACATCGTTAACTAAATTGTAAAATATGTGCAATTACAGGACGCTACGAACATTATTTTTGTTTTTAAATATAAATTGTTCGTCGATTTGGAGGAAAGTTTCGTAGCCCATTATCAATGCATAAAATTAGTTGTGTGTTGTTGTTGTTATTATTATTATTATTATTATTATTATTATTATTATTATTATTATTATTATTATTATTATTATTATTATTATTATTATTATTATTATTATTATTATTATTATTATTATTATTATTATTATTATTATTATTATTATTATTATTATTATTATTATTATTATTATTATTATTATTATTATTATTATTATTATTATTATTATTATTATTATTATTATTATTATTATTATTATTATTATTATTATTATTATTATTATTATTATTATTATTATTATTATTATTATTATTATTATTATTATTATTATTATTATTATTATTATTATTATTATTATTATTATTATTATTATTATTATTATTATTATTATTATTATTATTATTTATTATTATTATTATTATTATTATTATTATTATTATTATTATTATTATTATTATTATTTATTATTATTATTATTATTATTATTATTATTATTATTATTATTATTATTATTATTATTATTATTATTATTATTATTATTATTATTATTATTATTATTATTATTATTATTATTATTATTATTATTATTATTATTATTATTATTATTATTATTATTATTATTATTATTATTATTATTATTATTATTATTATTATTATTATTATTATTATTATTATTATTATTATTATTATTATTATTATTATTATTATTATTATTATTATTATTATTATTATTATTATTATTATTATTATTATTATTATTATTATTATTATTATTATTATTATTATTATTATTATTATTATTATTATTATTATTATTATTATTATTATTATTATTATTATTATTATTATTTCCTATGTGTACAGTTTAAATATAAAAATGTGCCCATGCAACTTCGGGCAAGACAGCTAGTGTGCAATTATTTTTGGATAGGGAGTCGAAAAGAAAGAAACAGTACACATATCTGTTTTTGCTTCAATGTGTGAATGTCAAAGACACGAAAGGAATTAGACAAACTTACCAATAGAAAGAGCAATCATCTGTTTTTCCGGATTGGGTTCGAGACGAATATTTTCCACTATGTTTCGGATGGGGTTGAGGGTATTCTTGGCCATGTCAGAGGGCAGGACCTCCCAACAACTTCGTGCTCCTGAAGGAGTCATCGTCTGTCGCTCTGTATTCTCAAGAAGGACACCGTTGACACTTGGGCACAAGGACGATTCTGATGCTGTATTCTGACGCAACATTTCTATATAGTTTAATCACAGGTAGAAGGCCGGTTCTGATTGGTCATTCCCGGTGGGCAAAGGAACCGGTTGAGCTTTCCTATTTGTTGATCGGCGAACACACCTCTGATTGAGAATGTAGGTGCGATTCGATTCCCCCTCTTTATTTTGCCCTTCGGATTACTTTTCGCAAAATGCCTTGGATCTCCGTCGTAGAAAAATCAGGAGACCGCTACTCCGCAGTACAAAAACTTGTTTTGACGTTTAACCCTAATGTTTCTCCACAGTTGAAGTTGCTTGAACAGGCTATGTTGATATCTTGGAAATGCCTTATTTCCAGAGGCATTCTGAACCTGTTTCCAGGTCACATGGGCGTTTTTTTTTTTTTTTGTTTTGGAATATTATAAAATAAATAAGAACATATTTTGTAGCTTTTAAATAGAGTGAAATTCTTATATACTCTGATAGCAAAACAGTGAAAATTAAGTTATAAAAGGTTCAAAATATTATACTTCACAATATTTTATTTGAACACTTCCAGTACAAGGGTCTTCAAGTGATGGCTTGTTAACATCTTCAACATCTTCACCATATTCCCTCCTTCCCTACGAATATTACGAAAAAGAGTACCTACTTTAAATCATTTAAGTTCGTTCAGTTATATCCTATTCCAATTAAATAATATGGCAATATTTTATAGACATTTTATGGGAAAACATTTCAAACTTAACACTAGTAGGCATGATGCTGTCGCAGAGAAAGACTATGAAGTTCTGAGTGAAGTTCACGTGAGTTAACTTCACGATACGTAACGTGAAGTTTAGAAATGACGGTAAACTAAAGCTGTAATTATGATGCACTTAACGTGGCAGAAATGAGTCTTACTAGTAAGTAGTCATTATTCTGTGTTACCCCTTCGCTCGAATTTCTTCAAATTAGTCCCCAAACTTAAAGTAACAAGAAGAAACATATTGATTGTGAACTTAAATTACGTCACGTTAAGTCATATTGGATTAATTTCATAGTAATTTTGGATAAAGCTGAAAACCCAAAAACTAATGGAGGTTAACTCTGTCATCTTTTAAATATACATAATACACATTGTTTAACTTTCCTATTAAAACCAATATATATATATATATTTGAGAAAACTCGCAATAGGTATTTAACATTCAACTTTCTGCAGGTAAATTAGTAAACTTATCTTAAGCCCTTTGAAGTTGGTTTAAAGATAAATTTTATGTAGTGCAATCGTGACTTCTTTTAGAAAAAAATAATAGTAATTTATTATACCTACAAGTGGATAAACAGAGAGCTTATCCACTCGTAGAACAATTTAAAACGCGACCCGGATCGCCTTTTAAGTTCTACGAGTGGATAATAGAGGTTTGTTCACTTGTATAATACTTGTTTTATTTTATAGATACGATACATTAATACATGTCAATTTTTTAGTTAACGATTTTAGAACAGATAGTAATAAATTAAATACCGAATAAGGCACTGAATTTACTTATTAAACAGATGACGTTAAAAGTCCGGCTTTGGACATCTCTGAGTAGTTTTAAAAGAAGATAATTCTACCACGTAGTGTTAAAACAAATTTTAACGCTACAATGTAGCCAACTTCAGAGTAATTACACTATAAAACATCGCAATTTCCTCAAAAGATCAGTGGGTTTAGTGAAACTTATAACCCGTTAATAATTTAAAATGTTGTTTGTGAAACTTTTAACCTATTGATATATTAAAGTGTTATTACATTATTTTCGTTTTATTGGTTTCATTGCCTCCATTATATAAGACTTCATATCGAATGTTTCGTCATGTTGCCAACACTGATGCTAAGCAAGGCAATAATTGAACATCGCAGCACGTTAAGCTTGCCTCCGAAATAGCAAAACAACTTCTTATTAATAATATTCAGTACTAAAAAAATACTATATGCCACCCGTGTTCAAAGTAATTTTACTCTGTTGGCAGGAATTGTTCCACTCGCTTTCGCTCGTTCCGCAAGCTATCCTGCTCAGAATAAAATTGTCCTTTTCTCACTTGTATCATAAATAACTGTTATCCCACCCTTTACCGGAGCAGCGAGTGAATTTTCTTTATTTTATCCCACTCGTTGTCCTAATAACTATCACTTTGATTTAAAGTCCTAGTTTTCTTATGTTGTTTCTCCATAGCAACGGTGTCTGTTACAGTATCTGTAGGATAAAAAAACCACACACACACACACACACACACACACACACACACACACACACACACACACACACACACACGCACGCACGCACGCACACACACACACACACACACACACACACACACACACACACACACACGCCCGCTTCGGTAGCGTAGATGGTAGCGTGTCTGCCTCACGTTCAAGATATCCCGAGTTCGAACCTCGGTTAGGGTGAGTTACCTGGATAAGGTTTCTTCCGGGGTTTTCCCTTATCTTGAAAGATGAATGTCAGGTAACTCTAAGAGCTCCATGGACCCCGGGCTCATTTGAGCATCAGTTCACCCATTTCATTCATCGTCCGATATGACTTGACGTTGGAGGACGTAAATTACAACAACAAAAAAATACATACACATCACTAATAGCATGCTGCGTGCTCATTTCAACTTTATATATACCTAATAGAGCTGAAAGAGTTTGAATTGAGTCTAACGCAATTTGAGGTTTACAAAGAGTAATGTTTTTGTGGTACCTGCAACCAATTAGAAGACCATCTCCATAGTGCCTTGGCACCGGCATGGGCTGTGCTCATGATGGAGTTTTTATGAGGTGATTAGTGAGATTCTTGAGAACTCATTAATAAGCTACGTAAATAAGTACTATATTTCCCTAGTCAATCGCACTGAAGAGTATTTGCTTTGGTAACAATTTTGAATGAAAGTTTCAGAATACATTGAAAATTAGTTTTGAAGTTTCAAAGCATTCAGAAAACAAAGCTAAACGGAAAAAAATTACTTCTGCTTTTGAAGATAAATATATAGATACTAATATTACAAAGAGAAAATTAGGGTGTGTTTGGGGAATTGTTTGTCCAGGATAATCTCGGAATTGTTTCTAGAGATGTTATTTTTTTTTAATTTTACGTCCTCCAACGTTAAATCATATCGGACGATGAATGGAATGGGTGAAATGATGCTCAAATGAGTCCGAGATCCATAGAGCTTAGAGTTACCCGACATTCGTCTTTCTGGATAAGGGAAAAGCCCGGAAAAAAACTTATCCGGGTAACTCATTCTGACCGAGATTCGAACTCGGGACCTCTTGAACGTGAGGCAGACACTCTACCACAATGCTACCGAGACGTGCTGGAGATGTTAATTATCTCATGTTTGAAAAGCATTTATTTTCAAGATGGAACATTAACTATGAGAAACGCCAAAAGTTAGGTTGATATTCGGACTATTCATTGATCTCATGTTAACAATTCTGCTCCAGTATCATTAAATGCTAGCATTTGGTAGTTTTGTATCCTTATTGCGAATATAGAGCGTGTTTATTACATTTTAAAAGTGAGACGTATAAAATAATTTAGGTGTGGGGAGGGGATCTGTTTATTTGCATGTTACCGAATACATATGTTAGGACACAACGAAACTTATAGATTATTCTAAGATTTTCAAAAATGTTCTTTGAGTTTATTTCTAAGCCTTTACAAATAATCCTACACAGATTAATTAGAACAAACATTCTCATTCATTCATTTATTCGTTCGTTCATTCATTCGTTCATTCATTCATTTATACACATTATACAATCCTTTTAGATTCGTCAAGTTCTACGCAATTTGTAAAGTTCTACACCATTTATAAACAATTTTTGTATACAAGAGATTCAGATACAGAATAAATCCTTAATTTTATAGCTCGTCTGTTCTATACAAGCATTAAATATTTTAATTAAATATTTTTTTCAATTAAATATTTTTTTCTATGTAAGTTTAATTCCTTCATTTCTAGTATTTTTAAACTTGTTGGGAGTTGGAAAATTAGACCCAAATTCATCCCCGAGGGCATATCTGATCTGCACGAAGCAACTTCAAAGAACTAATAAATGAAATGTGTAGTGTTTAACGCCCGCTTTTACTACATACGGCACCGCAGGCGGTGACACTGATGATACATGAGATGAAGATGGAGCACCGGTGGAATGAGATGGCGGGGGAAACCGGAGGTCCCGGAGAAAACCCGCCCCAACGCCGTGTTGTCCACCACAAATCTCACTCTGCGGTCGCCTGGGATCGAACCCGGGCCGCCTTGGTGAGAGCGGTCTAACCACTGAGCCACGGCGTGGCCTCAAAGAACTAATAAATTATAGCAAACATAATGAACAATGGTCTCAAAGTGTTGTATCCAAATAACATAGACGAAAACAGGGTACTTGTTGCATACACAGGTGCGGCAGCATATATGGTAACAGCTACACAGCTACTGAAAATGTTTTATCCTTCTCTAAAACACGTGACTTGCCTTGCATATAGTATCAACCGTGAAGCAGAGGAAGTCAGACTGCAATTTCCAAATGTCAATAAACTGAGTTCCTTCATAAAAAAGACATTTCTAAAAGCTCCAACTAGAATTCAGGCATTCCTGATGTACCTTTAGCCTCTAACCTACGCTAAACTGTTGGAGTACACGGTTGAAAGCAACTGGATATTACAATTTTCATCTTCATGAGATAAACAATGTAATGGAGCTGGAGGATGATACATCAACCTGCATTACAGCAGCGAGGAAGCTGTTCGAAGATTCCTCTGTTCCACACGACTTGGCATATATAAAGACTCAACGGGCTGCACCTTGGCTTGATTCCATTCGGCTCCCACCGAGGCGACCCGGGTTCGATCCCAGGCGACCGCAAAGGGATATTTTCGGGTTTTCTCCGGGCTCTCCGGTTTTCCGCGCCATCTAATTCCACCAGTGTTCCATCTTTATCTCCTGTATCATCAATCACCGCCTGCGGTGCCGCATGTAGTAAAAGCGGTCGTTAGACTTTTCATTTCATTTAATTTTATCAGGGCTCACTTGACATTCTTTGTTGAAGTTATTTCAAAATTGGTGAGGAGAGGGGCCCCCTTATATGAAAACATTTATTTAATTCAAGATGTCTGAGACAACTTTAAAAATGCACCAGGAAAAGTTAGGGAGAAAATCAGGACAAAAATAGACAAAGTTCTTAAAATGAACTCAGGTCTAACAGTTCTCCAAGTAGTGGCAGATACTCAGTGGAAAGCGTAGTGACATGGAGTATCCACTTTTAGTGCTACATGCAGCCAGGCTCAAGTTTGCTCCTATTATGTCAGTTGACTTGGAACGCTCTTTCTCGGCTTATAAATTGATCATAAGTATCAAACATTAGGCGCCGGGCCACAAAATTTTACGCCAGTTTACCAAATCATCAGATCGCCCTGGTTAGGTCTCTCTTGGGGATTATCGTCCGAGAGAACACCGCTTAAAGCGATGCCGGCTACCACGCATGGAGTGTATCGCCTGCGGTGCCGTATGTAGTAAAAGCGGGCGTTAAACACTACACACACACACACACACACACACACACACACACACACACACACACACACACACACACACACACACACACACGCATGGAGTGTGGGCACTACCGGTAACCATAAGGCACATTATTTAAGCCTAAAACAGAATTTCTCCCCACCCAAGATTTTGCCTGGGATTAGCTTTCTACTCATTCAAGTCTTCAAATTTTTTAACACCATTCCGGTGCACACGGGCCGTTGCACCCGAACCTGCAACCATTGCGGAGGAACTAACTTCCTCCCTTCTTCCCCCAACATAATTTACAACCGCCTTTCTGCAACTACCACATCCCAACACTACATGGTTAAGCCCTACTAAGGGCAGGTACATGTCTGACCCCCCTACGGGTTGTTCGCCAACGCCTCTGCTGCTGCTACAACAGAGTTTCACTATGGAAAATATAGAAAAAGTACTTGTGATCTATTGTGCGGCTAATTATGGAGTGTGAAAATTGATCCAACTGAATTAAAATATTGAAAAATGTGAACTGAAATTGAAATTAATTCAATTGGGCTTGGGTAGTATTAAAATAAAAGTGTGGTTTATTTGTAATTTTGGACACTGTTTTAAAGTAGATTCTGAGTCTAAATTGCAACCTATATAACCTAAACAAGGTATAATAATTTTAGGACCTAAAAATTCGCAGTCTACTCATGAGTAATTAAGCCATATTAAAATATGAGTTAATGTTTTTTTTTTTTTTTTAATAAAAGAGAGATAAAGCAGGAATCAAGAAATCAAATAGAAAGTTGAAGCTCATTGAGAACATCATTCTTTAATAATAATTTGAAGAACTTTTGTCATATTATTTAATGATGGAATATAACGCTGTTTTTAAAATCTTTTAGTGTTCATGACAGTTTTATGTGTGTTTTTCATAGACTAGTAATTCTCCTAGAGAGTGTGATTATATATATATATATATATATATATATATATATATATATATATATACGTATGTACACACACACCACACCACATACGCGCGCGCGCACACACACATATATTACACTAGCTGACCCGGCGAACTTCGTACCGCCAATAAAAGTTGTCTGAACTTACCTATATACATAAATAAAGTAAATTTAGATTAGTTATTTATTTTACAATTGGGGGTGAAGCTAAAATACAATACAGTTACAACTAAGTTAATCAATTTAAAGCTTTCTGATAATATTTTTTGTCTTTTTTTTTTTTTTTTTTTTTTTGTACGTAAATATATAAAGATGATTTTCCGACGCGAGAACACGCGATGTATAATTGCCCGTGAGAAAAACAAGAAACTCGAAGTTGATTTCGTAAACTTCCAACGACTGCCCTTGCAATTTCTTTATGGTCGTCCCAAAGGCCAAACGCACGGGTAATTGTAGACGCTTGAAATCAAAAGGTAAATCCATTGGAATCATTGAAATCACAAAGGAATTAAATTAAATTATATGTCAATTCAATTCACATTCACGAGTTAACAAACACACGCCATAAAGAAGGTATCCAAGGAATTCACTAATATTTAATTACAATTGTCTGTAGTCAAGTATTCATAATGTTATAGTGAGTTCAAAAATTAATTTTGTGTCAAATCTTAGATATATCACGCTACATGCAACCAAGATAGTGGTGAGTTAGTGGCGGCTCGTGTCCGAAAATAACAGCGTGCTGCGGAAAAAGTCCATGCAACTCACCTAGTTTCGAAAAATGAAGTCCATGCGCCGATGTTTCTTCAGAGTAGTTAGTTAGTTACTAACACTCCCCACATGGCAACCTTGGCCTTCGGGGTAACCTCACCCCACCAAGTGATGACCGGACCCATTTCTCAGGTGGAGGCACCCAGAGGGCGGTGTCCATTACCTCCGATGATAGGGTGATAGTGAAGATGGCGGTGAGGTGAGAGGACCTACAGTTTTTACCGTGGACTCCGAACCACGTTGGGCATAGGGGATACTTCACGTGTGCTAGACAGAGGTGAAGGCGTGGATAGGGCCGACTTAAAATCGCCAACCCCAGAGCCGGGAATCGAACTCGGGACCCTTAGAACGGGAGCCGCGAACGAAACCACCGCGCTACCCCGGCGCCCCTGTTTCTTCAGAGTATAAACAGAATTTCTAGTTCATTTCGCTTTTTGCTCAATTTCTAAATCGGATATTGATTGCCCTAACATTTTGATACTAACACTTTCTTCTCATTATTTATTGGTTAAAGTTTTCATAATATTAAATTACTCATACACTGAATAAAGCGAATTTATAACTCGTTTCACACTCACACACAAAATAAAGAAACTGATATAGCCACTAAATAACGTTACACAAAGAAATACTTGAATAAAATGCGGGCATACGTACCACATGCACTTGTTATGGAGGATTCCCGTTATGGTCCCGGGAATGGAGTATCGTGCCAACATGATAGGTGCATCACAAACAATCTTCTCTGCGATTTTATAATCATTAGGTATTGGATCTGTTTACGTAAGAAGAATGGAATTAGTTTCTAGAACTAAAATATAAGGCAATGATAGATTGATAAATGATTTTCAATGCATATTCAAGTTATACAACTGTAACCATGAGTGTAAGACTTGAAGCTTTCACGGCGAGCATTACTAATCAAGGCTTCGCGGGTGATCAGCCGTGTCAAATTAATAAACGTCGAGCTTTCGGCCATTGTAAACTCCTGAAGAAGGAACTTCCTGAAGAAGGCCATGGAGTTTACAATGGCCGAAAGCTCGACGTTTATTAATTTGACACGGCTGATCACCCGCGAAGCCTTGATTATAACCATGAGTGTTGGCGGCCCTGCTTCACCGTGCAGTAAATGATCACTCAACACCCTGATGCAGCACGCATTTGTGCGAAAATCCAAGGAACTCTGGACATCGGGGAGGCAAGAGGGGAAGGTTGTACGCATGCGCAATAACTGATCACCGAGCTTGCTGGCTCTCAGCACGTTGACGTCACGGATGCGTTTCATTACCTACGCAGATGTTTTCCATGCATCAAGAGCTCATTATTGGTCGTACTCTATTTCCTGTGCTTGCATGGTCTTTTTACAATGTGATTTATTAAACAGAAAAGAGCGTGATGCAGCACTGCAGCACGTAAGGACGAGCAGCTCCTGCTGTGAGTGGAATGGTTACTCGTAGCAAGGTGCAGAAAATCAATCCAAAAAGTGGCCAAATGTTTGATAAATCGCGTGAATATGAAAATTATGCGATAAATAGGGTTTGTGGAAGAGGTGGAAATGAAGGCAAGTCATATAAAAATACGGAAGAGGAAAGATATGAACAGACGGGAAATGTTAAATGTGATCGTCAAAGAACGCGTAGTGATGCCGAAGTGGTGGCGTCGCTTCAGTTAGTAATAGATATTCTCAATAAGGACCTTCAAGCAGCTCGTCAGGAAGTTAGAGATTTAAGAATACGGAATGAGAATTCAAATCGCCAAATTGAGGGGTTAAAAAAGAGAGAAACGAGCTTGAATTAGAAAAACGGCAACTTGAAGTTAAGTTTGAGAACAATGGCTATGTAGGCCACAAACAAAGGAGGCGATATTCGGAGACTGTAACAGGAGTTTGTTAGAATAAGTTGCTATAGAAACAAAGTGGGGAAATTGGTGCTTTTATATATACCAACAGATTTTAAGTGTTGAGTGAAGATCAGGGAGTTAATGAAAAGCAAAGCTGCAGAGACTGTAAATCACAATTGAAGAAACAAAACAATTCAAGAGGTAAAGTAGTGGTGCTTGGAGAATCCCTACTTAAATTTTCTGGTGAAGTTTGCAAGAAAAAGGAATACAAGGTTAACTGCTTCCCAGGAATAAAAACGAATGGACTGAAATATCAAGTGGAAGATATGGAATTGGTAAATGAAAACTCCGAAGCTATGTTGCTGCATATGGGGACTAATAATAAAAGAGGATTCTATGCAGAAGAGATAAGGGAAAAACCATGGATCTGATTGCTAGTGTGAAATCGGCTGCGTCAAGGACAAAAGTTACTGTGAGTGGTGTGTTAAAACGATGCCATGTAACTGATAGAAGAATTCAACGTATAAACAGTGAACTAAACTGGCTATGTGAAAGGAGAAAATGCACCTTCATTGTTGTAAACCTTTGGCTGCAGAAACAAGATCTGTGTGAGGATGGGGTCCACTTGAATCACAGAAGGTCCTACATTTTTGGTAACCTACTATGTGATACAATAGTTCAATATGATCAATAGTTTCACAAATCAGGGGAGACTAAAACCGACTGTGGTGGATGGTACCTGCATAAGCAAGGAAAGCTAAAAAATACAAAACAAGAGATGTGAAGATGACTGTTCTTCAATCCTGGAAGACCTGCAGCTCAGTGTGGACATTGTTGCAGAAGAAACTCCAAGTTACAGGGTCCTACCCATTATAGAGAACACCACATCTAAAGAAGATGAAAATGGAAATACAGTAAAGTACAAATACTTGGACATGAGGTAAATGATTGTTTAAATATAATAAACCAGTTGCTGAATCAAGAAAAAATAAAAACTCAGTAAGCATGCTAGGAAAAGTAAATAAGGGTGATAACACATATTTCAGTATCTTTCATCAAAACGTTCAGTATATTGCAAATAAAAGAGCAGTTATTGAGCAGGAAATTTTTGAACTACAAGCAAATATAATAGTATTTTCAGAACATGGGTTAAAATATATTGAAATAAATGCAAATCTTTATGAAAACTTTACTGTAGCTTCTAGTTATTGTAGAGAAAAACATAGAAGTGGTGGGGGCGTAATGTATGCAAGGGAGGGTTTGAAATTTAATACAGCTGATTGTAAACTATACTGTGAGGAAATGAATGTGCTGTGAACTATCAGCAATTGAAATTAATTGTAAAAAATCAAAACTAATTATACTAGGAGTCTATAGTCCACCAAATGCTGATAAAGATAACTTTCTAAGTAAATTAGAAACATGCCTAAATAATATTGTAAAAAATAACAAAATTACTGTTGTCAGAGACTTAAATATAGATCTGCTAAATCTGCTAAAGAAACTAAGCAAACGGGCATTAGTGGAGTTGCTTGAAACAAGTAACCTGAAATTATAAGAAACAGGGCCAACTAGAGTAACACAGCATACTTCTACAGTTATTGACCACGCTTATACCAACTTGAAGAATGAAGATATAAATATGGCTTTAATAAAAATGGGCATAGTGATTACTTTGGACAATTAATAGAGAGTAAGCCCTTATATATACAAGCCAGCAAATTAAAAATTCTGAAGGAAATGAAAAGAATTGTAAATAAAAGTACTCTAGAAGCATTAAGAGCTAACCTTAAACTAGCAAAATTTAGAAATATATTTGAAATAACTAAACTAGATGAAAAAGTTGAACAATTTATGCTTGGAGAAGTCAATACCATTATATAAGGTAGTTCATAAAAAATATAACAATTTAAACTGGTCTACCAAAGGGATAGAAAAATCCAAAAGGAGAATTAAATTCTTAATTATTCTAAAAGGTTTTAAATTAGATGAACGGTCCTACACATACATAGAAGACTATGAAAATACTCTAAACGCAGTGATAAACAAAACTAAGAGGCACCATAACAAAACATTGCTCTTGAATGCAGAAAATAAAATTAAAGAGATATGGAATATTATTAAAACAGTACATAAAGAAAATTCCTCAAAATAGACAGAAAACTTCAAAATTATAAAAGGCAGTTGCATAATACTAGACCCAGTGATTATTAGTAATAAATGTAATGACTATTATATGGATATTATAGCTAATATGGAAATTAAGACAAGAGACTACAAAACAAATGAAAGCTCCATATGTAACTCAATGGCAATAAGAGAAATTACACAAGCTGATGTCATTAGACAGATAAATGCACTAAAATATTAAAGATCTAGCGGATTAGATGAATATTCAAACCAAATGATAAAATACTGCAAATACGAAATAATTGAGCTATTCACACATAAAATAAACGAAAGTTTTATTTCAGGAACCCTTCCAAATAACCTAAAACAAACAATAGTTAGACCTATTTATAAACAGATAGGCTCCAAACAAACGATTGAAAATTATCGCTCCATATCTCTTTGTTCTGGATTTTCAAAGATTATGGAAGGACTTTTCCTAGAACAGCTCCAGAGCTATTGTAGTAAATTTCATATTATATCACAGAATCAGTTTGGTTTTCAGGAAAATAAATCAATGATACATGCAGCTATTAAGGGAAATGAGGGAAATGTTCGAGCATTAGATAGAAAGGAGTAAGTTATAGAACTTTTTCTTAATCTATCAAAGGCATTTGACTGCGTTAATAATAAACACCTATTGGCAAAATTAGAGAACTATGGTAGAAGAGACATACCATTAAAATGGTTAAGCTCGTACCTGCAAAATAGATTGCAGTGTGTTGAAATAATACACAATACAGGAGGACATTTAAAAAAAATTAAATCAGCATTCGAACGTATAACACATGGAGTGCCTCAGGTGTAAACATTGGGACCATGTCTATTTATCATTCATATATATATATATATATATATATATATATATACATTCTTTATTTAAAGTAATAGAGGAAACAAGAGGTTTAGCCATTGCATGTGCGGATGATACAACAGTAGTGGTAACAGGCAAGACAGTGGCAGAAGTTCAGGAAAAAACAAACTCCTTATTAGAACCAATTACCACTTATTTAGAAAAATTGGGAATGGTACTAAACATAAACAAAACCGAATAGATGCAAATTTAACTCAGTAATAGAATAAAATCTGACATCACATTAACAGTATAAAATAAGCAAATTAGCCAAGTAACACAGACAAACCTTTTAGGATTAGTTATAGATAGTAAACTAAAGTGGCACAGACATATAGAAAAGATCAACAAGAAAATAAACAAGAGCATGTATGTATTAAAATAGATAACACAAATTATGGATTAACAAAGTGCACTAAAGGTTTATTATGCATTTATATTTGCTCACCTAAATTACGGGATCATTTTATGGGGAGCAGCAGGCCAAAAAAGAATGTTAAAAACATTTAGGCAAAAAAAAGAGCAATAAGAATAATGGAAAAAATTCCTAGGAGACAAAAGGGTAAAATAGTTTTAAAAAGCCTAAAATACTTACACTACCCTGTTTATATATATTTGAATTTTTCAAACATGTAATAAGAAACCACTCAGAGGGAGAAAATAGAAACATTCATGAATATAACACGAGAATAAAACAGAACTACTTTAGAAATAGGTTCAGGGGAACATTAGTTACTCACTTGAATACAAAAATGGAAGAGTGACTTCGTTTATTAAAATTTGTTAGTATTGTGCTAAAATCTGTTATTAATATTTTTTGTATACCTAAAATTGCAAATAATCTGTAAATAGATTTTTTTTTTATTTTGAACTGTAAAAATGTAATTTTAGGTGTTTTTTTGACGATGCTTTGTAAAAAAAATGTTACAAATGGAAGAATAAATCTGAATCTGAATCCGAAAAGACTTTCAGTCTTGGTAACAAACGATAGCCGTTATTTAATAAAATATGTTAAATAGCTCTGAAGACTTTGGCATGGAGTGGAATATCTTTCTACTTTGTAATGCATTTTGTGTGTCTCAAATAAAAGGTATGTATAAATTTTGCGTTTATACTTTTATATTTCGTTAATAACCCGGTTCATTATCACTTCAGCTTTTTTCTCATCTTTTAAACCTTCCTTGGTCTTATTCAAATATTTCAAAATATTAGGTAAATCGATCGTAACATTCTCGAGTTTTTTTGAGACGTTACGATGAATGAAATGAATGAATCAAATGGGTGAAATGTGAAACGATACTCAAATGAGTCCGAGGTCCGGAGCTTTAGTTTCTTTAGCAGTAGAGCAGTTACAATCTGATGTTTCAAAGTATGAAAACTAATTTATTTAGAAAATCATGCATTCCGATATTATCTTTAAGTTCGAAGGGGATCACAAGTAGAACCTTTCTCTGCCAACGAATATATGAATGCACTGCCAATATGTGTTCTGTGGTTGTCACGACACCTTGTTTTAGCACTCAATGCATGAATAAGGTCTAACCTATTAATTACTAAATTGATACACAGTGAAAAATCTTGAGTGTTAGCAACGTGACGAATTAAATATGACGACGAGGATTAATCACAAAAAGTTCAAATGGACATTAGATTCAGGATTAAGGTATTTTCATTAACTCTAATATCTGTTTTATATCATAAACGTAAACACATTCTTGATTTGTTCTGATTGTAACAACTTTGGGCTTTTAACTATTGTAAAGCCCAAATTCGCAATACATATAGAGAAATATGGTGTGTTTATAGTTCATAAGGAACATTAAATGTTTCACTTAAATATATTTAGAGTTGTAAAACCTTCAGAAGTTATTAGAGAGAACTTTAAAGTGCTCCTGTCATTAAACCTGAGTTTGATTACAATGCGTATTTAAAATCGAAGCACCTGCAGAATGTTACAGCAGTTTTACGCTTCCACATAAGTTGTGTGTCAGCTGTAATAAATAGCTGTGCTTTGGAATTGGAACTTATTTAGGATTGAGAAAGCTACCTCTAAAACTGCTCTGGTGTTCAATACATAATTCTCCCATCGACTTAAACCAGACAGTGATTGTGGTTTGTGCAGCAATCCTTAAGGCTTTTGCAGAGTTCTGCTACTGTTATCCAGGTGAAAGATAATGCAGCAGAACATAAGTCGCGTGTTATTAATACCAAGGAGTGATTGTCAGATCATGTGCAGTACATTTATTGCAAGAAGTGCCTCTCCAGAAAAATGAAAAGTTGTAGCTAATATTGCATTTTATTGCCATATATGTACTACTATTTTTATGGAATAAGAAAAATGGGCAAGTGCTTTTACTGTATGTCACACTAAGATGTGGTAGTTCAGAATATGCAGGATTTTGATTTCCTCTGTTTCACACATTAATTTGCTGAATACATTTGGAGAACACATAAGTGTTCTAGAGTTGCAAGAATTTGGGACAAGCTACCATACCCCGCAGGAGCAAATGAAGTGTAATAAAAGTGAGTAATATTATTATAGTGTCTTAGAAATTACTTAAGGAGAGTGGATGTTACCATTTTGGAATGCTGTAACTCACCTGCCCACCATTTTTAGGTTTTCTTGTATAGCAAGATGATGGGTGTGAAGATGGTAAACCAAGCCATGTTGATGATATTGCATATGCAGGGTTGAGAGTGCCAATTCTAAGAGAGGGAGTGAAATTTGCTAGTTTTTGGGTTCAACTTCACAGATCATACAGCTAAGCTTGTCATCTCTTCACACCTCTTGTTATAAACTTCCCTCAGCTGCATTTTTTGGCTTAACCCTTTCACTGATATATGACGTTCAAGTTAAAACACTGCAAACCAATATGAATGTGTATGCATCCTGTGCATACATGCATTTAATCTTTATATTTTACAATACATTTAAATAAGTTCTATAAGGGATAAAAACTTAAAGGTTCCTCTTTTAATGTTACACCTCAAAACATAGAAAAACACACAAAGGTACATCTTCACATACACAGCAAATCATACTGGTTTCCTTGCAAACTCCTTTTTTTGCAATACACTAAACATTTTTTAAATGGGTGCAACCGTTTTTGGGGAGTTGGTATCCTTTTAGTAAACTGTTTTCCTCTCAAGTATGAAGTGCTAGGGTGGTGGATTTCTTACCCCCAGTATGAAGAGGCCTTTGAATGTTTAGTGCTTAATTAGGCTGTGAGCCATTGATATGTGTAAGTCCAGGTAGGTCAATGTCTTGCATGAGTTTAGAGCTCTCCAAATTACTAAACAATTGTATATGGTTATATCCAGTTGATGTAAAAGTACTTTTTATATCACGTAACTGTTTTTCGTAAAGAAGGATAGCTTGCAATATACACTACCCATATTTGACCTGTTATTTCCCCCCAAAAAATGAAGCAGCAAACATGCCGTCTGCAGACCAGTAAATGTCTAATGTAGGTTTACAGACAGGCACATTGTCCACTTAATTCTCCTCTTGCCCGCCGTAGCATAGATGGTAGCATGTCTGTCTCATGTTCAAGAGGTCCCGAGTTCGAGTCTCGGTCAGGGTGAGTTACCTGGATAAGCTTTTTCCAGGGTTTTCCCTTATCCTAAAAGATGTATGTCAGGTAACTAAGCTCCATGGACCCTGGGCCCATTTGAGCATCATTTCACCCATTCCATTCATTGTCCGATATGACAATGTTAAAGGACATAAATTATGGAAAAAAAAATTCTCCTAGTAGGCCCTAAATTGCCTTTAGAGGTCAGGGCTTCATTCACCCTACGCACATATACGTTTGTTTCCATAACAATGAGAGACACTAAGTCAGCAGTAAGCAAAATGGTGAAAATGTTAGTTGCTTGGCTGTCAGAAGTTAGCTGTACACCAGAAAATATGTCTATATGTGTTGAGTTATTTTGACCACTTCACAATGTTGATTCATCATGAACACCCGAAGGAAGCAGGTCATTTTCTTTCTCATTGCTACCTATATCCTCAACACCCCTCTCAAAATCTGAAAACTCGCCATCAATATCCAAATCATGTCATACAGCAGAAGGTTCTCCACAGTTTCTAAAGTGATATCAAAAGCCTGTACATCTCCTACGCAAACTAATTTATTTGCTCTATTACTAGGATAAACCATAGTTAACACTGAAATTTAACAATTTCAAATGTGCTATTCAATTAACTTCTGATAGCTAAAATAAATCTCTCTGAACTGCGAGAGAGTATAAATTACTAAATTATTGAGTGCAAAGAGCTGCATAAGACTATCATAAACTTCAGTTGTGAAATACAGTAATAAGAGGTATGTACAGATGCAAACAGAGAAGTTTCTTTCTTTCCAGCATGTGTTTGACACAACATATACTTAGTAGCATAAATTGAGCCCTAGAACCTTGAAACAGAGAACTCGCTTATACAGCTGATCTATACATATTGTTTGTGTGCACGATAAAACAAAATGACTCATAATTAGATGCATTCGACTTAAAGAATGGCTTTCTCTGCAGTGATACAAAATAGTGAAGTTTCAACAGTTTATGAATATAGTTTCTACTTTAATGATATCATAGTTGTATACTGCCTTTAAGGGCTTTAAACCATTTTTTTTTTTATTAAAATAACTTAATAAATACGGGAGATACGAATGTGTATTTAAGAAGCATTTTTACAGCGTTTAACAATTTAAATGTCTTATTTTATTTATTGGATATCCATTTCTGGTCCGTGCAGGGTTTACATGCTATTGCTGAAGCAGTTAAAGCTCCTAAATAAGTAGTTTTTCAAGTAAGGATGACAGTGTTTATTAGTCTCTTATTGGCAACTCTTGTGTAGTGGCATAAATAGCGTTGATAGTGAGATGCATAATCAAGAAGATAGTGGATGGACTGAGCACTTCAGTTTTTCTCACTGGTTATGATAGTTTGTCATTACATCTTGCTTTGCACCCCTAGCACTCACTGTACTTCTGACATTACTAGAAGTATGCTGAGCCAGATGTTCCAGCCCCTGCTTAAAGGGAGTTGTTTGTATTTGGGTAGGTCTTTTCAGGGCAATAGTTCCCTGGGCCTAGCTGTCCAGGCAGGTTTGGGAGATGCCTCAATATTTTGTGACATAGCCTGGTTAGCTAATAGGTTTGCCAGGTCACTGGCAGAGTTCTTGGGTAGTCTTCCTGTATGGTTTTAGTAAGTGGTATATCCACTTCACTATGTAATAATGGGGGTATCTTTTTAAACTTCAGGTATTGTCCTAATGGAAATACCTACAGAGAGAGTGTCTTCATGGTTTTAGAGGGGAGAAGTTTTGACTCCCATGGACCTCACTTAACTTGTCATTCCATTTATTGCAGTAGATCACTTCCACAAGGCTACCACCAAGGTGCAGGGATTATTTGTCATTTTAAGTAAGTTTAAATGTTGGTTTGCATGAGTTTCTTGGTTAAGATGTTTGAGGTGTAGAGGATTTTCCCACATTAATAACAAGATGTGTCAGGTAGTTCCCTGTTACATAGACCCTAGGCTCAGAATATTCATTTCACTCATTGCATTAACCATTAATGCAATGAGTGGTAATCATGTAATGCCACTATATATTTGTGGTGCATACAAGAATAATGCATGAATTTCTGCGTACAGGTTTAAGCATTGCATGACAAAACCATGCAATGAGAGGGGTATATTATACTGAAGATAAACATTTTTTTCTTCTGGAATATTCAGATATTAAAATTACCATTGGTATTTGCATATGCTCACACTTAATTTGCAATGGAAATTCAACACTGCCCTAGTTTCTTTATAGCCAACAATATTACTGACTGGGATATTCGAGCAACTGACATCATAAGCTTTCATAGGTGCACTTCACTTACTACAAATTTATAGTGGTGCTTTCAGATTCATTGCCGCTTCTTAAAAGGAAAATATTTAAAAAATCGAAGTTCTCAAATGGGAATGCTCAGTATTTCCGTTTACCTGAAGAGGAGACTCTTTTATGGTTTCAAGAAGCAAATAAACCTTAAGCTAGAATGTGACTGCTTTTTGTCTTGCACACATTTCTTTTTCAGAGATAACAGTGCATTCGTTCAGTTCATAAGCACAATGCTGTATCAGTCGCCGGTCATGGTGATGCCATTTTTGTAGTTGCCTCCAATTAAGAATTTTAATTACATGCCATGTCTAGGTTTAAAACATTGCCATATCTTCTGTTGTACCTATTCTTGTTCAAAATTAATTTAATTATTTTTATTTTCTTGATTACATTTAATAGCAGCCGTAATAAATATAGAGTACAATATTCCAGATCATTCACAATCAACAATATGAAGAGTAAAAATAAATGAAAAAAAAAAAGAAATATTTGGCAAGGCTCGAACTTGGAACAACTGATGTCGAAATTTAACTGTATTGGAACACCACAGTGAAGCGAAACAATTATTAAATTCTATAATTTAATAATTGGAACATCTTGTCAAATGAGCCTAATAATTCACTATATTGCCACTGAGCCACACATGTACACTTTACTAGCAGTGTAGCAAATGCGTGCATGTACCATTGAGGCGATGTCGGTGACATACTGGCCCAAATTTACTTTGTCTTATTGCACAAAATTGTGTGCTGTGAGACCATAGGTGTCCTATCTCAAATTGTTCATCCAACCTCTCTCTATAATCCCTTAAAAGTTGTTCATTTCTAAAATACTCTGGATATGTAAGTTGGTCATAGTCATTAATTTTAACTTAGTGAATAATGGTTTACATTGTGATAGGATTTGTGTGAACTACTTGCTTCTGTAATAACAGAACTTCTGTTATTCAGAACCAGTTACCATAAGATACTATGCTCTGAAAGAATGTAGATTATACTGATCTTACAGGTTTACATGGTACACAGCTCTTTAAATTTCTAATTTTTGCAGCAGTTTGTTTGATATGTGGTTTCCAAGATAATTTATTATACAGTACTATGCCAAGAAATTGAACATTTGTTGCGTATGAGTGTATAGGAATGTTTCTTAAGCTAAATATCATGTGTTGAGTTTTGGATTCATTCAGTAGAAATCCATTCATACTGAACTACATAGCTACTTCAGACAAAGTATTTTCCATAATAGCTCTAAGTGTATGTAAATCTGGGTCAGTATTAAAAAAATTGGTATTATCTGCATATAATATGGTGAGGCTAGACATAAAAGATGGTAGGTCATTAATCATTAGTGTGTATAATAGAGGTCCTAGAACAGAACCCTGGGCAACACTGTATTTTAATTTGGCAATATATGCTTCCTTCTTACACATAAAATTCACTTGCGGGACTCAGAGAGGATTTACATAACTTAATGGCTGTACTGTCAACACAGTAGTATTTTAATGTACTTAGCAAATAAGTATGGTCTATACAGTCAAATGTCTTATTTAAATCGCAGGAAGAGGCCTGAGGATGTTTTTGGCCTCTAAGGCAGATGTACATTTTTTACTACACATTCTACAGCATCTATTTTTGATTTGCCTTTCTGAATCTCTAAGTATATTAGCTTTGTCATGATTACATAACTGTTTATACATAACCGCTTCTAACACCTTAGCAAAGGCAGGTACTAGTTAGATTGAATGTTAGCTGGCTGGGTTATTATACTCCCCTTTTCTATAAATTAGGACTACTCTAGATATTTTTAACGTGCTTGGAAAAGTCCTGTCTAAAAGAGATTTATTAATACACTATGCATTTGGGGAGACGATGCAGTCTACAACCCTTTTAAGAAGATTCACTAAAGCAGCAAACAGCTTTGAAGCATCAGGCCTAAAATTATGAGTTTACTGCAGGTATTCGTACAGTTGCCTGTGATGAGATTTAAACAAAATATATATCTGGTCAATTGATACACCCTGTTACACAGTTCAGAATTCTTTTGATGTTAAGAAGAAGTAATATTTAATTTTATAAAGATTTATTATGTACTATCTGTAGTATTACAAAATATTTATTATATTTGTAAAATATTCTAGTAAGCTTGTAACAATGACAAACATTTAAATTTATGGATAGAGTCAACTTGAAAAATTCAATGCCATGGCTGGGATGTGAACCACGTATCTCCTGGTTTCCATCCAGTCGCTCTTACCCATTGAGCTACCATGGCCAACGTGCCGTGGTAGCCACAAGCAGTGTATCTTGGATATGAGAGCCCCTAGTGATTTACCGGGAATATATATGAGTCAATTTGATAATTTAATGTCAGCGCGGTACGTTGGCAATGGTAGCTCAATGGGTAAGAGCGACTTGACGGAAACCAGGAGATCCGTGGTTCAAATCCCGGCAATGGCATTGAATTTTTCAAGTTACTCTATCCATCCAACACCTTAGCCTACATACGGCTAGTGTGAAGAAACGGTTAATTTCCACCAATTAACTTAAATTTAAATTTGTTTAAATTGAGTCAGATTATATATATATATATATATATATATATATATATATAAATTAGCTTTATTGAGTATGCTCCATTACATGGCGTAATACTACATACTAATTTTCATCTATGGTTGTGGTTTGCCTATATTTACATAACGTACTTGTTCATGCTTTCTGGTAAATACATATTTAGTTACACAGAAAATGAAGCTAGTTACAGTGGAATAATAAATAATATACAAATAAAATATTTAGTGATTGTTTTCCACTTATCTTAAGAAGTTGATGACAGTACTTCTATCTTCTCTAATTGAAATTAATTTCGTGGACATTTGCCCACATCTTCAGTCAAACACACTTCGTTGTCGAGGATACCATGTATTTATGTATTTACGTATTACCAACATCTGAAGACGAAGCAAACCTAAAAACAGAATCAATTGCCGGTATGTCAAAATTCATTACGCGATTTTTATTTTTTAGAATAAATATTTTTTCCCAAACCATTAAATCTATGGGAACATTTAATTGTTTTAATAATTTAACTTCATGATTTATTTCATGGTTAAATGACCAAAAATGATCTGCCACTGCCGATTTATCAATTTGTTTATATCTAATGTTACGAAAATGTTCTTTCTGGTTTCCAAACTACGTTTCGTCTTTCCAATATACACCTGATCACAATCTAAGCAATTAAATTGATAAATACCAGATTTTTTATTATTAGGAATTTTATCTTTTTTAGAAAACTGTAATAAATTTTTAATGCTATATTTATTTTGAGGAACTAAAGTTATACCAACTTCTTTAAAAAATGTTTGAAAATGTTTATTAACCCAAGGATGGTAAGTGAGTTTTTTAAATTTATAATCATCTTTTATTTAAGAGTAGAAATGTCATTAATACTTTTTTGATATTTAAATTTTTAAATTTTCTTTTTTATAAAATCTTTATTAAAACCATTAATTAAAGCAGTATTAATAATGTGTTTATTTCTTTATTAAATTCTTCTTTATTCAGGGGTATATTTATTAATCTATAAATCAAACTATTAAAAACAGCAAATTTCTGCGGAAAAGGGTTAACCCTTTGCTGATTTTAATAGTTTGATTTATAGATTAATAAATATACCCCTGAATAAAGAATAATTTAATAAAGAATATAAACATATTATTAATACTGCTTTAATTAATGGTTTTAATAACGATTTTATAAAAAAAAAATTGAAAAGTTTAAATATCAAAAAAGTATTAATGATATTTCTACTCTTAAAAAAATAAAAGATGATTATAAATTAAAAAAATTTACTTACCATCTTTGGATTAATAAACATTTTCCTTTTTTTTTTAAAGAGGTTGGTATAACTTTAGTTCCTCAAAATAAATATAGTATTAAAAATTTATTACAATTTTCTAAAAAAGATAAAATTCATAATAATAAAAAATCTGGTATTTATCAATTTAATTGCTTAGATTGCGGTCAGGTTTATATTGGAAAGACGAAACGTAGTTTGGAAACCAGAAAGAAAGAACATTTTCGTAACATTAGATATAAACAAATTGATAAATCGGCCGTGGCAGATCATTTTTAACCATGAAATAAATCCCGAAGTTAAATTATTAAAACAATTAAATGTTCCCATAGATTTAATGGTTTGGGAAAAAATATTTATTCTAAAAAATAAAAATAGCGTAATGAAATTTGGCATACCAGCAATTGATTCTGTTTTTAGGTTTGTTTCGTCTTCAGATGTTGGTAATACGTAAATACATGGTATCCTTGATAACGAAGTGTGTTTGACTGAAGATGTGGGCAAATGTCCACGAAATTAATTTCAATTAGAGAAGATAGAAGTATTGTCATCAACTTCTTAAGAGAAGTGGAAAATAATCACTAAATATATCGAGATTCAACTGTATTGGAACACCACAGAGAAGCAGATGTGTAAAAAATGCGACTCATCTAAAATTTAATAATCACTAAATATTTTATTTGTATAATACATATTTAGTTGTTTGTCATTGAATTTGTTATTTAGTTCAATGTATCAGTCTATTTTTTTTTAACAAAAGTATTGAAGCCTTTTAGGTAGTTATTGATGAGAAGTTCCTCGGTCATTGGCATTTGTTTTTTCACAGTTTGATTGCTTGTATGAGTTTGACTCTTTCTTTCTGGAGTTTGGGCATCTATATATCAGGTGTTGCACTGTCTGTTCTTCCATTTGGCAGGAACATATGGAATATTCTATTATGCTTATCTTGTGGAGATATGCTTTACTTTTTTTTGTGTCCGCTGATTAATGAAGTCAGGGCTGGCGTGATTGGGATAATTTGCTTCATAGTCTGGATAACCAATAGAATGAATTTTCTGCATGTAGATGCTTTTATTGTGCTGGTCCGCTCCCGTTTCCATCAAAGTAGTCCTTCCTCCTTAACTTTGATGACAGCTTTTAGGCTGCTTATCACTTATACTTAATTTTGACTCAATTGATTTCAAGAGCTCTTGCTGCCATTTTTGCAGTCAGTCACTTCTAAGGATGGGAGCAAGAGCTCATGAAATAAGTTAAGCCCAAATTAAGTTCAAGTGATTAAAGAGTTACGATAATCTCAGTTTAACCTGAAGCTTAATGTATTTATTAATATTTAATGTATTACATATTGAAGTATTAATATTAACCATACATATATCCATATTATAAACTCCGCATTGTACACAGTTGCCTATTGCTATAAAGTTTAATGGCAGTTTTTATTATTATTATTATTATTATTATTATTATTATTATTATTATTATTATTATTATTATTATTATTATTATTATTATTATTATTATTATTATGGATGTGGTAAAACATTTGCTTGATTATATTACATGCCCGATAAAGAAACAGCTTTCTGCAGTTTTATCACAAGTTAGTTTTGTTTGTACTGAGCTCCCACAGAGAAAAACATTGAAATTGGCTGATTTTTTTGTGTTCACAGAAATGAGTCTCAAAACTTCAGTCCCTAGTAGTTACACCATAATTAAGATGTTTGCGGGTATTGAGTTATTGTATCCACAATATTTGGGAGGTGGTGTTTCATCTCACATGTCACGGCAACAGGCATAAAAGTTTCGGCACAAATAAGAAAACAGTTGGCGGATAAAGTTTCATGGTAATAATGAGTCTTGCTAAGTAGTTAACGATAGAGCGTTTAGAGTAAACAAGCGCCAGCAAATAAGATAACTGAGGTAAAGGCCTCGCCGCCATAGATTAAGTTACGCTTCTAGAATGTGATATAATATTGAGATTACGTCATTAGATGTCTTGTTTTCCAGAAACATCTAGTGATTGACAGAACAGTCTGGTAATCATGAATGTAATATATAAGGGATTGTGACATGCCAGCAGGACAGTTGTAAACAGCGTGAGTAAGCAGAGTTGTGGTTGTGTAACAAGAGTGTTGTTTTAACGAGAGCTAATGTAATCAGCTGTCACGGTTTGTTATTGTCATCGACCTTGGAAGATTGTGTTATTATGTGATGTAATGTTGCTATGTGAGAATTGAACAGTGTATCTCTACGGAAATAAAGGAGATTTTTTTTTTTTTTTTTTAATTTCTGCAACTTGGCCTTTTAATTCTACGAACCCACAAAGTCACAACTGGTGTCAGTAAGTGGGACAACGGCCATGGAATCGGCATTGGAAAAGATTCTACAGAAAATGAAAGAAATGAAGACGGCTAATGACAACATCACCGAGAAGATGGAACAAATGAAGGCCGAATTAACAACGAAGACGGAAACGGCAAACAACAACCTGGCCGCGGAACTGAAGGAAATGAGAACAGCGAACGATAGCCTGGCCGAGAAGATGACCGAATTGACCACGGAGATAAAAGCAGCAAACGAGGCCCTCATCCGCAAAGTTCGAAGAGCAGCTGCCCGGCGTAAAGGAGGACGTCACGCAGCTGGGCAAGCGGATGGGTCAATTGGACGAGCGCGTCGAAGACCTGGTGAGCCGCGTTAACGACCTGGAAGGAAAGGCCGACAGCAACACAAAGTCCCTGAACGCCATGGTAGAGGACATCGTAGGCAGGAGGTTGAAGGACTGGAAGTCCGACGCGCCGGGACGCGACACAATTTCGGCGCGCGTCAAATTTCCTACATACGACGGCGCGACAACTTTCGAAGTCTTCCGCCGCCATTTCGACGCAGTGGCCAAGCACAACAAATGGTCACCAGAGGAAGAGGCCACACAGTTAATAGCCAGCCTCCAGGGACGGGCCGCGGAAGTCCTAAACGCGGTACAGACAACGGCGGCGTCCAAGGTCATCTGGGAGGCCCTGGAGAATCGTTTTGGAAACCACCGCTTAGCCGCAGCGTACCGCAGCCAGCTAAAGGCAAGGTCACAGCAGCCAGGGGAGACGCTGCAGGTGTTCGTCTTGGCAGTTGAGCAACTGGCTAACAAGGCCCTAGTCGACCTCCCACCAGAGATCGTATCCCGGGAAGCTGCCTACACATTCGTTGACGGGGTACGAGATACGGAGATTCGTCAGCGCCTAATGTTTGGCGATTATAAAACCATCCACGAGGCGCTAACGGCAGCATTAAGGATGGAGGCGGCCAAAGTGACAGCTATCCCGACGTCGAGAACGAGGAGCGTCCGCTACACCGGAGACAGAAGACCAGCCGAGGGACGCCGGCGAAGACCTAGTGGCCTGTGTTGAGGGTATGGACAGCCCGGACACCTGGGGAGAGACTGCCCACAACAGGAAGAGCATTCGGAAGAACGAGTAAGGCCCGGCGTGGAGAGGGGCACGTCGGCCCCATCACCACCATCCCGTCGAGTGACACTGCGCGCCGTCAGCCGGCGTATGGTTGAAAGCCTCATCGTGGACGGCTGGGTGAGGGAAGCTGTGTCGCGTGCTCGTAGACACCGAGGCAGCCGTGACCATGAGACCTGACGTGGCCAGGGGTTTGCCGACGAGGAAGCCGAGCCGACCATACCAGCTTGTGACGGCATCGGGTGACACCTTGCCTGTGGAGGAGGCCCTACTAAAGTTGACCTTGGGACGGAGTGCTGTATGTCTGTGGGTGTTCGTTGCGAAGGTGGCTGAGGAGGTGATACTGGGATTGGATGCCCTCAGGAGCCACGAGGCGACGGTCGACGTCGGCAAGAAGGTCCTGCGGCTCAATGGAGAAGAGGTGATACTCCGGAGGTGATGATGAGCGCCTTGGAATCTGCAGGGTCATCTTGAAGGTAGACGTGGTGATCCCCGCGAGGAGCGAGGTGGTGGTGACGGCGCGACTGGAAGGCCAGCGGATGAAGAACATGATGCTGGACCAGATGACGCCAGGACATTGCCGTGCCGAGAGGAGGTGCCAGTGAGGCTGCTCAACCTGGCAGACACCGATCACGACGTTCAGGCCGGAACGGAGCTGGGGGCGTGCGAGGCCGTGGTCAGCGTGACAGCTACCGACAAGGCACAGGAGCCGGTGCCGACGCAACACCTGGGGCCCCGGCTGGAAGGCTTACTGGAGAGGGCGGCCGACCACCTGACCGCAGAACAGCTGGAGAAAGCTCGACAACTACTGAGGCGATACCAGTGCGTCTTCAGCCAAGGCGACAGTGACTACGGCCGCACGGATAAAGTCCTTCACCGCATCAACACCGGAGACGCCCGGCCTATTCGGCAATCACCTAGACGCGTTCCGTTGGCGAAACAGTGGCGGTACGGGATATGGTAGGCAACATGATATCCATTGGAGTGATTGAAGAGTCTGACAGCCCTTGGGGTTCCCCCTGTAGTTATGGTGACGAAGAACGGCGAGCTACGCTTCTGCGTGGACTACAGGAAGCTGAACGCTGTCATCCAGAAGGACTGTTTCCTCTTACTCCGGATTGATGACACCCTGGACACGCTAGCTGGTGCACAATGGTTCTCGACCCTGGACCTGAAGTCATGTTACTGGCAGGTGGCTCTAGACCTGAGAGACAAGGTGAAGACTGCATTCTCGACAGGCCAAGGGCTTTGGCAGTTCACAGTTATGCCCTTTGGCCTCTGCTTTGCACCAGCTATGTTCCAACGCCTCATGGAGTCAGTAATGAGAAGATTGACATATGACGCATGCCTGCTATACTTGGACGACATCATCATTGTCGGCAAGACGTTCGAAGACCATCTGGACAACCTGAGCAACCAACTTTAAGCTGAACGCAAAGAAGTGTCAGCTCTTCCGCAAGGAAGTGAACTATTTGGGCCACATAGTCTTACCAACCGGAGTGGCCGCAGACCCAGAGAAGACACAGGCCATAAGAGATTGGCCTCGGCCAAAGGATAAGTGAGAGTTGCACTGTTTCCTGGGGCTGTGCAGTTTTTACCGCCGTTTCATAAAGGGGTTCTCCAACATCGACAAACCCCTTACCCGTCTGACAGAGGAGCAGCGGCCGTATGTGTGGACGGAGGATGCAGAACACGCTTTCCAGCCCCTGAAGAAGACCCTGTGCAGTGCTCCTATTTTGGGATTTCCACAACCAGACGGCACCTTCATTGTGGACACCGACGCCAGCGACCATTGCATTGGAGGCGTCCTATCACAAGTTCAGGACGGCCACGAGCGGGTGATAACCTACTACAGCAAGACGCTATCCAAGGCAGAGAAGAACTACTGCATCACAAGACGAGAATTACTAGCGGTAGTAAAGACCTTGGAGCACTTCCACAAGTACCTGTATGGTCAGCCATTCCACCTGAGGACTGACCATTCCGCCCTAACCTGGCTATTGAGCTTTAAGAACCTGGAAGGCCAGACAGCACGTTGGGTCCAGAGGCTGCAGGAATACGACTTCACCCCTGAACATCATAGAGGGAAGAGCCACGGTAACGCAGATGCCATGTCTCGAAGACCCTGCCCTGAGGAGTGCGGCCAATGCACAAGAGTGGAAGAGAATGAGCGTGCTGCAGCATTCCGAGTAGTCACGGCAGTGCCTGCGGATGGCTGGGATAGCGCAGGCTTGAGGAGAGAGCATTTGGCGGACGCAGACTTGGGGCCGCTCTTGAGAGAAGTGGAGGCAGGGACAAGACCAACGTGGCAGGACATTGCACCGAAGAGCGCCACCTACAAGTCGTACTGGGCGCAATGGGAATCATTGAAGACAAGAGAGGGCGTGCTGTTCCGGGTATGGGAATCACCTGATGGGAAGACGCAGAGGGAGCAGTTGGTACTTCCCCGAAGTAGGGTCCCGGAAGTCTTGGAGGGAGTGCAGGCCAGTACTTCAGGAGGACACCTGGGAGCAAACCGAACGATCGACAAACTCCGACAGCGCTACTACTGGCTGAGGCTCCGAGCAGACGCTGAGAGATGGTGCCGTCAATGTCAATTGTGCGCGGCGAGTTGCGGTCCCCAGACTAGGAGCCGGGGTCGCATGCAGCAGTACGTCAGAGCGCCATTCGAAAGGATCACCATCGACATAGCTGGACCATTCCCAGTGTCCGAGCGAGGCTACAAGTACCTGATGGTGTTTGTGGACTACTTCACCAGGTGGCCGGAGGTGTATGCCATTCCGAACCAGAAGGCGAAGACAATCATGGACTGCCTTCTGCCGATTTGTGGTGCCGTTAGAGCTCCACAGCGACCAGGGCACCAATTTTGAATCCAACCTGATGAAGGAGGCACTAGAAAGACTTGGGGTAAAGAAGACCCACACCACACCCCTACATCAACAGTCGGATGGCATGGTGGAGAGATACATCAAGACCTTAGAAGAGCACCTGAGGAAGGTCGTGGCCAGCCATCAGAGAGACTGGGACGTCAAGGTGCCACTGTTCTTGCTGGCCTACCACTCGTCTACACACGACACCACTGGGATGATGCCAGCCAGCTTAATGTTCGGCCGATAGTTACGGCTGCCCTGTGATCTGGCTGGAAGCCCCCCGGACGTAAAATAGCCAGCAACCGAGTACGTGGAGAACCTGGTGGACCATCTTCACGACTTGCATGAGATGGCTCGTCAGAACATCCAGAAGGCGAGCGACCGCATGAAGACCTGATACGACAGGCAAGCTAACAGCCAAGGTTTCCAGTAGGGTGACCTAGTCTGGTTGTACCGTCCTACCCGGACCAAGGGACGATGCCCGAAACTCCAGCAACCATGGCAAGGACCGTACCGGGTGGTGAAGAGGATTAACGACGTGGTCTACCGCATCCAGAAGGTGCCCCAAGGGAAGATGCTGGTGGTACACCTGGATCATCTGGCCCGCTACAATGGAGCTGTTCGGGACGACCAGCCTTGATGAGGGTACAGCAGCAGGCATAAAAGTTTCGGCACAAATAAGAAAACAGTCGGCGGATAAAGTTTCATGGTAATAATGAGCCTTGCTAAGTAGTTAACGATAGCGCATTTAGAGTAAACAAGCGCCTGCAAGCAAGATAACTGAGGTAAATGCCTCACCGGCATAGATTATGTTACGCTTCTAGAATGTGATAGAATATTCGGATTACGTCATTAGATGCCTTGTTTTCCAGAAACATCTAGTGATTGACAGAACAGTCTGGTAATCATGAATGTGATATAAGGGATTGTGACAGGTCAGCAGGACAGTTGTAAACAGTGTGAGTAAGCGGAATTGTAGTTGTGTAACAAGAGCTAATGTAATCAGCTGTCACGGTTTGTTATTGTCATCGACCTTGGAAGATTGTGTTATTATGTGATGTAATGTTGCTATGTGAGAATTGAACAGTTTATCTCTATGGAAATAAAGGAGAATTTTTTAATTTCTGCAACTCAGCCTTTTAATTCCACGAACCCACAAAGTCACAGTACATTCCAAGTTCTTGGAAACAGAAGACCTAAATTGTATATTTTACTATCAGTCATAGAGCTTATTTGTTTATTGTGCTTTAAAAACAATTTTGGAAATTTATATAGAATATTTGTTCATTTCTAACCCATTTATTAATTTTTCCCGCTCTAAGCAGGAATCAGAAAACAAGTTTGTGAAATTTATATAGAATATTTGTTCATTTCTAACCCATTTATTAATTTTTCCCGCTACAAGTAGGAATCAGAAGGCAAAATTACAGATAATATATACATTTCTTTCCTGGAATGCCAAATACAGAGAACACAATTAATTGATTTTATTGACAGAAAGATAGCACTAACTAGTTTTTCTGTATTTTTAAGCTTGTACATAGCAGTTTCAAGAAACATTGAAATACAATATCAAGTTGTAAATTTTTCTCTGACTTTTTGTAATAGAGTATCATAGTAGTACTGTATAATATAGCATACAACAGTGTTAGCTACCTGAAAACATGTTATTGTGTAATGCTAGTCAAAATTTCTTCACTCTCTTTGTACACAAAGTTAGAGGGAAGCATCAAGAACATTCAGAAATGGATATTCGCATTAGCAATCTTCTTATGTTCCTAGTACTCAAGTGAGGAGTAAAACTTAGGTAAATGGTTCATTTTTGTCAGTGGTTGTATATTGGCATTAGCAACTTTCCTTATACATTGGTTGTTTGATAAGTCAAGTAAAAAACCAAGAATTTTGTTTGTGAACATCTCACCTTATATCTCGACAGTCTCCATTGATGGCTGGCTATACACTTGGTCCAGCACTGTTGCAACTTTTTCATCCCGCCGGAAAAAATAGGTTCCGTCAAGGTGTGCAAAATACTTGTTAACGGTGACTATCACTTCTTCATTTGATGAAAATTTCTTACAACCAAGCCAAATTTTCAAGTTTGGGAACAGGAAGAAGTTACTTAGGGTTTAAGAGTGGTGAATAAGGTGGATGAGGAATGAATTCAGAGCCCAACTCATGCACTTTCGCCATTGGGATTGCTGATGTGTGCAATGGTGCATTATTCTGGTGAAAGAGCACTTTTTTGCATTTCAGTCTCAGGCTCTTTTCAGTCAAATGTTGCAGATGATCCAGCAATGAAGCGTCATAGGCTCTAGTTATGGTTCTGCCTTTTATCAAGTAGTCTATGTGGATTATTCCTTGAGAATCCCAAAAAACAGTGGTCATCATCTTACCAGCTGATAAAATGGTCCTTGTCACAAATTGGTGCAAAAAGTCTTGCAGATTGCGATTAAACATTGCTAGACACTTAGTAGAAGTGTTCTTCTGGATGCGCTTTTGGTCAACTGTGAGCAATTGTGGCACCCATCTTGCACCCATCTTTTTCATTGCCAATTTTTCATGCAGGATGTTGTGTACTCTCAGTTGAGATGCTTCAGTTGAGCCTCAGTGGTCTCTCAAATTTTGATTTGGCGGTCTTGCATAACCAGATCATGGAATTTTTAAGTGGTGTCCTGTGTGGTGGCCTCAACTGGATGACCAGAATGCAATATTTCTTGGGTGCTTCTACAACCACACTTAAATTCGTTGATCCAAAAGTAAATGGTCTTCAATGTTGGTGCAAAGTCTGTGTGAACTTCATCCAATTCACTTTTGACTTGTGCGGCAGACCAGCCCTTCAAATGAAAATGTTTAATGACAGCACGAAACTCTGTTTTTTCCATTTTCAATCGCAGCTATCACACTGACCAGTTCAGATGGCTGTCAACAATGAACTGTATATTGTAGCATATTCAAATTTTCTGAACAATCTTTTGAATAATCAAGCTTACCACCCACAAAGTTGCAACAAAATAATTCCATCCCTTCATGGAAATTTAACAGACTCATCAAACGACCCTCATATGGTCCTATTATTCAGGTGAGGGATAAAAGTTAGTTAAATGGCTTATTTATGTCAGTGATATAAATATGTTTTGAGTGAACGGATTACAAAAAATGAACATTAAGGCAGTAAAGTTGATTTGTCGACTCTGAACATAGATGGTTTACAAAGATAGCAACTGTCTCATGTGTTCTAGTACTCAGGTGAAGAATAAAGTTAAATGGTCAATTTTTGGCAGTGATATAAATATGCTTTGAGTGAACACATTACAAAAATTGAACATTAGGGCAATAAAATTTATTTGTGGATTCTGAAGGTCAATGAAGTTTACAAAAGTAAAGTAGTTTGCATTTTTAACAATAACACAATAAATAAGGCACTGTGATAATCCAGTGGTTTCATTGGTGGGAAGCAATTTTAAATTTCCCCTTGCTCCTATCTAAGTATTTATCTGTGGCTAATTCATGTTAAGTATTCCCAAGCCCCAATGTGGTTCAGAGACCATGGTAAAACCTGTAGGTCCACTTGTTTCGTTGTCCTTATTGTTAACCTCGATAGAGGTGATCAGTACTGCTGACTCAGTGCCTCTGACTAAAAAATGAATAAAGTAAACACTTGGTGGAATGAGGTTCTCTTGAAAATCATTGACCATATAAAGTATGTTGGAAGCAACACTTTAAAGGTGAATAAATTGTATATCTTCAAGTTAAAGCCAATAATGCTGAAAGCCAGGTGCTCAGTAAGTTCATACAGAGGAAAACATTTTCTTCATTGCTTTTTGGAACCTTGTCATCCTGTATTTATTCTCTCGTGCTTAGTAAAGACAATTTCAAACAAAACTGCTCAACATAAGTTAAAGTAAGACATTATTATAACATTACAGTAATTAAGTGCAGTTCTGTATAAACAGCCGCAAGGACTTCAGGAGATATGTGCATTATTATGCC
Source organism: Mantis religiosa (assembly GCA_030765055.1). Taxonomy (NCBI): domain Eukaryota; kingdom Metazoa; phylum Arthropoda; class Insecta; order Mantodea; family Mantidae; genus Mantis; species Mantis religiosa. Next base: position 308,713,453 of record CM060950.1, on the reverse strand, counting down.
AGATTTGAAACTCTAAATACCTTAATGTAATGTGTTTGTTAACATTTCAGGAGCAAACAAGAAAGAAGTTCTGATTTACCATCCCCTCCAGGCTACAACCCATCAGCTGGTCAGACCTACACAGAAGTAGCAAGGGAGTCTGATCCTAGTCATCTTATAATAAAAAAGTCATGGGAATTAGCTCTAGGCCCATTGAAACAGGTAGTAATTGAACCTTAACATCATAGCTCTTTTTAGTAACTACAGGGTATTTACAAGGCATTCAATACTTTAAGCTATTTTGATGTAGATAACTTAGTCTAAATATGAAGTTCAATAGATAGCATGTCTTTGGGAGGAGATTACAACTTATCTTTACTTCCTCTCATGATTTTGATCTTTCTCAGAGTAGTCTCCATTGGATGCAATGCACTTGTCCCAGTTTTTCTGTTAGTCATGCTGGAGAAACTTTTATGACAGGATCTTCAGAATCACACTGCAACCTTCATAACTGCTTTTGATAATGGGAAATGCCTCATGCAAGTGTTTCTTTAAACTGGGTAGAAGAAAAAAATAGTCAAATGGGGCTAAAGAGATGACACACTTCAGATTGATTTTAGCGAGACATTTAGCAACAAAATGTATGGTATCCACCTTGTTGCATAGAAATATGGCTTTTTGTGTTTGATATGATTTTTGCAGAATTTTCAGGAATCTGATTATTGCCCAGTTAGAGTTATCTGTAAAGGTATGACATGCTTTATACCATTCCCTGGATGTCAAAAAATAAGATGGCCGTAACTTTCTCAAGAGGAGCAACTTCTTCTTTTGTGTGGGTGAAGATTTTTGCATGAAGTGTTTGTTGTAAGATTAAATGTTTAGCCAAGTTTCATTAGTTGTGGTTGTCTTTGAAAGAAAATGCATTTTCCTGCAACATCAACTTCAATTGCATACAAAACTGCACTCAACATCCTTTTATTTAGCAGCTAGCAACCTTGTCATTCACCAATTGAAATACAGCTTGTACAAGTTTTCAGTTACTAATGTGTAGGTGGCACCCAATGATATGAAATAAATTGAGCTTTTATTTATGGGTGCTCTTTAACATCTATGGTCCTTAGATCCCATTCTATATTGTGCGTTAAAGATCCTTAATTTAGCTTAGATGCCTCTTGATAGACTTGAGGTTCTTTCTGTCATAAATCTATGACACAGAACCACCACATTTACTTCCCTTCTGGAGGGAGCTATGCTAAGAAGTTTTACACCCAAAAGTTTGTCATCCTCTGCTGGGTTTGAATCAACAACTTGGGAACCAGAAACTAGCATGTTTGCCCTAGATAACAGAGGATGATCCCAGTGAAATGTTCAGTATTTCCGAGTGTGTTCTTAAAACTGAGTAATACTTTCTCACAGTACAGTATTAATGGTTTCTTCTGTTAGGAGCACTAACCGAAGTGCTGTGTCTAACTTTTTTTGCAAATTAATTGAATTAAACATTCTAAACCATCGCAAAAACTATTTGTAGTTGGTTTATTGATACTTGTCACTTTTTTATATTAATGTGAGACTAGTTTCAAAGGCAATCACCTCCATTTTCAATCTCTTTTCAACTGGTATCTGTTGTCTGCTCTCTCTCTGGTGGTGGAACTATGAACTTTTTTGTCAAATTATCTACTGGTGGGATTTCAAAGTTCATTACACGATCCTTATTTTTCCATATGAATATGTTCTCCCATGTTGTCAATTTATTTTATCATTAATATAAAAAAGTAAGCGATGAGTATCAATAAACCAACTACAAATAGTTTTTGCAATTAATTTTGACTTGACTGCTACTAAATTCCTCCAAACAGATATATTCTAAACCATCTTCAAACTATGCTCTAAGGAAGAGCAGCTGTCCATAAGTTTCTTGTTACATTGTATAGGCTTAACCTGGAGATTTGTTGAAAGAAAAACAGAATTTCAAAGCTACTTATTGTTTGTCACATGTCACTTCCATTTAGTTGTAGGCAAAACTGAACATGTTGCAATTGATACACCTCTCAAAGTTGGGAACAAGTTCAGGAGGGGCAGTGAAACTAATACTTCTGTTACTACAAATTACATTCCTTCTGGGCTTAAAGTTGGGACACAAAGTGTGGTTGTATCACTCGGCTAACAAATACATGTTGATGTTCTCTGCATTCAGCTGTTTGTCTTGCCTCTTATCGCTGCTGTCATAATTTTCTCTGTACTTCAAGTTTGAATGTTTTGGAAGTTGAACTACAGTATTTATTCATCCCCTTCATTACATGAATGTATCAAATAAGCAATAATAGATGCAATATAGTAACAAACCTATTTCCACTTGTACTTCAGTATCTCACTCACCCTAAAAGTTGTACTACAGCATAATTTTGACATTCTGTACATACAGTTTAAGGCCATATAGAATATAAGGTAACAGAATATTGTATGCACATAAATTTTTTTTAATAAAAGGGTTATTAATTCATATTAGACAGCCCTTTTTAGATTTTGTCTGTGCTATAGTTTTCAATAAAATAAATATTCTGGCTGAATATATATGCCAGTGCAGCTAAAATATGAACTAATATCAGTCTTGTAAAAGAAAAAAAGCTTTATTAAAATATATTTTGTTGGTGCCTTGACTACAGGATATTATAGGCCTACCAATAAGTATGACAGTAAACACATTAAAATGAACCATCTCTTTAAAGAAATTGATAGTAAATTGTGAACACAACTATCAAAACTTACATCTTTAACATACTTATAGGTCAGTAGAATATTTTAAGATCACATTTTTTAAATGTTGGCTGTTCCAAAAATCTACTTTTTCGATTAATCAGTATGGCAACTCTTGCATTTCAATGAGCTTTTACAAAAAACTGTTAATATCTTGTTGATGTTGTAGACACCAGCATTTGAGAAGGCTGTGACCAAACTACTTGGCACCGGATGCACTTTTGTCTATGCAGTACAGCACCCTCTGCTACAGTAGCAGACAACTAGTTGTGGTCACACACAATAGCCATGTGATTTTTTTTAATTGCTTGAGGCTAGAATCATGTCAACTGAAAAGTCCAAATGTTTCACCATTAAAAAAGATGCTATAAATATAGAACTGGTTGCTAAGTATAGAGAAATTATTGAGTTTGCAATAAAGCTGACAAAGAAAAGAGCATGTAGGGTTTAAAATTAATGGGGTACACTACATTAAAACTAAAATGAAAGTGAATGAAAGCTGTTAATACTGATTCAAGGATTAAGCAGACCCCTGAAAAAGGTTTGTACTATTTGAAGCATTTGCTTGAAAAACATTTCATATAAAACTACAAATGGTAGCTTTGGAAATACCAGCAATATCACATAACATTAAATGTTATGTCAGTGGCATAATACCTCAGAGTAATTAACACTTGCAGCATGGAGAAAGAAGCAATTTTTTGTTGGTAATTATGCATGATTGGAGGAATTTAGTACAGTAATATAAAAATTAATTGAAAAAACTATTTGTAGTCGGTTTTTTGACACTTCATTAAGATGGTGCATTAAAATTACTCAATCTGCAAGAAAAGACTATCAAATCCACACAGGGGCGTAACGTTAGGGCCTGCAATGCGGGAGGGCCCAGTATTTTGGGGCCCCACAGAAAAGGAAAAAAACATATTATTGTTAATGAATATAACAATTTGAATGTATACAGATATAAGTTCTGAAATATGTATAAGATAAATAGTAAAGTTTAATGTCAGTCTGCATTGAAGGTTAATGGCCAGATCATTGCAAACGGTTTCCTAGAATTGGTCAATGTTTAGTTGAGTTTAGTGTGTTAACAATGCTGCTTGTCCTGCATTACAAATTCTCTGATAACACTGGTTTGCATCATGTTTCTCTGTCGTCACAAACGAGCAGCACATTGTTACAACAATGAAAATGAGTACCAAAATATTACATTAGGCAGGAAGTCATTCTGTAATGATGTCTAGAGTTCCTGATATTGTAATATGTACATTTCTTTCTAAACATTTAACTTTTGTCACACTTCTCATTCAACAGTTTCAGGCGAGCTTTCTTGCAGGAACTAGGTGCATCCTAAAACGTAGTGTGATATTTTCAAAACTTAACTAGTTAAAAGTTTAACTTTTTCTGTTTAACTGTGTATTTTTTTAGTAAAATGAAACCTTTTAAAGTTAAGTATGAACATGTAAGTGGTGCACAAAAATGAAAGAAGCATGAATTAGAAAAAACAAATTAGTGAAAATAAGTGAGTAGCAGTAGGAGTAGGAGTGATTGTGAAAGTGAAAACTAAGATAGTAAACTCGCCATAAATATAGTTAGGCCTATCACAGACTATTCAAATATTCGTGCAGATTATCAATTAGATGTAGATAATGAAACTAAAAAGTTCCTTGTTAGACAAAATCCTTGTCAGCCAGTAGGCCCATTCCCAAAGATGCGAAGCAGGAAAACAGGTCCTTCTCCATTAAATATTACGGAAAGTTCACATTGGCAGGACAAAGAATTTGGACAGAATGGTTGTGTTATTCATCTAAAAATGACTCTGTTTACTGTACACCGTGTTGTTTGCTTGGAGGGAAGGATTTCAAGATTGGAGGTGCCTAACCAAAAGTACATTGTGACATGAGACTAGCTATGCACATTTGAACGCATCATTGTTTTCAATTCGTGGTGTAAGGAAAACACAGTTGACGCGGGTATGAATTCTGAACTAAAGAAAAGTGAATATATGGAAACAGGTTTTTGAGCATATTGTGAATGTGACTAATTCAGGCATCCAATAATATAGCTTTGTGGGGCATAGGGAGGAAACTGAAAAATCAAACAGTGGAAACTTTTTGGCTATTATTGAACTTCTCGCAACATACGATCCGGTATTATGCAATTTAATAAATAAACCAAAATACATGCAAAAATATTTAGCCCTGCAATTCAAAATGAGTTAATAAACGTCTTATCCCATGCAGTTGAAAAAGAAATTATTAATGACATTACATCTTGAAATTAATTGTTCTTTCACACTGGCCGTGTGTAGGCTAAACTGTGGAATTTTCACGACATTAAAGCTGTCGCATTCTTTTCTATTATCACAGATACGACACAGAATACAAAAAGAGATTAATTAACTCGGATAGTCAGATACGTTACAATTTCACATATCACTGGAAAGCCTTGTGATGTGAAGATAAATGAAAGCTTTTTAGATTTTCGTGAAATAAAAGATCAAAGTGCTTTAGGAATAGAAAAAGAAATACTAAGTGCAATAGAGGAAAAAGGACTCTCGTTAACTAAATGCCGTGGTCAGGGTTATGATGGGTGTGCTAATATGAGGCATATATGAGGGTCGTTCAGTAAATAACCGAACTAATTATATTTAAAGAAACCGCCCTGGAGCGCCATGGCTGCTAATGGTGGAAAGGTGAATCCTTCCTCTAGCAGTGCTGAGAGTGCCAGTCATGCAGAGTCAATCAGTTGGGAGTTAGAGCCTGATATGTGAGGTCATGTTAACTGCACCCACCATGGAACTGAAATTGCAGAAACCACTGAAATGGTGCAGCAAGCAAACAAGGACCAAGCTTTAGGCAAAACACAAGTCTTTGAGTGGTTTAAATGTTTCAAAGGGGGTCATGAAGACCTTCAAGTTTCTCCGTGCCCAGGAAGACCCGTAACAGCAAAAACGGAAGTCAACATTAACACAATTGACACAGTTGTGCAAGAAGTTCGTCGCATAACAATTTCGAAAGTTGCAGACATAATACATTTGTCTGTTGAAACTATGGACGACATAATTCACAATGATCTTGGCTATCGAAAAGTTGCAGCGAAATGGGTACCTCACCTGCTGAACCGCATCATGACGTGTCAAGAATGGCTCGGAAGATTAAAATGGGAGCCAGACTTTCTGAACAGGGTCATCACTTGTGACTAGAATTGGTTCCACCAATACTACCCATTATTCATCGAGCTTTAGGCCTAAGAAAGCAAAAGTTCAGAAAAATAGAGGAAAGTTCGTGCATCTCGTATTCTTTGACAAACAGGGCATTCTGTATGATCATGTTGTAACTAAACAACACACAGTAACTGCTGCTTACTATTGTGACGTACTGAAGGGGCCACTGAAGAAAAAAATTGCCGAAAAGCGACCAGATCTCGCAAGGAGAGGATGGATCTTGCATCAGGATAATGCCCCTGCTCATCGAGCTCGTGCAACTCAAGATGTTATTGCTGAAATGGGCATTGAGATCATGTCTCATCCACCTATTCTCCGGATCTTGCACAATGCGATTTTTACCTCTTCCCTAAAGTGAAACAGGAACTTTGTGGTCGCCATTTTCAAAGTGATAAGAAGTTGAACAATGTTGTCATGGGTATTCTGAACAGAATGTCCAAAAATGGGTTCAATGAGTGTTTCGAACAATGAGTAAATCATTGGAATAATTGTATTTCATCAAAAGGAGCATACTTCAAAAGTGTGTAGGTAAATGTTAGTGAAATAAAGCCATTATGTGTTGATTAAAAAATTAGTTTGGTTATTTATTGAAGGACCCTCGTACAAATGTGTTAGAACAAGAATTCAACAAAGACAAAGAACCGCAAAATATGTGCATTGTGCAGCGCATAATTTAGACCTAGTACTTAATGATGCTACATGTGGAATTCAAGAAGTCAGATCCTTTTATGACAGTAAACACGTTGTATCTTTTTTTCAGTAACAGTATTAAAAGATGGGAACCTTTGGTATCTTCTTGTACCTTAAAAAGTCTTGCCCACCTCGCTGGTCTTCGAGAAACCAGTTGGTTAAAGACCTTCGGTATGCATATGTTGATGTACTTAAGGCTCTGTCAAAAATAATATTGATATCTAAAAAGAAAGAAAGAGAGGAAGCTGTAGTTTTGAAAAAACAGTTAGGAAAATTTGAATTCATTTTTCAGGTAATGCTGCAATGAAAGATTCTAGAATGTACAAACTTAACATCTCAAATTATGCAATAGAAGAATGTAGATCTTGATATAAAGCATGTTCTCTTGTTCAGAATGCAGTTGAAAATTTATCTTGCTATCAAAAAATTTTTGAAGAAGCAATGTCATCAGCCATATCTTTGGCAAAGAAATGGGGCATTTCACCACAATTTGAAAATGAACTCAAAGAGTGAAAAAAAAAAAAAAAAAACCACTTTTTATGAATTGTGTCAGGACGAGCGGCTGGTAGATCAAAGTATATATTTCAGAACCACTGTTTTTAATGGTTTTTAATGTTTGGACTTTATTGTAGCCCAATTAAAAGACAACTTTGAGGGTATGCACAATAATCACCATTTCTTCAAAATTATTTCCCCAAAATTCCTAAATGCTGCCTCCAATGAAGAGATTCACAATGCAGCAGTAATTCATCAAAATGAATTTAGGGAGGATTTATCAAGTGAATTTCCAGACCAAGTAATAGGTTTCTAAAGCGCTCTGTAAAAAGAAATATCCGTATTAACCTCTGTACTTGACTTAACAAAACTATTAATAATAGAGAATTCAATTGTAGCTGCTAGCGTTCCAGATTTATGCACAGCACTTTACCTGTTTTTAACTATTCCTGTTACTGTTTCTTCGGCTTAACGCTCATTTTGCATGCTCAAACTTATAAAAAACTATCTGTGGAATTCTATGACACAAGATAGACTAAGTGAACTCAGCCTCCTCTGTATCGAAAGTGAAACAGCTAGATCCATTGATGTCAGTGAAATCATCCATATCTTTGCATCAGAGAAAGCGCGCCGCATGGTCCGGTTTCAATAGAGGTCAAGGTGAGTAGAGTGAGTTTTTATAAGCACAAGTACATTATCAAACAATAGATAGAAGTATAGGGTTATCCTTATTGATATAGAATATCGACCCCTATAATGTACTTAATTTTAGCGGTATTTTGTTCAATACTTGGAAAATAGTGATCAAATAATAGCTTTGTTTATATTACATAATGATTATACTATGCATTGCATTAAATTTTCTACCCGCTGTAATTGAAGTTATGTTACTGATCAGTTATACATTATATTTTTAGGGGGCCTGGATTTTAATTTTTGCAGGCGGGCCCGTATTGCATATGTTACGTGTCTAAATCCACAATAGAATAGGAAATCAATGGACAACTTTCTTGGACGTAAACATCATCAGGAATGACACAAAAATAAAATTTGGAATTTACAGGAAGTCAACACTGTCAGAAAATTACATAAAAAATCATAGCTATAACCCAATAATACATAAACATGCACTAATAAAACAGTCTTACACACAGACTAGTCAACATACCCATGGATAAAGCAGAATACTACAAGGAATAAAAAGCCATACTTCACATAGCAGAAGAAAATGAATACAACAAAAACCTGGTGTTTAAGAAAATTAAAAATGCTAAACTAAAGAAAACCATTAAGGAAGCAACCACATTTACTACAGAAAAAGAAAGCAGCATATTAGGTGCATTCACATACCACCCAAAAACATTTAATAAATTTAAAAAGATCTTTAAGGAACAAAATATCAACTTGTCACCTACTAATAGATACTCAGTTTTAAAACTGCTAAATTCAAAAACAAAACATGAAATCCCACCAATTAACAGATCCAGAATATATCAAATAAGTTGTAAGAATTGTGAAAAATGCTACATAGGTCAAACTAAAAGAAACCTAAAAACCAGAGTCAACGAGTACTATAGAAACATCAAAATGAAACAAGAAGATAAGTCAGCAGTAGCATTTCATTTTTGGAATGAAAACATGACATTGATCCAAATCCAAAATTACTAAAAAGTGATATACCAAAAGAAACTCAAGATGGGAGAATATATTCACATGGGAAAAAAAAGGACCGAGTAATGAGCTTTGAAATCCCACCAGTAGGTAATTTGACAAAACAGTTCATAATTCCACTGCCAGAGAGAGAGCAGACGGCAACAAACCGGACGATCGACAAACTCCGACAGTGCTACTACTGGCTGAGGCTCCGAGCAGATGCTGAGAGATGGTGCCGTCAGTGTCACGCGTACGCAGCGAGTCGTGGCCCCCAGACTAGGAGCCGGGGTCGAATGCAGCAGTACAACGTCGGAGCACCATTCGAAAGGATCGCCGTTGACATAGCTGGACCATTTCCCGTGTCCGACCAAGGCAACAAGTACCTGATGGTGGTCGTGGACTACTTCACCAAGTGGCCGGAGGTTTTGCCATTCCGAACCAGGAGGCGAAGACAATCACGGACTGCCTTGTGGAGCAAGTATTCTGCCGATTTGGGGTGCCGTTAGAGCTCCACAGTGACCAGGGCACTAATTTTGAATCCAACCTGATGAAGGAGACACTAGAGAGGCTTGGGGTAAACAAGACCCGCACCACACTCCTACATCCACAGTCGGGCGGCATGGTCAAAAGATACATCAAGACCTTAGAAGAACACCTGAGGAAGATCGTCGCCAGCCACAGCGAGACTGGGACATTAAGGTGCCACTGTTCTTACTGGCCCATCACTCGTCAACACACGACAACTGGGATAACACCAGCCAGTTTAATGCTTGGCCGAGAGTTACGCCTCCCCTGTGATCTGGCTTTTGGAAGCCTCCCGGATGCAAAACAGCCAGCAACTGAGTATGTGGAGAACCTGGTGGGACATCTCCACGACATGCATGAGATGGCTCATAAGAACATCCAGAAATCGAGCGACCGCATGAAGGTCCGATACGACAGGCAAGCCAACAGCCAAGGGTTCCAGCAGGGTGACCTAGTCTGGTTGTACTGCCCTACCCGGACCAAGGGACGATGCCCAAAGCTCCAGCAACCATGGCAAGGACTGTACCGGGTGGTGAAGAGGATTAACGACGTGGTCTACTGCATCCAGAAGGTACCCCGAGGGAAGATGTTGGTGGCACACCTGGATCGTCTGGCCCGCTACGATGGTGCTGTTCGGGACGATCAGCCTTGAGGAGGGAGTAGTGTCGCGAACCTGATCGCAATAAGGCGGCTTGGCACACAATAGACGGATAAGTTTCATGGTAATAATGAGCCTTGCTGAGCAGTTGATGATAGCGGTGCGATTGTAAGCGGGCACCGGCGGCCAGCGATAACAGAGGCAAAGGCCTCGCCGGGTAGATTAAGTTACGTTTATAGAAGGTGATAGAATGTTCAAATTATGTAACTAGATGCTTGTTTTCCAGAAACCTCTAGTGATTTACAGAACAGTCTGGTAATCAAGAATGGAGATATAAAAGGGATTGTGACAACGCTAGCAGGAGAGTTGTAGTTGTGAAACTGTTGTGAAATGAGACAGCCAGCTGTGTTGTTGTAACGAGAGTTAAGGATGTAATCTGCTGTCACTGTTGCACTGTTGTTATTGTCATCGACCTTGGAAGACTGTGTATATGTGATGTTACGTGAGAATTGGAATAGTGTATTGCTACGATAATAAAGGAGATTTTTAATTTCTGCAATTCAGCCTTTTTTTATTCTACGAACCCACAAAGTTACCAATATAAAAAAAATGACCTAGCAAAAATTAACAATTTCTTTCATAATAAACTAATAACTGTCACAGACAAATGATGAATATATGGTTCGAATAACCACATTTTGAAATTGAATTTCTTAGTAAATAATGCAGTTATTGCTACTGAATAATAAATAAATTCAAAATTCATCAGATCATTTTCAATCTTATAAGATAAGAAAAATTAAGTTACTGTACCCATTACCCAAAACATACCTTAGTTAGTACACCATTACGGACCCCTTCAAGTTATCAAAAATAAAGGAATGGCGGTTGTCAGCTAAAACTGTTTTATACTTTGAGAAACTTCTCTGCACTTCCATAGATGTTATAGGTGCATATTTGAAAACCACTATGTCACTGCCTGTTAAATCCTGTTAAAAAATATCAGTTTTGAGGTTTTCTCCTGACAATATCAGCCTACACGATATGAACTTTTAATCACAGATTATTTTAAAACCCCTCCAAAAAGCCCTCGGGTCAGGGTCAGGTCTGCCACGGCAATCGAACCCGGGCCTTCCAAATGTGGGCTACAGATAAAAATGCTCAATAAATTCGTTAAAAAGAAAGAAAATGTCCGGAAAATGCAACTAAACGTTAAAAAATGACTTTATTATAACAATATGGAAAAAATGCATTTTGATGACCTATAAAAACCTATATATCTAACTTATTTGTTCCAGAATGCACTTAATATGCAATAATCATCGTCTGTGACTACTCAGAAAAAAGATGACTTTTCATCAAAATCCGGGCCTTACCCATAACAATGTTATATATGTCTCGACTTTCACCAGAATTAAATTTTTTCACATAAATTCATATCAGTCCACCTGGACTGCCTTTTGATGATTGATGAGGGAATGTGGGACCCAATGTGCACATTTCTTGGTTAGACCAAGATTTTGGTACACATTGGTTTATGCTGCTGTTGATCCAATGTTTAATGTCTTCTCGGTCTCAAGGAATGAAATATGCGGATCTTCTTTCACCATTTTTCTCACAGCTTTGATGTTTTCAGGCGTAGCTGCAATTTGTCGCCTACCTGCACGAGGCTCATCTTCCAAGGATTCTCTCCCGCTTTGAAATTCACTAAACCAGTTTCTAACTGTGGCCAGTGGTCACTGAAATTTTGACAAAATTTGGTGGCTCTACTTGGGGTCTAACCCCTTTTTGAAATCGTAATAAATCATTCCTCAAAAGTCACGTCTGGACGGCTCCATCTTTCATAACCCACTGGTCAACAGATGACGTAGGTCTCACCCCTGTGACTCAATGCTTAATGTCATGCATATGTGCAGTTTTACTGAACAGTTTAAGACACACATACTTATCAAATGATGCACTCAGTTGAGGTAACTATCAAAAATATGGGGCAATTATGTTGTGTTCCAAAGCAAGTATGAAGTTAGATGATGACGAATACAGTGAAGGGCATATGGATGATAGTTTTTATGCATTAGAGGCAAAAAGGAACATTAATAGAAGATGCCAATTCTAACAGCAATATTGACACTACCTCCCATGATTTGTGCAATGCTTCTCATTCTGGTCATTAACCTTCCAGTCAATGACAATTCATAATGAAAATTATGAAACTTGGATGTACTTGAGGGACTAATTGTCAATGATGACAGAATTTCCAATATTCAGCGATTTCATTATCTGCTGTCGTCCCTTAAGGAGAAAGCTTGATCAATTAATTCAAAATCCTACTATTTCCAGTGATAACTACACAGTAACATGGGGTGCTATATGTGATATAATAGGAAGTTAATTGCAATACGACAGTTGCCTACTTTCAACAAACCTAATGCTTCAGAATTCAGGCAGTTAAACAATCAATTAACCAGCAACTTGAATGCATTGCAAGGCTTTGTTTGCACATGCCACTGCATGAAATTGTTCTACAGCATCTATTATTAAATAATTTAGATCGTGCTATGCATAAGGACTTTGAGATGCAGGCTCCTAGTGACAAGTTTTCTAAGCTTATCAAGCTATGCATATTCCTAGAAGACAGAGCTTAGGGGCTAGAGCTCTCCTGACAACCAAGAGGGTAATGATGGCTTGTCCTACATGCTACCTTCAAGACTCAAAGCACTACACTAAAGATGTGAGTAGTATTCAATACCTCATCCAAAGTTAGCAATGGTGTATTGTTGAATGCTATCTGGCTTTAGGACAGAATGCAAGGCTTGCTGCCTTTGGTAACCAGTATATATCAGGTAGCCTTGGGTGCAGATATTATAAAGATATTTCTTCAAATTAAAGTTGACAGAGACATTGATCTTCAGTAGATACTCTGGCAAATAAATCTGTGCACCTACCAGTGGCGACTGGTGGATAAAATTAGGAGTGTGCTACTTTTGTTAAACAATATCGAAGTATGAAGTCCATGCAGCACTCCTTTCTATTGCAGGATTTATCAATCACTCTGGTGTTAAAATCCTCCATCTTAGAGGCAGTGCTCTTCTCCAGTGACAACATTGCTAGGGCAGTAAGGCGTTCTTGAGACATGGTGTTTCTCAGAAATGTTTTTACATGCTTTAAGCATGAAAAACATCTTTCTGGTTCTGCAGTAGTCATTGGTGTTGTAACTAAAATTTTCAACAAAGTGGTAACTTCAGAAAATGAATCTTGCAAGCTGTTTGAGATTATATATTGCAGTAGTTGTTACAGCTCCATCAATAATGTGCAGAGCAATTGTTTGGATAAATGGCTTGCTTTAACTTGGTAAGACTTTAAACAATGTACTTTCCGACTAAGATGACAAATGGAGCCCTCTGCATAGTGTAAACCTCTCAGTCCATGACATACAACTGAATGTGTGTCAAATAACTCAATGAAAGATTACATTCTTAACTATTAATGCTGTTTGTAGTTTTAGTTAAGAAGTGAAAGTGATGGAACTGTGTGTTTGAGTAGTTAATAGAAAATAATTTAGTAATGTAATTTAATTGCTCACACATCTATTATTTCTTTTGATGTCCATAATTCCTTTATGTGTTCACTACAAAGAAACAAGAAGTGCATCATATAGCAAAATAATGTGCAGTTTTATTTACTTTTCAAAATTATTATGTGGCTTCGCATCACTGCATGTAACAGATGGCTCATATATTAGGTTAAGCATCTTTTTTTCCATGCCAAAGATTGAGATTTTCATTCCAACTTAGAACAATGAGAGGATGCTTAACAGTGTAGTTTCATGTCACATGTAACACTTCTGTGGGTCACGCTAGTAACATTATATCACCCTTAAAATGGTTGGCATTACAGAAATTGTGTACCAATATTACTCATAAATGGTGGCAAGTACATGTTCAGAACAGATGTACCACAAAATAATACTTCAATGCTGTGCAAATATCACTTTAACTTGTTATTTTTCTGAATCCATTTGTCCAAATTGTGTTGCGATGTATGAGGTGCTCAACACTATGTGCCTTTAATGGTAACCCTATATTGCAGAAGACCAAGTGTTAGGCCTCGGCACTGTTTATATATATCTGTGTGTGTGTTAACAAGGAAGAGGGTTAATAACCTATTATTAATTGTAAAGCTTTACTAATTTGAGATCAAGCCACACTGTGTTTAGGTCCTAGCTACAGCTGACATTGTGCATGTTTTAAGAATAACTGGAATACTAGAAATAAAAGTAAAAGTGGCATATAATGATGATGACACAATGACATTTTAATAATTTTTTTGCAATGCACAATTACACCTAAAAACTAGTAAAGCTTTTTCAGATCAATTCTAATCCCACCAGATCTCTTCTAAGATGGTTATCAGGTACATAATTTGGTGTAGTGTGTACAATAATATTGCATAGTGACTACTGCATTAAACAGTATAGAACAAATTAGGTTTATGGAATCTCAGATCATACTTTTAATTGCTGTTAAAAGCCGTGACATTCTTTATCAATGATGTAGATATACACCGATGAGTAAGGTTAAGAGAACTTAATTCTTCAAAATACTTATCATTGCAATTAAAAGAAAAAGTTTATAAAATTCATATCAAGCATCTCGCCCAAATATTTTAATTTAAGCCACCCAGATTATACGTAAACACAGATGATGCCAATTCTAAACAATGAAACTCTACAGAAATCAAAGAGAATTGAATTCTGTACAAATCCACAGCCACAGTTTAGGTATATCTGAAAATTCACAGCTATTTTCTCAGTAATTTAAACTGGATATTACTTACCTTTCATGGACTTATATATGACTCATATATTTTAAATTTAAAACTACAAGTACGAACACAAAAGCTAATACACCCAATCAACTGTCTAAAATAACTTCACTTTTCACTTTTCCATGTTAGCCACAGTATTCCTCAAAGTTTTTGTTAAATTTTCCACTGATATGAAATGAAACTCAAACTTTAAGAAATATTTGATATGCCACATTAAATTGCTGTATACACGGGAAAGGAAGCTTTGCGCTACATTACTAATGTTTCTGAAGATCACTGCACATCACCAAAACAAGAATCATACACAATATCCAATAATCCTGCACTCTCGATTTCTGCCATCGTATTCCTGGTAGCCTGAGATGATGACCCCTGAAAGACAAGACAAAAAAAAAAACCTCATTATTGCAATAATAAAGTAACAAGGTTAATGAAGCTAATGCTTTTGTATGTAAAACACCCTTTTTCCATTATAAAGTGCTACATTAATCTAAAGAATTTAACTATATATTTATATGTATTAAGGCACAATTTAGGTTATATCATATAAATTTTCGGTATTTAGCTACATGCTAAATCTTACTTACCAATAGGTCTTTGTGAAAATCCATTCTCTTTCTTCCTGCTGCCCATACGTTCTCGCAGGCCTTTCAGATCTTTACAATTTCACAAATCGATGAAAATTTTATTCAGAACTTAATTTGGCTGTGCTGCCATGCCATTAAAGCTTCAAATATTTACAGGTTAGCCACCGTAGTGTGTTATTCATATCGTACATTGAGCTCAAATAAGCTACAAAATAGGTCAATAATAATACGGAAATTACTTTATAAGTAGTAAAATAATACAATATCTATTAAATTTTGAACTGAACAGAAGTTATTTTATATATTAGTATGCAACATGGCAGCCAAAATAATTATATTGGCGGCATTGAATATAATTCGCATCCGGTTGTTAGAGTACATGCAGCGCTCGAAATGTACCTTTAGACCCCGGGTGTTTCATGAACCTCAATGTGGCTCCTGTATTTCTATCCCAGTTAGCACCCCCTGGCACTATCTATGCTACTGACAAAATTTATTAAACCCAAAAACATGCCGGGATTTTCAGAACATTCAGTTTCATCATGTCCTCTTAAAGCGAGCTCAAAAGCACCACAAAACTGAAATGCAATCAATTATATGCGATAGCACATACCTGCTTTTTTTTTCAGCTTGTTGGTTATGTGTCAGTCTCGCCTACTGATATGCACGGCTTAACTGCGTCGCAATGTTTATATTGCCTAAAGCACTTAAATCTAGTACATTATTTAAATGCTTTACATTTTGTTTATGCTTACTAATAAGCACATTTAGGTGACCTAAATCTGTCACTCCTGTTGTGCTCTAAGCATCATTGTTTCCGAAGAGCAGGCATTGAAAGCAGAACAGAGCATTTCTTTCTTGGCATCCACATACCCACTTATGCTTATACACTTTGGGATTAAAACGCCTGGTGTAGGAACTATTTCTCCCTCCTTTTGCACACTGCGTTATAATTAGTTCTGTAGTTTGCCTGCCCAACTGCTTGATTTGCACTTTTTCCTCCAGGGTTCTTCTAGAGAAAGGATAACTGATTAAGCTGCTCACAGAATTCATGTCAGCGTACGCAAAAGACTTGGGATACCATCAACCATAACAGTATAACTTGAACTGCACAACTATTTTTAGTAAGCCAATAATTCGTATTGTAAATAACAAAAGGCAGTAGTGCCAACATAAATTCCTGACTCCTGCTTGCAAGCAAATACGTGCCAGAGCCCTTCTAGCGGTAGCAGTTTACTGTAACTACTGCAGATGGCACTTAAAACACTACAGCAAGAAGTAGAAGCTTCTGTGCTCCGTTTGGCCGTAGCACAATCCCAAGCAAAAACAGCCAATCAGAGGAGTGGTCTCAAAGAAATGCGCTGCTATGTCAAGTGCATTCATTGGACAGCATTCCCGCAAACACACAGCTCTTCGGTGTAGCACAAATAATGGTCACGTGTTACTTTAAAGTGTCTGACAGCTATCCTTGCTTCTTGCTAGCGTGTATATCTGACAGAAGCAAAGAAAACATTAAGACATTCGTTTCAGCAAACTAACTATTGTACTGTAGCACATAAGCACGAGCCGCACCTGGCACCTATCAGGTAAACATAGTCATCCATAGAACCTCATCATCATTTTGCTACCAGATGCCTAGTTCAGTTAGAAGAAGTATTCTAATTTTCCAGCAGTGACCCGGAAGTGCTGAAATCGAAATTCCATGTGAACGAATTCTTTGTGTAGGTATTGTGCTTTGGAGATACCATGAAGCTTAGTAAGGAGCTACAAGAGCTACTGCAACAAGATGCTCTTTGTAAATGAAGCTCAAGTCAAACAGCAGTACTTGGATTGATTTCCACAGAACTCAAGGGGCTCAACTACCGTTATGATTTGAACATTAAAAGCTTAGGCTTGTCATGGGATCCAACTTTGATGAGTTTCATTTCAAAGTTAATGTCAAGACTTTTGCAGAAATGGAAATGAACAATTCTCTCTAGCATAGATATTCATTTAACAACTGGCAGACCAGACTTGGATGGGATGACCCTTTTAACATGCAAGTTGGTGGTGCTTGAAGAATATAAGGGGCATTCAAAAATAAACGAGCTGGAGTCTGGTGTGCGCAAACCGGTGACAGGATGGTAATGTTGTGGCGTGTGTAACAAAGTGTTGTTCTGACCAGAGCATGGAAGTTCACAGCCCGTCGCTAGAGGGCATGCGTGCACTTCACATGACTATGCAAAGCTAGCAGCAGCATGTATCAACTGTCCAATGCTGCCAGTCGCATTGCAAATAATGAAATGGAGGCATCAAAAGAAGAACAAAGAGGTGTTCGTTTTCTGACAGCGGAAGGAGTAAGGGGAACGGACGTTCATCGACAAATGTTACAAGTGTACGGCAAATACTGCATGTCCCTTGCAAGGGTAGGCGTGACACAAGCGCTTCAGAGGAGGATGGGTGTCGTTAGCCGATGATGCATGGTCTGGAGCACCACACTGCATTACCGATGACATCGTCCAGCTGGTTGATGCACTCATTACCTAGGACCGCTGAGTGACAGTGAAAGTCGGAAGTGTTCACACCATCATGAAGGATTGACTGCTCTTGCACAAAGTGTGTGCCCAATGGGTGCTTCACAGTCTTCAACCACACCAGGAAGCATGTCAAATGGCACACTGTCTTTGTCATTTGCAGTGCTATGCTAGGGAAGGGAATGAGTTCCTGGCACGAGTGGTGGCTGGAGATGAGTCATGGTGTCATCACTTCGAACCAGAATCAAAATGACAAAGTCTCCAGTGGAAGCATTCAGGGTCACCACCTCCAAAAAAAAAAAAAAAAGCCAAGGCCATCCACACAAGTGCAGAAAAGGTTATGCTGATGTTCTTCTTTGACCAGGATGGCCCCCTTCTGATATACTTCCTGCAGCACGGGAAAACAGTGAATGCCCAGTGTTATTCGCAATCCTTGACCAACCTTCGCCAAGTAATCAAATCAAAATAACCAGGCAGTCTCACCCATGGGGTCATTCTACTCCACGACAATGCAAAGCCTCATACAGCCAATGAAGTTGCGGCACTACTGCAGAAATTCAAATGGGAGGTTCTCGGCCACCCTGCATACAGTCCGGGCCTCTCTCCCTGTGACTACGCCATATTTGGTCCCCTTAAAAAGGCTCTGAGGGCAAACAATTCACCTCAGACGACGTTCAGCTATACATATGAAACTGGCTCATATTGCAGTCCCGGGACTTTAATGAGACAGCCATTCACCACCTTGTGTCACAGTGGGACAAGTGTCTCAGCAGCCAGGCCCAATACTTCTAACATACAGGTCCTGGTTTCTGTAATTATGTCTCCAGCTCGTTTGTTTTTGAACACACCTTATACATGAAGTTTCTGGTGCTCAACTATATACATTGGATATATACTGATCCTAGGCAAGGGTAATGTTAACTAATGTTCAGATCCATGGATTTTCTAATGCCTTATGCAGTGTCATTGAAGATGGTGAATGTTTGGTGCATTTAACTGCTCTTGAGTCAAGAGTGACACCCCCAAAACAGCAATCCATACCTCAGTTCAAACTCTGTGGAGTGCTTCTGTTATCTTGTTTGGCTGCAAGTACTATCAAGCTTCTAAACATGAACATTGATGTTTTCTTAATGGATGGATTCAACTATTATACTTGCTTGGATTGCAGAAGAACTTACAGAATGGAAAACATTCATTGGCGAAAGAGTTCATAAACTTCAAGTTGCAAAGGTTGCCAAGTGGAGCTATGTTATATCAGAAAACAATCCGACTGATATTACTGCCAAGGGAAGAATCAGCATTTGTCTTTCAGAATAAGGGGCACTGGTGGTATGGACGCTTGTGATTGAAACATGGAACCGGGCCTACTAAATACTCCACTAGCAAGGACAAGAAAGTGCCATAACAATGAAGTAATGCCCATTGTCATACCACCACTATCATTCTGGATATCACTACCATTCAAGCCTACAAAGATTAATGTGAGTGATGACGTACTGAAACATTCTTTTTCAACCCAAAGCAGGATAATGAAAGACAAACAAAAGTTGCTGTCCATTGCAAAATTGGCATAAGTATGTAAAAAGCCCATGGAACAAACCACTTATGCTGCAGATATTTTGGCTCTACAATGGAGTTCTACAATCTCACTCGTTTAATAAGGTGTCTAAATTCCTTTCTTGATTGATAGGGGATTCTAAGAGTAGGTGGAAGGTTACATAATTCCTTGAAGCCATTCACAGAGCAACATCAGATAATAGCATCTTCTTACAAATTTGACCATGACTGCAGAACATGTTTGTCTACTTCATGCTGGAACTCAACTGCATTGCTTCGGTATAAGTACTGGATTGTGAATATGAGATAAGTAATGCACCACTGTTGAGGTGCCTTTGCCTTAGGGCAGCAATGGCAACACAGATAACATGTAAGCTGCTGCCTTGGAGGGTGGGTGATACCTTTTTGTCATTTCACCAAAACAGGAGTTGAATGTGCTGAGTCTCTGTTCAGCAAACAGGGCAATGCAAGAAGCAAGAATAAGGTGAAATGGCATGTAGCCCTCTCTATTTGTGTGCTTCTCTACCAAGAACATGCACCTTGAATTGGTGCACTTAGCCTTGCAAACCTGTATGGCAGCCTTGTGTCATTTGACAACAAGGAGAGGAAAATGCTTAGACACATATAGCGACAATGCTAACAACTTTGTAAGTGCTAAGATTGAACTAGAAGGACTAAGTAGAATATTCAGATCTGGAAATGCTAAAGCTGAAGTTGATGATAATGCAGCTAAGAAAGGATTTGCTTGGTACTTCATACTGGCAGGTATATCTTAACTTTAGTAGCCTATGGGAAGCCAGTGTGAAATGAATGAAACTTCATTTGAGAAGGGTCACTGCGAGTGCTTGTCTTACTTAAGATGAAGTGAATTCCTTCTTGTGTCATATAGAAGTATGTTTGAACTTTCAGCCACTCACTAGACTGTGGGGATCCTGAAGATGTTTCATACACTAGCCCTGGACATTTCTTAATAGGTGCTTTAATGTCTTTCCCTAAATTTGGCTCAACCAAGATTCAAGGTTATGCCTCAGGTGGAGATTCATACAATCACTGTAAAGTGACAAAGTTTTGAAAGCAGTGGTCAAGAATTCATTTAAGTAGTCTGCAACAAACAGCATGAATGTAAGTCCAGTCATCCAAATCTAGAGCCTGGGACAGTGATACTCCTCAAGGATGACAACCTTTCTCCTTTTTCTTGGCAATTGGCTGTCATCAAGGAAACTATTACTGGTAGAGATGGATGGATGTGAAGTCATAATCTGCACCAGCAATTTGAAATGGTTCATACATAAATATGTCCAGTGCCTAAATCAGAATGACTGTGTTTGCTTTCTTTATATTTAGTAAATATATGTGTATATTTTCCATTAATAAAGTCAATTAAGGATAACTGATTGTTCTAACACATAGAAACCATGCATAGGCAAATTCTGAAAGGTACAATCAGAATGGAAAAATTAAGAGCCATAGCCAAGATTTAAGCCACAGAGCTTCTGCTGTACGAGCAGCTACCCTAACCACTGATCTACCATCAAATCCTGGCTATGTATCTTTTTGAAATTTCATTATTTGTGTACAAAATTGCCATGGAAAATTTATTAGACTTTTGCAATTGAATATTAATAATATTGTGCTTTGTGAACAAATGATCTCAATTTTGAACAGTTGAAGTCATTTATGGCTTATTTCAGCTCTGTTTTATACTAATTACATTTTTAATATGATATTTAGGTGTAGTGGTATGTTGGCAAGCGATTTGTGTTAGCAGAAGTTGCATTGCCTTTGGATGTTGATGAAGGGCACAGGGTATACCATGCCCTGGGCTCCTTCCTGAATTGGTATGTAAACTCAGGGAGGGTGACAAGAAGAAAGCTTTCTCTCTTAAAAAAAACACCTTGAGTTTCAGGGAACAGTGACTGTAGCATCATGATTCAGACTGGACTCACTCACAAATATAGTACATTAAAGCTCCCGGACACTTTTTTTTTTTTTTTTTTTTTTTTTTTTTTTTTTTTTTTTTTTAATGTAGCAGATTATCATTTCAATACCTGACTGAAATATCTGAGGATTTTTACAAAGAGAAAGGTTTATTACAGAATAAAGTGGTTTCATTCCGTATTCAGAGCAGTTGTGAACAAAACTATATGACAAGGGAGAGAATCATGGCCATGGCGAACAACTTTTCTTGCTAAGCATGTCATCTGCTCTTCCATATTGAACATTTTGGTTCAGATTCGAATATTCTGTAGTTATTCTGGTGCAGAGAAATTTTAAAAAAAACTATTATTTTAGCATTTCAATTTATGAATCAAAGTGTGTTCATCCAAATTTACTTTATAATTAACTGAACTGTTTTAGCTCAGGTTTTATGATGATATGTGCAGGCACTGTAGTTTGTTTCTGTAGTAGAAGTAGTAGAATTGAGTTTAGGGCGCACAACTGCTGCGGTTATCAGCGCCCTTACAAAGGTAAAAAGTCTACACAGTTAAAATCAACAATATTAAAACCGGAAAAGCGTGTAAAAATGGGTCAGTAAAAGGCTAAAACCTATACCATAAAAACACTAAAAGCCGTCATGGAGCCAGATGCGGCTGTCCATACCGCTAAGGCATATAAAAGCTAAAACTCGCTCCACGGCACTCAGGTTATCCGCCAACACCTGACTCAGCGTAGTCGGAAAACGGAGGGAGTTACGCGTGGGCGCTAAAATCCGGCATTCTGTTAAAATATGTCGGACAGTCAAAGGCTCCCGACATTGAGCACAAATTGGTGCAGGGTCAGAGGATAAAAAGTGCCGGTGGCTAAAAAGGTAGTGTCCAATGCGGAGACGGGCTAAAACGACTTCTTCGCGGCGGCGACCGCGCGAAGAAGTACACCAGGGTACCGGGTGTGGTTTTAGCTCCCGCAGCTTGTTGCCCAGAACCCCATTCCAATCTTCGTCCCAACGTGTTAGGATAAGCTACGGAGAGCTCGACGAAGATCTGTCCAAGTAATAAAAAGAACTAAAACACTGCGAATTTAAAATAGCAGCTTTAGCTGCAACGTCGGCAGCTTCATTGCCCGGCAGCCCCACGTGTCCAGGGACCCACACAAACGACACAGCATTAGCGATCGAGTGGAGGACATCCTGGACACGCTGTACCAGAAGGTGGTAACTGTACAGCGATTTAATGCTTTGTAGGGCACTCAAGCAGTCAGAGGCAATGACCCAGGACTGCGTGGCTTGCCGACGAACATATAAAAGCGCTTGATAGATACTATGGAGCTCGGCGGTAAAAATGGAACACTGCGATAAAAGATGAAAGCTAAAAGTCCGGTGCTCATGGATGAAGGCAGATCCTACTCCCCGGTCGTCCTTTGAGCCGTCAGTGTACATGAAGCAGCACTGGGCGAAACGTGACTGGAGTTCTAGAAAGGAGGAGCAAATTGACGAAGCCGGGCAGGTTGACTTGGGCGTGAACAGCAAGAGGTCAAAGCGAATCTCCGAGCGGAACCACGGCGGAAAGCGTGCTTCTCCGAGGGGTAAGGAAGCCGGCAACGTAACGGCCACGAGGCGGAGTAGGGACCGGAACCGAACTCCAGGTGGGAGTAGAGCTGATGGACGGGATAAGTAATGGCGATCCAATGAGTCGTTAAAAAACAAACTAAAAGACGGGTGTTGCGGCATACTAGCAAGTCTGCAGGCATAGCCACATAAAAGTACTTAACGCCGATAAGAAAGAGGAGGCTCAGCAGCTTCGGCTTACAAGCTGATGACTGGACTGGTTACAAAAGCCCCAATACTCAAGCGTATGCCTCTGTGATGTATGGGGTCGACACGACTTAAAACAGTTGGTCGAGCCGAAGAATACACAATACAACCGTAGTCGAGCCTCGACCGGACCAGAGCGCGATATAGGCGTAAAAGAACAGTCCTATCGGCTCCCCAGGATGTGCCAGCTAAAATGCGTAAGGGAACGGTCACACCTACCCTTTAGATAGGAAATATGGGAATGCCAGCTAAGTTTGCGATCAAGCACCAGTCCTAGAAATTTGACCTCGTCTGCGAAAGGAAGAACGCCTGGACCGAGATGGAGAGTAGGAGCAAGGAATGCCTTTCGGCGCCAGAAGTTTACACAGACGGTTTTTTCAACTGAGAACTTAAAAGCGTTCTCAACACTCCAAGTGTACAGGCGGTCGAGACAAACTTGGAGGCGGCGTTCTAAAAGACAGGTGCGCCGAGAACTACTGTAGATTGCGAAATCGTCAACGAACAGTGAACAAGACACTCCGTGAGGGACACAGTCCGCGGTGGCGTTGATCGCAATGGCAAATAGGGTGACGCTGAGTACCGAACCCTGCGGTACTCCGTTCTCTTGAGTAAAACACCGCGATAAAACAGAGCCCACGCGAACCCGAAAGATGCGGTCCTTCATAAACTCCCGAAGAAACAGAGGGAGGCGACCACGAAAATTCCATTCGTGGAGCGTACGTAGAATAGCATACCTCCAGCAAGTGTCATAAGCCTTCTCCAGATCAAAAAACACTGCAACTGTTTGGCACTTTCTTAGAAAGCCGTCCATGATCTGGGTGGAGAGGGAAACTAGATGGTCGACCGTGGAACGGCGACGACGAAAACCGCACTGGAAGTTCGACAGGAGGTTCCGGGACTCAAGCCACCACGTCAAACGGCCATTAATCATGCGCTCCATCACCTTGCAAACGCAACTGGTGAGAGAAATAGGCCGATTGCTGGAAGGCAGATGACGATCCTTCCCAGCCTTCAAAATCGGTATGACGGTGGCCTCACGCCATTTCTGGGGAAAACAGCCGTCAACCCAGATGCGATTATAGACGGCAAGGAGGAAAGCCTTCCCTTCGGGAAAAAGATGTTGTAAGAGTCGTACGTGTATACCGTCTGGCCCTGGTGCAGATAATCGCGAGGATGAAAGTGCGTGTTCTAGCTCTGCCATGGTGAAGAGGCGATTGTAGTCTTCAAGGTAGCCAGAACGAAAGCAGAAACCTTGAGATTCCACCTGATTCTTAATTGCGAGAAACTCAGGTGCGTAATGATCGGAGCTATACAAGCGAAAGCACTGCCGAGGGTGTTAGCCACGTCAAACGGATCCACAATGACTCCTGCAGGAGTTTTCACACCAGCAATCTGCATGTGAGTCGGTTTACCGGCCACGCGTCTTAGTCTATCCCATACGACAGAAGAAGGCGTATGGCGATTAAAAGACACAAAAGTGATCCAAGATTCCTTTTTACTCTGCTTAATGACTTGCCTAGCTCTCGCACGCATCTTCTTGTACTGAATAAGGTTCTCCAGTGTCGGGTGGTGTTGGAAAACCCGTAGAGCACGCCTACGAGCATGGATTACATTCCAGCAGTCATCCGTCCACCATGGGACAGGATGTCGACGAGGATTGGGAGTCGATCGGGGAATAGACCTTTCTGCGGCGGAGACTATCCGCGCATGAAGATGCTCTACGAGATCGTCAACAGAAGTGTGCTGCTCATAATTAAAAACCGCAAATTGGGTGTAAAGAGCCCAGTTGGCGTGATCGAAAAGCCAGGTAGGCAAGCGTGTAGAACACACATTGTGTGCCAGGAGACTAATAAGACAGGGGAAGTGGTCACTGGAGTGTAGGTCAGAGATGACGTTCCATTGTAGGGAAACTGCTAACTGCGGTGAGCATACTGCCAAATTCAGGTGCGATAAGGTGTTGGTTGCATCAGAGAGAAATGTAGGTTCTCCGGTGTTCAGGAGAACCAGGTTATTACAGTCCAGGAACTCAAGCAGAGCTCTGCCTCTCGCACAAGTTCGAGGTGAACCCCAAAGAGGATGATGAGCATTGAGGTCTCCTACCAACAGAAAGGGAGTTGGTAACTGAGCAATCAGAGCTTGTAGCGCAGTAAGCAAGAGATTGTCTGAAGGTGGAATGTAGATGCTGCAGAGTTTGTTTCTAATAAGCTGTCAGTATACTCCTCTTTTGAGAGAATCATCTCTGAGAATCCTCCGCCACTGTGGAGAAACAAAATTGGAAAGTAGACAACAGTTTTATTGTGTTAAATGTTTTTAACAGTTTCTATGAAAAATACTCACTTTAATCGACAATGAATGTGGTTAGTTATTGTTTAGCAATAGGTGAACTTCATTATTTTAGTCATGCAAAATTGTTTTATTCACCTTTTATAATTTACTCTGGGTGCTTGTATAGTCTTGAGTTATTCTATATCCAAGGTACCCTCATCCCCCCACCCCGCCAAATTACCTTGGATTAACAAGACTCAACTGTAATACAAATAATCAATTGCCATAAACAGCAACATTATATATAATGCAATTTTAAGTAATTTAATGATTATATCATCAGTTTTGTTTTAGTAATTTGATACGGCAATCCAATGGACCAGCATGTAGCTTCCTGTACACAAATATAGGGACAAACTAGTCTGAACTTGGTTGGAACAGGTAATACTCTAGCCTTTCTTGCATATTTTCTACAGCCCTACTTATGATCACTTTGGATGGTCTGTATTGCTTTACAAAATCCACCATTTGAATTTTCAAATTTATTATAAGGCACATCTCTTCTTTGTTAGAAACGGCACTAACCCTTTGCTGGGCTACAGCATTAGCCAGCTCTCCAGGTAGACTTTTGTATGTTCATTTAAATTGTGAACTGCTACTACAGATGTTAAACTAAAAGTATATTTTAACTAAATTTAATTTATTAAGTACTTTATTTAAAGTAGTTTGCAATAAATAACTGAAGGTATCAACCCCATTATAGGCAAACAACTTTTATATACAGGGTGAATCGCCTAAAACTTGTATTGCCAATATTTCCAAAATAGAAAGTGCTATTGATGTGCAGTTTTCACAGCATTGTTTGGTAGTTAGGGGCTCATAGTTTTAGCCTATAAATAGATTTTAATAACACTTAGGTGTGTTTTTGGAGCAAACATACACTTTTTAAATGGAACAATGCCTAATTACATCAAAAAATCAAAAGTATAGTAAATTAGAATGTTAATGGTGTTTTTCGCAGATTCTGGTGCTATTAGTTTACAAGATATCTTATTTTGAAACTTTTACACATGACACTTGTACTACTTGTGGTAGCGCAAACTAAAGAAAAACAAAATGGAGTACACTGCCTCTGTGGATCCTGACAAGTAAAGGGAAATTTGACCTTCAAAGCTTGTGTTCATAATGACCACTTGCAGCTTCAATACAAGCTTCCAGTCTTTTGTGGTATATACATGTGTCCGTTTGTAATGCATTATTCTAATTTTGCAATTTTAAGACAATGAAATTTGTTACTTTAAAATATTGAAAATTGTACTAAAATATGTTTTACTTATCTAAAATAATTGCAATAATTCCTGCAAAATTGTTATGGTATTCATCTTAATAATGTTTACATCCTAACCATTTTAGCAGCAAAGATACATGGTTGTCACATAAAAAGCTATGTACACTGTTTTCTTGCACAGTAAAAATGTTCTATAAACAGTTAATGGTTTTCTATGTACACATTATTTTGAATGTCCATTCCTCTCCCATGTTGATTGAAGAAGCACCCTATTCTGCTTGAGACATTGTCACACTGTGTACACTTCCATTGTGACTGTTGCTATGACCTGATATTTTCCTTTTCTTAACCATGCATTGAGCACACATTTTCACTGGATGTTGTATTTTCATGAGGGTATGAAGAGAACTTTGTGCATGGATGTAGAAGGTAGGCTATATTGAAATCTCATGAATAATAAAGCCTGTAATTAGTTATTGCACTATATTCTACCTCTAGCAAACGAGCAAAGAAGAGTCTGTTACCAAGAGCTGTTAAAGCAAGCCTGTGCAAAATATATTATAAAGCTCTTAATTTAGCAACATTTGCTACAAAATGAAACATGTATATCCACCAATTTTTGAAGGCCAGCTGATATTGTAATATCCACTGTTTTGATCTGCAAAGTCAACCCATGTCATATTATGGGTATAGTTTACCACTGCATTAGGAGAGAGTATCTCTATTTGTTCTTTTCCCCTGCCACTCTTTCATTCTACCTCTCCATCTATTTTAGTATTGGAGTTTGTAGATAAAAGAATGTCCCTATCATGCCAAACAACTGCATTTACATCTTTATGTTGCAGTTTGCAAGATATGCCCCTTTTCAGTTTAAGTTATTCTGGCTTTAAAAAAAAAATTTGGCCAGTATTTTCTGCTAACATAGTTGTATCAATCAAAAACACTTTTTTTAAACCAATTCTCCCCATCCCCATCCTCAGCTGATGTTCTACTGGTTCTTCAGGTGACTGCCTCCCTCTCCTGGCGCTGTTCAATGAGTTGAATGACGTCATCTACTATTGGAATTTCGAAGTTCATTGCTCTCTTTTTGTTCTTCAAAATGTGTATATTTTCCCAAACTGTTAATTCCCAATACTTTTTTGTATCTTAGTTGTATCACATGCATATATTTTCTTATCCTTAATCAATTTCATTAGCCACATGGAAATAAAAAAGATTATCAAAATAGACTTAATATCACAACCGGTGACTTTTTTTCATATATCTAAAGCAACCTGTTTTCCAAATAGATATTTGTTTCTTAACTGTTTTTCCCCCCACATATTTTATATGCCAGTAAATACCCATTTTTACTATCTGCAATTCCCCAAGGCTTTATCCCCCATTTTGTTGGTTTAGCAGTCATGTATTGTTTTAGAAAGAATCACTGTTTAAACCCTATCGTCACTTAATCATCAGAAAGCCCACCTTGGTAGCATGTCTGCCTCACGTTCAAGAGGTCCCGAGTTCGAATCTCGGCCAGGGTGCGTCACCTGGATAAGGTTTTTCCGGGGTTTTCCCTTATCCTGAAAGATGAATGTCGAGTATATCTGAGCTCCATGGACCCTGGACACATTTGAGCATCATTTCACCCATTTCATTCACCGTCCAATATGACTTAACATTGGAGGACAAACTTTCTGATTATGTCTAAATTAGAACATAACTTATGCAGGTAATCGTAAAAATCTTCTCCTAATTGTGGCTTTGCAGATTTGTAATTCAGATGAAGGTATTGTAATATGTTTTGAAAGATAACAGTATCAAAAATAGTCTCTGATTTGAGGTAAATCCACCATCCCCATATACAGGATCATTATTGTATAACGTAACCCAGATGCAGCCCTTCCCTCCTGCTTGCTGCCCTTGCTACCTAGCTGAACTTTGGATCAGCAGTTCCCACTTGAAGGCTCATTGGTACCATATCTCACTCTGCTGTGTCAGGTGCAGTGCAGTCAAGTGCCTCTCTTGAGGCAGTAAACATAATGTGTCACTTATCTGTTGAAGAACATGTATTTGTAAAGTTTAAATGTGTGTGAGGAGTTTGTTGAAATGTTTTAAAACGTACCACCTGCAAGAAAAACTATACACAAGATCAAAATAAATTTCAGTCTTCAGGTTCGGTGTTGGACAAGAAGCATTCTAGATCAGGTCTAATAGAAAATAAACTGAATAAAATCAGTGCCGCTTTAGAGTGATTGTCTCAAAAATCGTTAAAGATTTTAGCACAATAAACAGGTGTATCTCAGCCTTCTGCAACAATACTACATGTCTACTGAAACTAAGGCTCTATCGCTATAAGTGAGTGAAAGCGTTCAAACAAAATGATCCCAGTAAGCAAGTGAATTACTGTAATTGGTTTTGCCAATCTAAGAAAGTGGTTTCATTGATCCAGCTATTGTTTTTCTCTGAGTTTTTGATTCAATTAGATGGACAAGTGAAGACACTCAATAGTAGATATTGGGCTTCCAAAACACCTGTACTATTACATGAAATGCCTTATTATGATCTGAAAATTGGAGTGTGCTGCATAATAAGTGCTAGAAGAATCATTTCTTTAATGAGACAATTGATGCAAAGCGATATTGGAGGCTAATTTTAGGGCCATTTTATCACTTGACAGAAGAAACATCCTATGGTTGGTACATGTTGACTCTATCAAAAACCTTAGCCTATAAACGGCTAGTGTGGAGAAATTAGTAATTTCCATCAGTTAACTAAAATGATATACTTTGTCTTTCAAAGAACCCCATAAATAAAAATGCAACTAATTAGGCTGGGGGAAAGAAGGGCCCAAAGATCAACATTTATAATTCTGTCACTTCTCTTATTGCATTTACTAATTTGGTAGCTATATGTGCTGTTGCACTGAATTTTTCATGTTGACTCTATCCATCAAAAATCTTAGCCTATGTACGGCTATTGTGGAGAAATGATTAATTTCCATCAATTAACTAAAATAATAAGAGTTAAATGATGAAGCCTGGGACTCAAGTACTTACGATAGTAAGTCGCTACAAATGGTGTATCTCGGATGCAAGAGCCCCTAGTGGTTTACCGGGGAAATATACGAGTCAAATGGAGAATTTAATGTCAGGACGGCACGTTGGCCATGGTAGCTCAATGGGTTAGAGCGACTGGTGGTAGGAAACCAGGAGATCCGTGGTTCAAATCCCGGCCATGGCATTGAATTTTTCATGTTGACTCTATAAAAAAGTACATCATTTTAATCTTTGTACACTACAGTAACACACAGTATTGACATTGTGCAAGAAATCACAAGAATTTGTGTTGCTGAGCTTAGGTGAGTGTGCAAGAACATTTTTATGAGATATGCTGCATGTTTGAAAGTAGGTGGTCAATATTTCCAGCATCTGCTACAAGGTAAGAATTTTACTCCATCTCTGACCATGTACCAGCCATTGCCGGTGCATTGGAGAAGCCTGCGGAGACGATCACCTATATAATAATGACCCTGTATGCCAAAATGCCTAAATAGGCTTGTATTTCCCTTGAATTTGTACTTCATATTTTGGTTTTCTTTTTTAGTTAGAATCTGAGCTGCATACCTGTTTTTCTCTACAATTGGGCCACAAAATCTGAAATTTATAAAAAGCTCAATATCTATTTCTGGACTTTCTGGAGAAATAAAATTATTTGCCTATGTAGGGGATGAAAACTGTTTCGGCTTATTGGAAGTCAAATTGGAGATTCAGTGTGCAAGTACTCCTTCAGTTTTATTTGCCTTTCATTTATTTTGCTTCGTTTTGCTACCTGTTTCTCAGCAATTTCACTGCCACTTTTTCAATTAACTCACCATACTAAGATTCATCTGAACTGCTTTTACAATGTAATTACTCTTAAACTGCTGACTTACTTGTCTGTTGCAAATACTTTTTCACTGGAGGGTGTTCTAGCCCATGATGTACCTTCATATATCATATACCTTCAGAGTACTACTATAAATATAAACACATCATGAAAGTGCTTACATATATGAACTCAGCTCTAAACAGGGATACTTATGGCTGTAATTACATTTTACTATGAAAAATATCTTAATTCAGAGCAACAGGAGTATGTTTATATTGACACAGCTACTGAAAGTTGAGGCCAGCATAAACAGAACCCATATGAAATGATCAACAAATTTACTATGTTCCATTGCACTATGTGCAGCAGGCTCTGTGTGATTTCACTACGTTTTACTATGCTATACATCACAGTTACAAAGCTCCAAATACAGCAACGTCACATCAATAGCAGGTTTGCAGCAGCCATTTTCAAAAATTTAAACATTGTTAAATGCCTTAACAAAATAGTACAGTAATGTTAGATAGTTTAATACTATGTTACAGCTAACATTTTTCAGTGAGAAAGAATTTACATTGATTTCAGTGTTAAATCACCTTAACATTGTGTTCAAATTTAACATGGTTTGGTGAAACCATCCTTATGTCTATTACATTGAAAACAATGTTTTTGCAGGTACCAATGAATCTTTTCATTATGTACATGGCTGGAAATTCAATTTCCATCTTTCCAATAATGATGGTAGGAATGCTTATTGTTAGACCAGTCAAGGCATTGTTTACTATGCAGAACAGTAAGTATAATAAGTATAACTTGGGAACATTTTTATGTTTTAAAGAGATATTCCACATTACTTCCAGAAATAGAAATGAAAACCAGTAGTTACAGCTTTGTACAGCAGCTTGTATCTGGAAATATATCACCTCCATGCTCAAAGAAAATTAAATAAAGTATTTCAGTCTTGCCATATATGTGGCAAGAAGCTCTTACATCTGTGTAAAATGTGCAGATATTTCCAGTTTGTACACTCTTTTCTTGAAGAAATATATATTTGTTTTAGCTTTACAGTCTCTTGATGTTTTATCAGTTTATAGACTGGCATCTCGAATCTCATACTGCCATAGTAAACAGATACACTATGATCTCAGTGCTTGTTAGCCAGTATATGAGATGTAATTTAATCTGATAGAAAGTACAGTGTTTGTTCTGGCTGGCTTATTTAGTAAATTAAAAATGGAGCAAGATGAAAAAGATGAATGTCCTATTTGCTCTTCAGAATATCTATTAAGAAGTAATGCATCTGGAATGAACCTTATAGTAGCTTGCATGAGCCTTTTCAGCAGTAGCTGAACATGAGGTTTGATAAAATTATAAAACAAACATTCACAGCAGCTTCAAGAAGAGAGAGAACATAATAAAACAGACAGGATTGTCATGATGTTTACAAAACTGTAAATTAAAAGCGTACTTAAAAAGAATGTTGAAAACTGCACGGTGAAATCAAGATCACACAGGATAACTATTTACGGCCATCCAGGATTTTTTAAGATTCCATTTTGCTGATAATTTTTATACTACAAAGCATTCATTTAGTGCACAGTAATCAGCTATTGCAGAACCTACAGTAGCTGAAGGTGGCTTAACATATAGTTTGGGTTTACCTTTACATAGCAGGAATAACTATTAATTCAAAGAAATAAAAAAAAAAAAATGGTTCTTTCAGGTTTATAACAAATAAAAATAAGTAAACAAACAAATCAATGCAAACCTATTAAATGCTCCAGGCAGGCTGAGCGACATCTTATAAGGAGATGGCACTATGAAGATGTTTCCTATTGTTTGGGCTCGCAATTCCCATCTTGACTTTTTTCTTAGAATATATGAATTAGCTTGCAAGACCCAATTAAACAAATCTTTAGTACTTTACCATTTCTTGTCAACAAGCACAACATTAAAAGGAAATGAAGCTTGTAAAAAAGCTTAAACACCAGCAGATCACAATATGGGAAAAAGTCTTATCAAAAATGTACACAGAGTAGCAAAAGTTGAAATTCTACCACTGGATGACAGTAACTTCTCCACTAGACAGCTAGATGGCATTAGTTCCAGATCTTTGTGCACATACAGTTTTTATAGTTTTTTTTTTTAATTTACGTCCTCCACAACATTTAGTCATCAGGCGATGAATGAAATGGATGAAATGATGCTCCAATGAGTCTGGGGTCCATGGAGCTTAGATTTGCTTGGCATTCGTCTTTGAGGATAAGGGAAGCCCTGGAAAAAACCTTATCCAGGTAACTCACCCTGACCGAGATTCGAACTCAGGACCTCTTGAACATGAGGCAGACACGCAACCATCTATGCTGCCGAGGCGGGCATGTGCACATACAGCTGACAGTGTTGAGTCTTCAAAACATGTTCTGAGGGAAAACTTAGTAAAAGAAACTAAAATGTCACAACCTCATAATTTCAGTTACATTCAGGCGATTTCATTTACATGAAATTGGGATAAGACATAAAGCTGATACTCAGTACTTCTATATATGAGAACATAGTTTGCATATTTTGAACATTAGATCACACACATTCAGTCTAGCATTCATACTTCCTCTGGGTAGGATAGGGAATAAACTTGACTAGAGAAACATTTCTACTTCCCAGTTGGGAATCAAATCTGGAACCCATTACACACTAAGCAGGTGCTTTACAAACAGAGCTATAGGGTCAGCCATTTGCAAATGTTGTGTTTATGATGCTGGCTGACACCATAAAAGCTGTCGTGCAAGTGAAGCAGAGATTGAAAGAACTATTTTGCTTTACATATACCTATGACAAGTTGCTGTACAGACTAACATTTAGATTTGTTTATAGCTAATGGCACTGAGTGAAAAAATAATTTTGGTCTCCTATATCACTTGAGCAGAATCCATGACCAGAAGGCCTATTATTATTTTAATGAAAGTATGTTTTCTTTCACGTGGTATTTGGAGGAATTTAGTAACAGTGACATCCAAATTAATTCATAAAACTATTTGTAGTTTATTCGCACTGTCACCTTTTAATTTTTTGAGGTACTAGTTTTGGAAGCAACAGCCCCAATAACTAATACTTCAAAAAATTAAAATGTAAGTGATGTAGTGTGAAAAATAGACTACAAATAATTTTATGAATAATGCATAAAAAACTAAAGCTAAAAACAGAGAAGTAATATAAATATTACAATAAAATATAATAATTTGTTACAAACTTTGCTTATACTGTTTAAGAAATTGTAAATTCTTTACATTCTTAAAAAGTATAAGCAAAGTTTGTAATTATTTATTATAGTTTTATGAAGGTTTTCTACCTTTCATTTGATTTTTACTACATTTTCTTTAAGGAGATCAAGTTATTTGCCCACTAACAGGCAATGAACTTTTATGGTCAGAAAGCTGTATAAATAGCAGGAAGCCCTTTTTTAATTTGAACTTATTTTGTAACAGTAAAAGATATCAATTTGTTACCATTGTGCAAGTTTTTTTTTCTTGTTTCTTTCAGAGCTAAGTACATATTATTGGTGTCCACTAAGTGTATCAGTTATAATCGACAATATACAAAATAAAGTATTATCTCATTTAAACTTAGAACTAAAATGGCATATGCATACCCTCCTGTACTAGTTGCATATAGCATTTTCTTACTAGCATAATCTTTACTCATATACTTCTCCTTGAACAAACTTTTTGCCTACAATTCTTAAAGGACCAAACATACTTTATCACTAGGCAGTATATTCCTAAAATATTATTTCATGGCCTTTTGATAATAGGAAGGGCCTAAAAAGGCCCTTTAATTTGGATTTTTTAAAATTTAAATTTATCTCCTCCAACATTTAAACATTTGAAAACATTTTGCAGTTTATTTTGATGTAAAAGGTGGGCGCCAATTTGTATGTCTGTTAAGTATCAGCTTCTGTTTTTTTTTTAAGCATTCATTTCTTGATAAAAGAAAATTTTTGCAGCAATCTGTTACCAAACTAGATCAGTCACAACATAGTTCAAAGCGGGATCCAGCAGCAACCCATCTGTAAAATGCAAATTGGCTTCCCTTTTCCAAGGCAAAATTACTATATTCAATTTTGTGTCTGTTGTATAATTATGAAATACCCGATTGAAACTAATGCTTACCTTCTGTTCATTCTCTCCATTTAGCATTCAAGATGATTGAAGGAAGTCATGCAGTGGGACAGAAGTTTGTGTACTTCTTAGGAAATATTGTGAGTGTTGCTTTAGCTTTATACAAATGCCATTCCATGGGTCTTCTTCCAACACACTCCTCTGATTGGCTGGCCTTTGTAGAACCACCAATGCGAATGGAATATTCAGGAGGAGGAGTAATAATGGAGTAGGAAATGAATGTGTTGTGAAAGATATGGTGTTGCAATTCTCAAGACATAGTTGAGTGACTTTCATTTGTATTAAAAAGGTTCAAGGAATCAAGAATGTGCCTGTTGAGAACTGGCTCAACTACACCACAAAGAAATAGGCTTTTGTTAAAAATACATATATCACATTTTTATTTCCAGTGCTTTTACAAATTAAAAGTTGAAACAGTTAAACAGTTTGTAATGGACAATGTTACATCCATCATACCATTTTAACAACTAAAAAAGGAGTTATAACCTTTTCAACATTTGGATGTGTATAACCCGATAATCCTCCGAGAAGACAGCTTAAAGTATATTGCTTCAAGAACTTAAGAGTAAAAACTACAACATGGCTTATAATGTGCTACTTAATACATTGGCAAGTTACATCACTTCTTTGGTTCTTCACTGAAATTCTCTGTCTTATGCTGTAACAAGAAAACACTGTATAAATTTTTCTATAAATATATTTCTTTTTATAATACATGTAAGACTGTATGGAATGTTATTTGATTTTCCTGAAATACCTTTTTATCAATCCATCATCGTAATACTTTGATGAACAGATGTTTCCTATTTATCCTTTTTGTGCTGATCTGCATAATCCTTAATCTTTTGCCAAAGTTTTCCTGGGTCATCTACCTTTGGAACCTATTTTCAAAATAAAAGACAAAGCTTCTAATTTGCTACATTTTATGTATTGTAAGAATTTTGAATTCATATAAACATCTTAGATTTGCACTAAGTACAGTAGAACATAGTTTACCTGGATCAACTGGGACTGGGCCAATCTGAGTTAACAAAAATCTGGGTTATCCGGAAAATGATAAAAAAAAGTGTACATCACCAAAATATTTTAAATTACTTTAGGAATTACTATTGGTACACTTTCACCTAAAAATACATACATTGTAAGTACTGTAATAGCCTATGTATTTGCAATATTCAGAATACAGCTATAAACTAGTCACTAGTATAAAAAAAAAAAAGGGGGGGGCAGTGAGCTTATGCTGTCTCAGTTAAGTGAATCGCTTATGAGCAGTGTGATCTCGCTCCCGCTTTAACATTAGTTCATTTGTCAATGTTTTGGCTTGACTCTCGAAATAAACCATTTTCTCTATGTTTGCAACAGCTTGTGTGTGTCATAACCACAGCTGGTTCATCAACACTATCTCAGGCTGAATACTCTTCATTTTCAGTAACACTGCATGATGCAATAATGCCTTCATCTCTAATCAGTTTGTAACTTCTGTCATTGTTGATTTGCAACCAACTGACAATGTCTTAATCAGCATTAGAACAGCAATCAATATTTTTAAAAATGTGTATAAAATCTTCCACACGTAGTTTTACTTCTTCAGTCTGGCAAGTCACACACAACAGGGCACAACTTTTTTCCATGACTAATCAAAAGTTTCTCTACCAACCTGGTCCCAAGCAGGTTGGGTAAGTGCAATGAATTTGCCTGCTGGTAAGAGAATTTGAGTTATGTACCTACTGAGAATAGCAATTTATCATTTATAAAACAAGTCTTGATTTATTATGCTAAACAATATAACTTTTCTTTTTTCAAAACTGGTCCGGTTGTACTGTACAGCCATAATTTACAGGTATACTTGTCTGGATGACACAATTAGTTGAATTCTGACTTTCTGTGCCCAAAGTTGTGGGTTTAATCCCTGTCCAGGACAATGACATGGGTAGCTGAGCTCATTCAACTAGTGAATGATCTGCTGCTTTTAGATCCTGCCAAATCATATTCCTAGAATGAGCTTTTTCCAGGTTTCTTCATTTCACATAACCGGCAAGTGCTGGGAAGTTTCTTAACATTTTTAGAAAAAGGCCTGTATGTGAAACATAACTTGATACTTCTATTCAACATCTCCCACAGATAGGACACAAGAAAATCTCTCCACCCTGGACTTTCCTTTTAGATGGAACATTTTTTGTTGAAAGTTTTTATTTTTACAAAAATAGCTACAACAATTTTGAATAAAATACCATATGTTGAAGATATTTTCCTAACAAATGAAATGTGTAACTTGAGTTTTCTGGGAACTCCTCACAAGTCTTGTACAAATTTTGCATAACTGGTACACCATAAGAGATAGAAAAACTTACTATATAAAAATATAGAGCTCATTAAAGCACATGTCAAATCCTTTTCTTTGGTGGAGTAGATATTTCTTGTTATTGCTTTGAATTTTCCAATATTTATACTTTTCTCAAATAGGAACTTGTTATTCACTTTTTATCTTTTGGTCATTCAAAGAGAACAGAATTTCAAAGCCATCACATAGCAGCCAGCTGTACTCTTAAAAGATATAGTATAGGGGGAATTCGGTACGTAGACCACCATACTTAAAGCCTATTATATTTCTTGTTTCTGTATCAGACACACAGTGGGTAGAAAAGATATTGCATTCTACTAAAAATTTGACTGAAATATCAATAGAAATACATTGATATAAGAAATCATTGCATTCCCTGGAATACAAATCTTGCACTTTTAGAAAAAGGTCTGTGTATGTGATAGATTTAATGATTTGGGAGAAAATATTGATCCTGAAAAATAGAAATTAAGTGATGAATTTTGAAATACTGCCAATTGATTGTCAGGAAGTTTGTTTTACTTTCAGAGGTTGGTAATAAAACAAAAAATAATCCGTCACCTAATGGCAGTAATGATAACAGAAATAACATGGCTGAAGATGCAAATGACGTATTTGCAAAACTAGTCCTGAAAAATTTATAATTTTTCAAACAGTAAGTGAAGTTTGTCACAGTTATATTTTATTGTAATGTAAAATACTTTTAAAGAAAGTTGATTTTCTCAAGTATGGCTAAGAAGTTTGATTAAAATACCACTGTTTAAGATATTTTCTGACAAATGAAATGTGTCTTTTGAATTTTCTGGGAATGTCTTCAGAAGTCCTATCCTTTCTGTATAACTTTTGCATAACTGGAAAACTGTAAGAAATAGACAAAATCTTACTACACAATGTAGATCTTGTTAAGACACATAATTATACCAAATATATATCTCTCTCTCTCTGTGTGTGGTGAACCATTTCTGAGACATTCTTTGTTATTTGTCTTAAATTTTCAAATACTTATACTTTTCTCAAATGAAAGTCGTTAACTCATTTTTTCTCTCTTGGCCAAGTAAATTAAATTTTCCAATACTTATACTTTTCTCAAATGAAAGTTGTTTTTTCTCTCTTGGCCATGTAAAGAGAATAGAACTTTGAAGGCATCACCTAGTGACCAACTGTACTCTTAAAGGACTTGAATACTGCTTAAGGCCTATTGTATTCCTATACTTCCCTTCCCTTTCCTTTCTACAAGAAAGGAAACAATAGATTTCTGCAATATTATATTTCAATATTTTGTTTAACAAGAAGGAATAAGCATTTGGAAAAATAGTTTGTACAAAAGAGAGGAAGTCCTGTTGGTACAACACATCAAATTTTTTTCTATGGCTTCCTTAATAGTACCTCTGTTTGCAGAAAGGGTTTCATTACACTTTGTTACAGGATAACAATAAAGGAGATTGAAGCAATACTCAAGTATATAAAAAGCAGGTATCTCTATACTGGCTTACTCTTTACAGAACTGAAGCGAGTGAATGGTGACCAAACTGTTGGAAAATTCTAACCAATTATAATGGTCTCAAAACAGTTAATGCCACAAAAAATTGCCATTTGTTATTATTTTTAAAGAATATTTACAGATTTTGCATTGTATATTTTTATCTATATTTTATGATTTACCTGTTACACAAAATTGTGCAAAAGTCATTCAGAATGAAGAGCGCTTCAAAGGCTGTTCACAGAAAATTAAAGATGTAGATTTTATGAGTCATGCAAATGTCATAAACAATGTTGCATCTTTGGAAGATGTATCACGTTTTGACATTCCAATTTTGGTATCTCAAACATGGGCCCTTGTTTTAAAGTAGCCCTCTTTTTTGGGGGTCCTCAGACTTCGGAAATTTTGAGTGGAATATAATACTATAACATACAACTACATACCACATGCAGTAAAGAAAGTAAAATAAGAGAGCAAAATATATATGAATTTTGATACCAAGAAGAAAGCCTAGGGGCAAACTAATGCCTTAAAAACTATCACACATTTATTCTGCTAACAACAGAACTGATTATTTTAGTTAATTGATGGAAATTAATCATTTCTTCACACTAACCGTATATAGGCTAAGGTTTTTGATAGAGTCAACATGATAAATTGAATGCCATGGTCGGGATTTGTACCACGGATCTCCTGGTTTCTGTCCAGTTGCTCTAACCCATTGCGCTACCATGGTCAACGTACCATCCTGACATTAAATTCTCCATTTGACTTGTATATTTCTCCGTAAACCACTAGGGGCTCTCGCATTCGAGATACACCATTTGTGGAGACTTACTATCGTCATGTTGACTATCAAAAACCTTAGCCTATATACGGCTAGTGTGAAGAAATGATTAATTTCCATCAATTAACTAAAAGAATAAGAGTTAAATGATGAAGCCTGGGACTCAAGTACTTGCGATAAAGTAACTTTGTGGGTTCGTACAATTTAAAGTCTGAGTTGCAGATATTCCAAATGTTTTCTTTTTTTTTTATTTCATAGAAAGACACTCACAGTAGCAGTTCAATTCTCGCGTAACAACATTACGTCACATACACCACACAATCTTCCAAGGTCGATCACAATAACAAACAGCTCTCGTAACAACACACTCAGCTGTTCTCTGCTTACCTCTCACTGTTTTACAACTCACGACTCACTCTTGTTTCACACCTGTCCGCTCGCGTGTCACAATCGCTTATATATCTCATTCATAAATTTGAGAGGTACAAAGAAGAAACAACTTTTTCTCTGTCAATCAAGATATCACTAGAACCTTCCAAACGTGAAATCCTATCTGAGCCGGCAAGTCACTTATCTCAAGCGCTATGTTTATCTGCTTTTGCCAACTCTTTATTACCGTGAAACACTACACGCCATCTGTTATCTATTTATGCCCGTTGCCGTGACACTGCTTCCTCCTCAAGGCTGGTCGTCCCGAACAGCACCATTGTAGCGGGCCAGACGATCCAGGTGTACCACCAACATCTTCCCTTGGGGCACCTTCTGGATGCGATAAAACACGTTAATCCTCTTCACCAACCGGTACGGTCCTTGCCACATTTGCTGAAGCTTCGGGCAGCATCCTTGGCAGCACCTTGGTCCAAGTAGGGCGATACAACCAGACCAGGTCACCTTGAACGAACCCTTGGCTGTTGTCTTGCCTGTCGTATCGGGTCTTCCTGCAGTCGCTCGCCTTCTGGATGTTCTGACAAGCCATCTCATGCGTGTCGTGGAGACGGTCCACCAGGTTCTCCACATACTCAGTTGCTGGCTGTTTGGCATCCGGGGGGCTCCCAAAGGCCAGGTCACAAGGGAGGTGTAACTCTCGGCCGAACGTTAGGCTTGCTGGCGTCATCCCAGTGGTGTCGTGTGTTGACGAGCGGTAGGCCAGCAAGAACAGTGGCACCTTGACGTCCCAGTCTTGCTGATGGCTGGCCACAACCTTCCTCAGGTGCTCTTCTAAGGTCTTGATGTATCTCCACCATGCCGTCCGACTGTGGATGTAGGGGTGAGGTGCGGGTCTTGTTCACCCCAAGTCTTTCTAGTGCCTCCTTCATCAGGTTGGATTCAAAATTTTTGCCCTGGTCGCTGTGGAGCTCTAACGGCACCCCAAATAGGCAAAACACTTCCTCCACGAGGCAGTCTGTGATGGTCTTCGCCTCCTGGTTCGGAATGGCATACACCTCCAGCCACTTGGTGAAGTAGTCCACGACCACCATCAGGTACTTGTTGTCTTGGTTGGACACTGGGAATGGCCCAGTTTGTCGACAGTGATTCGTTCAAATGGTGCTCCGACATTGTACTGCTGCATGCGACCCCAGCTATTAGTTTGGGGGCCGTGACTCGCCGCGCACATATGACATTGACGGCACCATCTCTCAGCGTGTGCTCGGAGCCTCAGCCAGTAGTAGCGCTGTCGGAGTTTGTCGATTGTTCGGTTTATTCTCAGGTGTCCCTCCTGAAGTACAGGCGTGCACTTCCTCCAAGACTTCCGGGACCTTGCTTCGGGAAAGTACCAACTGTTCTCTCTGCGTCTTCCCATCAGGTGATTCCTATACCCGGAACAGCACGCCCTCTCTTGTCTTCAGTGAGTCCCATTGGGTCCAGTACGACTTGTAGGTGGCGCTTCTTGGTGCAATGTCCTCTCAGGTTTGTCTTGTCCCTACCTCCACTTCGCTCAGGAGTGGCCCCAGTCAGCGTCCGCCAGCTGCTCCCTCCTCAGGCCTGCGCTATCCCAGCCTTCCGCAGGCACGGCCGTAACCATTCGGACAGCTGCGGCGCGCTCCTTCTCTTCCACTCTTGTGCACTGGCCGCACTCTTCTGGACAGGGTCTTCGGGACATAGCATCTGCGTTGCCGTGGCTCTTCCCTCTACGATGTTCAGAGTTGAAGTCTTACTCCTGCAGCCTCTGGACCCAACGTGCTGTCTGGCCTTCCAGGTTCTTAAAGCTCAATAACCAGGTTAGGGCGGAATGGTCAGTCCTCAGGTGGAATGGCTCACCGTACAGGTACTTGTGGAAATGCTCCAATGTCTTTACTACGGCCAGTAACTCTCGCCAGGTGACGCAGTAGTTCTCTGCCTTGGATAGCGTCTTGCTGTAGTAGGCTATCACCCGCTTATGGCCGTCCTGGACTTGGGATAGGACGCCTCCAATGCAATGATCGCTGTCGTCAGTGTCCACGATGAATGTGCCGCCTGGTTGTGGAAATCCCAAAATTGGAGCACTGCACAGGGTCTTCTTCAGGTGCTGGAAAGCGTCTTCGGTGTCCTTCGTCCACAAATAAGGCCGGTGTTCATCAGTCAGGCGGGTGAGGGGTTTGGCGATGTTGGAGAACCCCTTTATGAAACGGCGGTAATAACTGCACAGCCCCAGGAAACTGCGCAACTCTCGCTGATCCTTTGGGCAAGGCCAGTCTCTCACAGCCTGGGTATTCTCCGGGTCTGTGGCCACTCCGGTTGGTGAGACTATGTGGCCCAAGTAATTAACTTCCTTGCGGAAGAGCTGGCACTTCTTCACGTTCAGCTTCAAGTTGGTTGCCTGCAGTCTCTGTAATACCTTGCTTAGGTTGTTGAGATGGTCTTCGAACGTCTTGCCGACGATGATGTCCAAGTATAGCAGGCATGCGTCATATGTCAATCCTCTCATTACTGATTGCATGAGGCGTTGAAATGTGCCTGGTGCATTGCAGAGGCCAAAGGGCATAACAGTGAACTGCCAAAGCCCTTGGCCTTTCGAGAATGCAGTCTTCTCCTTGTCTTTCGGGTCCAGAGCTACCTGCTAGTAACCCGACTTCAGGTCCAGGGTCGAGAACCACTGTGCACCAGCTAGCGTGTCCAGGGTGTCGTCCGGGGGAAGGGGAAATTCCTTCCGGGTGACAGCGTTCAGCTTCCTGTAGTCCACGCAGAAGCGTAGCTCGCCGTTCTTCTTTGTCACCAGAACTACAGGGGGAACACCAAGGGCTGTCAAGACTCTTCAATCACTCCCCTGGATTTCACGTCATCTGCCATATCCCGTACCACAGCTTGTTTTGTCAGCGGAACGCGTCTAGGTGGTTGCCGAATAGGCCGGGCGTCTCCGGTGTCGATGCGGTGAAGCACTTTATCCGTGCGGCCGTAGTAACTGTTACCTTGGCTGAAGACGCGCTGGTATCGTCTCAGCAGTTGTCGAACTTTCTCCAGCTGTTCTGCAGTCAGGTGGTCGGCCGCCGTCTCCAGTAAGCCTTCCAGCCGGGACCCCATGTGTTGCGCCGGCACAGGCTCCTGTGTGTTGTCGATTGCGGTTACGCTGACCACGGGCTCGCACGTCCCCAACTCCGTCCCGGCCTGGACGTCGCACCGTCACCACAACCTCACTTCTCGTGGGGACCACCACGTCTTCCTTCAAGATGACCCTGCAGATTCCAAGGCGCTCGTCCGGTTGCCGAAGTATCACCTCTTCTCTATTGAGCCGCAGGATCTTCCTGCCGACGCGTCGACCGTCGCCTCGTGGCTCCTGAGGGCATCCAATCCCAGTATCACCTCCTCAGCCACCTTCGCGACGAACACCCACAGACGCACGGCACTCCGTCCCAAGGTCAACTTCAGCAGGACCTCCTCTACAGGCAAGGTATCACCCGATGCCGTCACAAGCTGGTATGGATGGCAAACCCTTGGCCAAGTCAGGTCTGATGATGGTCACGGCTGCCCCGGTGTCCACCAGCATGCGGCATGGCTTCTCTCTCACCCAACCGTCCGCGATGAGGCTGTCATCCATACGCCGGCTGACGGCGCGCAGTGTCACTCAAGGGGATGGTGGTGTCGTCGCCGACGTGCCCCTCACCACGCCGGGCCTTACTCGTTCTTCCGACTGCTCTTCCTGGTATCGGCTATCTCTCTCCATGTGTCCCAGCTGGCCGCACACGCCACTAGGTCTTCGCCGGCGTCCCTCAGCTGGTCTTCTGTCTCCGGTGTAGTGGACACTCCTCGTTCTCGACGTCGGGATAGCTATCACCTTGGCCGCCTCCATCTTCGCTGTTAATCCGGTCTTCATTTCTTCCATCTTCTCGGTGATGTTGTCGTTAGCCGTCTTCATTTGTTTCAACTCTGCAGCCTGGTTGTTTTTTGCCGCTTCTGTTTTCTCAGCGAGGTTGTCATTCGCCGCTCTCATTTCCTCAATTCTCTGTAGAATCTTTTCCAATGCAGCCTCCATGTGGCACTCCTGACACCAGTTGTGACTTTGTGGGTTCGTAGAATTAAAAGTCCGAGTTGCAGATATTCCAAATATTGTTTTTTTATTTGTGTAGAAATACACTCACAGTAGCGGTTCAATTCTCACGTAACAACATTACGTCACATACACCACACAATCTTCCAAGATCGATGACAATAACAAGCATCTCTCGTAACAACACACTCAGCTGTTCTCTGCTTACCTCTTGCTGTTTTACAACTCACGACTCACTCTTGTTTCACAACTGTCCGCTGGCATGTCACAATCGCTTATATATCTCATTCATAAATTCGAGAGGTTTCTCGTACAAAGAAGAAACAATTTTTTCTCTGTCAATCAAGATATCTCTAGAACCTTCTAAACGTGAAATCCTATCCGAGCCGGCAGTCACTTACCTCAAGCGCTATGTTTATCTGCTTTTGCCGGCTCTTTATTACCGTGAAACACTATATGCCGTCTGTTATCTATTTATGCCCGTTGCCGCGACAATAGTAAGTTGCCACAAATGGTGTATCTCAAATGCGAGAACCCCTAGTGGTTTGCCAGAGAAATATACGAGTCAAATGGAGAATTTAATGTCAGGACGGCACGTTGGCCATGGTAGCTCAATGGGTTAGAGCAACTGGACAGAAACCAGGAGATCCGTGGTTCAAATCCTGACCATGGCATTCAATTTTTCATGTTGATTATCTAACAGAACTGATATTGTAACCCATCAAAACA
Organism: Mantis religiosa; assembly: GCA_030765055.1. Lineage (NCBI taxonomy): Eukaryota > Metazoa > Arthropoda > Insecta > Mantodea > Mantidae > Mantis > Mantis religiosa. The sequence continues at coordinate 308,668,919 of CM060950.1, read as the reverse complement.
CAGTAATCATTTCATTAGTATCACAGATAAGCTCTGACCAATAACTCTTTAAAATGATCAAGTGCTAATTACCACTCTTTGTTGCCTGTTCAGTACAAATTTTGCAATCAAATTTGAACTAACTACCCAATGAGCTTACCTGTTCCTATGATTAAGGACTATGATACAATGAAGCACAAAATTAATATCATTTTGAGTCGAACTAGTACTCAATGCTCCATTTATTGCTAATGTTTACCCAGAACATGTATGGATAGGACCTTCCTAACATCTTCAGCTAATGTCAATTAATGATTGTTGGTTTGGTGAACTCCTTGGAGGCGATAGGGGCGTCTCTGTCGGTATCTTGATGAACTTGAAATTTGGGTTCTCTTCAAAGGTGGTGTCGAAATTGAAGTTTCCTTTCATATTTCTTTATGAATGCTTTTTTCCCACGTAGTTAATGCAGTTGGACCCTGCACACATTTTAGTAAGTGGATTTCTCATTCTACATCGTGATTATCATCCTAAAAATGGTACGCTACCGCCGATTTATCTATTTCTTTGTTCATGATGTTCCTAAAATGCTCTTTAAGCCTAATGTTCAAAGTCCTTTTAGTTTTTCCAATGTAAAAGTTGTCACAACCTTTGCGGTTTATTATGTACACACCTGATTTTTTTTTATCTGTGGGGCCAAAGTAATATTGTGCTCTTTGAAGACTGTTTGGAAAAGGTATGTAGCTCTGGGATGATATGTAAATTTTCTGTATGAAGTTTTATTGCTGATTGGGGAAAGAGTAGTTAATTGTTTGCATCTTTGTTGTCTTTGAATTTATCAGGTTTCTTTTTTACCAATTCAACACTGAATCCATTGTATTCTGCAATGTGAATTATATGAGTGTACTCTTTGACACATTCCATCTTGTTTAAGGGTTTCATTAACCAGCCTGTAAGTTAAACTACTGATAACAGCATGCTTATGTTGTCTTGGGTTATACCCTTAAACAAGATGTGGAGAGCTACATACCTTTTCCAAGAAGTCTTTGGCCCCACGGAACAAATTCAGTGTACAACACCTTTTGAAATCATATAATCAGAGTTAGGACTTTTAGGACCCCTGCGAGAGAACACAGTTAACTGCTATGCGATGTAATACAACCTACTAGGTCATGTATCAAAACATTCAGGGCTGTATAATCATTGCACATGCTGCCATTAATGGCAGAGTGGCAGTGTTTGGAGACAGTGAAGAACATAAATGTCAGAAGCACGTAAACGCACGATGGACGAAGAGTTAGCAAGAGGTGATATTTTCTCACAGAAGGGAGAAGTGTAACTTCACTGTTTCAGTACAAATTCTTTCAGGACTTGTGTAAGATGGTGTGTGCAAATATACCAATGCACACTGTAGAAAATACACATTTTAAGCACTTCATACAAAAGAATACAAACCAGGAGAAACATTTTTATTATCAGAAATTAGTATGAAGGTGATCCATGTAACAATTGCAGACATTTAAAACAAGCATGATGCTGTTGTATCCAGAAGAAATAAATGTAGATAATGTAATCGTTTTCATCACCAACGCTGCAAGTTATATGATAAAAGCAGCCAAGCAACTTCAGAACATGTAGCCTAACATACAGCATTTGACCTGTCTGGCACACGAGCTCCATTCTGCAGCCGAAGAAATTTGCAGAAGTTACAGTGATATACTTATAGACAGTTTCATTGCAAACGTGAAAAAGATATCTTTGAAAGCTCCAAGCAGAAAACGTAAATTTAAAGAAATGGCACCTAACATCTCTTTACCTCCTTAGCCGGTTACAACTCACTGGGGCACCTGGCTAAATGCCGCTATGTATTATGCGGATCATTACAACATAATTACTGAAGTTCTTAGTGTGTTAAATAACGAGCATAGTTCTGCAGTACAAGCTGCTCAGTCCCTCATTTCAAGCAAATTACATGAGGGCTTACTCTTCATCAGAAACAATTTTTCAGACCAGTCCAAAACCATTGTTCAGCTAGAAAAGAGAGGTAATAAAATGCCTCATGCCATAGGGCTCATAGAACTAGCTCAACTGATAGATTCAGCAGCTGCTGAACCTGTTATGGATAAAAGAAAAAAACAAAATGAAAATCATACTTGAGAAAAGCCGAGGCAATTTAAAATGGTAAACATTAAAAATAATTTGCAAGCACATAAGGAAACAGTGCTTACAAGGCAATGTAATCTGCAGTATTTTATGTTTGCACCTGTTTCATCTGATGTCGAGAGAACTTTTTCAAACTACAAATATTACTTGAGTGACAGGAGATTCACCTTCGAAAAGTTTAAAATGTATGTTATACACTGTAATAAGTTGAACAATTGAAGAGTAGGCATTTATTTTGTATTGCAAAAGTAATTTATTTTACTTTATTATTCAAAATGGTTTTGTTATACATCCACTTTTACTGAATGATTCTTAAAACGGTGATGTAATTTACATATTGTTTTATTAAAACATTTGTTAGCACATTTGTATACCCCTAACGTGGACGACCTTTTTTACTACTGGAGTTAAACCACGCTCTTCTTCCTATACTCACAGCATGCACACACAACAAGCCAAGTCCTAGATGTCCTACCTCTACATATAATACAAAGGAGATACCCACAGACAAAAAAAATCAGGTGTGTACAGGCAGTGACAACTTTTACATTGGAAAAACTAAAAGGAATTTGAATATTAAGCTTAAAGAACATGTTAGGTACATCATGAACAAAGAAATAGATAAATCAGCGGTAGGACACCAATTTTGGAATGATAATCACGATACAGAACAAGAAATCCATTTATTAAAGAGTGTTCAGTGTCCAACTGCATTAACCATTGGAAAAAAATTATTCATAAAGAAATACAAAAGAAAACTGTTCAATTTTGACACCACCTTTGAAGAGAACCCAAACTTCAAGTTCATCAAGATATCGACAGACACACCTCCTATTGCCTCCAAAGAGTTCATCAGACCAACATTCAATAGTCAACATTAGCTGAGGATGTTAGGAAGGTCCTAACGAAACGCATTCTAGGTAAATAAATGAAGCATTGAGTACAAGTTCAACTCAAAACTATATTAATTGAGCTTCCCTGTATTTACATATACTCTGTAACACCAGTTAGGCAAAGCATGCATAATTTCTCTGTTGATGGCAAATAAACACAATGCTAACTGTCCTAAATAATACTAAAATTCATTTTTCCTTTCACAAGATGAAGTTGACTGGGATGTACTTTGGCAGAAATGGTTCACTGCACATTTTGTTGCAGAAGAGATATACGGGAGGTTGTAAGTATAGTCAAACTAACCTTGACACAAAAAAGGTTTGAAAGTTTTGATTTTCTGAAAAATGGCTCTAACACTTTGATTAAAATATCATATGTTTAAAACATTTTAATGACAAATAAAATGTATTTATTGAATTTTACCATGTTTTTATTAACTCACTTTGTCTACTGTTTGTTCAGTATAAATTTTGAAATCAATTTTAATCTTAACCTTCTGATGACCTGGAGACTTGAAATACAGCTTAGAATTGGATGACAATGCAATAACTCGCTTTCAAGAAAATTTCTCCATCCCAAACTATACTTTACATTGGAAGAATTTTTGAAAAGATAAAGAAACCAAGAAAGTATAGTGGCTAATATGAGGAACATAGGAAGTATGCAACAGTTAATAGATAGATAATTTATTCGTCTTGTAAATCATACATTGTACGTGAGTACTATGATATAAGACACATCAAATTGTGAATTTACAGTGCAATTAACTATACTTGTAAATTAACAAGTCACATCCAATAAGGACAAGTCAGTGTTTGTACAAATTAATGTTTTATAAAGATATGTCAAAAGTCTTATAATATATACAATTAATTCAGAAATGTAACAATATTATAGACTTTCCATAAATTCACTAACAGAATAAAAACAATGGTCTAGCAAGTATGCCACAACTGACTTTTTAAATGCTGAAAAATTTCAAGTGGTTTTATTGGCTATAGCCAGTTTATTAAAAAAAAAAAGTGATTCCTAGGTTAATTACACTGTTTTGATGAGCTCTTGTGTTAGTTCTATTCACATGAATATCCATTCTCTGTCTAGTATGATGATTATGAATTGTGTCATTAAAGGTAGAGTGGCCATTTCCTTTCATTAAATTTGTCTTTGTAAATTTTAAAATTTAAAAAATGAAAATACATGGGAGAGGTAAGATTTTTAAATATTTTAAATAATGGTCTGCACGTAGATGTTGATTTAACTCCTCCAAGTATTATTAGAATCCGTTTTTGCATTATGAATAATGATTTACAATGTGGTGAGTTGCCCCATAATGTTATGCCATATTTTAAAATGGAATGAGCACACGCAAAATACACGCTTCTGAGAGTTTTTATGTTAACTATGTGTACCAGTTGTCTGAAATTATAAGAAATTGTACTCAGTTTTTTAATTAGATGATCAACATGTGTCTCCCACTTTAGGTTACTCTGTATCCAAAGACCAAGAAATTTAGTTGTATTTACATACTTAATTATTACATATTAATTGTGACTGTACAGGAGACTTATTCTGAGAAAACTGAAAATGAATTACATTTGTCTTGTCCAAGTTTACAATTAAATTATTATTGCTGAACCATTTAGAAATATTACTGAACATTCTGCCCGATAAGATTTGTAGCTCTTCAAGTGCATTGCTTTCAATTAATATATTTGTGTCATCAGCATACTGAACTATTGTTTTAGCTGTAATATTTGACGGTAAATCATTTACAAACAATAAGAAAGGAATAGGACCCAAAATAGAACCTTGTGGTACACCAAACTTAATATATTTTGTGTCTGATCGGTATTCTTTAATGCAATCTTTTTCTGTATGTGAAATTTCTACTATTTGCTTCCTGTCCTTTAGATATGATTTGATCCATTCCAATGCATGCCCTCTAATACCCATATGTTCTAATTTTTGGAATAGTAAATTGTGGTTTAGTACATTGAATGCTTTAGTTAGGTCGAAAAATGCGCCTAGTATTTTGTCTTTGTTATCCAAAGTATTTATTACACTGTTTACAAAATCAAAAAGTGCAGTTTCTGTTGATTTTTGTTTACAAAACCCATGCTGAGTTTTAGATATTAAATAACTCACCTCTATAAATGCTCTAAGTCTTTTATAGAATATCTTTTCCAGTACTTTAGAGAAGCTGGATAAGAGTGAAATTGGCCTGTAATTTAGTAAATCAGTTTTATCTCCTTTTTGTATAGTGGCAGTTTTTTAGCAGTTTTTAGAGCTTCTGGAAACACTGCATGTTCAAGTGAGCTATTGCATACGTCTGCTAACGGGTGTGCAATAAGAATAGAGCACTTCTTTAGCAAAAAATCAGAAACGTTATCAATACCTGAAGAGTACTTGGATTAAATTTGGATATTACTGAAACGATTTCCTCGAAATCAGTAGGGCACAAGAACCTTGTTGTTTCACATATATTTGCTCTATTTGTTTTAACTGAAGTACCCATTGTGAAGTTCTTTTGTGAAACAATATTTTCAGCAAGATTTATGAAGTGATCGTTAAAAGTCTCTGCTATTAACTTTGGGTTTGTTATTATTTTTGAATGTTTCTGCAGTACTAAATTATCTACATTCTTATTGGGCTTTATTTCATTGTGTATTACTTTCCATGAGGCTTTCATTTTGTTCTGGGCACTTTTGATGAGTTTATCGTTTGCCATTTTTTTTGCTTGTTTTATAACTTTATTCAATGTGGCTTTATATTTCTTAACATAGTCACTGAATTGTGGAGTGACAGTCACTGTTTGCAGAATTTCATGTAATTTTCGTTTTTGCGCGCAAGATGTTATAATTCCTTTAGTAATCCACAAATTTGATTTTCCTGAGAATGATTCTTTTATTTGTACAAGTGGGAAAGCTATATCAAAATAATGCCTAAATATTTTTTGAAAAGTTTCGAATTTTTCATTAGTATCAGATGTATCATACACTTCATGCCACATTTTGCTTTTAAGTAGATGCAAGAAATAGTCTATATTTGAATCATTGAATTTTCTGGTAAATTTTGAATTTCTAAGGTTTGGATTTATACGGTTTTCCATATTTATTGATATTAACTGAGCATTATGATCACTGTAACCCATATTCAGTGGGTGACTTTTGTACAACTGACTAGCATTAGTAAAAATTTGGTCAACTATGGTTGCACAGAATTTTGTATTTCTGGTTGGGAAATTTACTGAAGGTTTTAAGTTAAATGTAGCTACCAAATCAATTAAGTCATTCTTTTGCTTTGAGATTTTAGCAAAATTATTGAAGTCTCCACAGACAATGAGCGTTTTGCTTAAATGTTTAAATTTATTAAGAACCTTTTCTAGTTTGTTCAGAAAAATATTTAAGTTACCATTAGGAGATCTGTATATACAAGCTACAATAAGGTTATATTCAATGAGTTTGACTGCAGAGATTTCTATATCTTTTTCATGCGACAGACTGGATGTGCATATCATACTAAATTTAATGCCATCTTTTACATATATACAACTTCCACCATGATTATATGTTTCTCTACAATAATGTGCAGCTAGATTGAACTTGGTAAGCTTAGTATTTAAAATATGGTTTTCGTTCAGCTAATGGTAAGAAGCATAGGGAGTAGGTGTCTTTGAGAAAACTCACATTAACATATAGAATAAAAAGAAGTATTTCAGAAAGTGGAGTGCCATTGTTACATTAACAGTTTATATCATTTACAGTACAAAATGTTAGTGACTTGGGAACCCACCTACTGCATAGCCTATGTTTTTTATTTTAAAATTTTTAAGTATTTTCATATTATTATAAATACACAATAAATTATTCAGAACAATCTATATGGTGTTATAAGAAATTTTATACCTTTTTAAAAAGGTGGTGTATTAAAAAAATTTTATATAAATATTTTTTAATCAATTGTATAGCTTGGTTGTGTGAAAATATACTCCGGACATTTAGCAGTGCACATTTATTTGTAACACTGTTATATTTACATATACCCTGTAACACCAGTTAGGCGAAGCATGCATAATTTCTCTGTTAATGGCAAATACACACAATGCTAACTTCTAAGTAATACTAAAACTCATTTTTTCTTTTACAAGATATTTATTGGAATAAACTTTGGCAGAAATGGTGCTACTGCACATTTTGCTGTAGAAGATGTATACGTGAGGTTGTAACTATAGTCAAAACTTTGAAAAGTGGATTAGCACTGGAGTGAAGGGTTGAAGAATTCAAACCAGTAACACAGAACGTTTACAAATGATTGAATATTGAAATATATTTTAGTTAATTGATGGAAATCAATCATTTCTCCACACTAGCCATATATAGGCTAAGGTTTTGGATAGATAGAGTCAACATGAAAAATTCAATGCCATGGCCAGGATTTGAACCATGTATCTCCCAGTTTCCTTCCAGCCGCTCTAACCCCCGAGCACAGTGTATCTCAAATGCGAGAGCCCCTGGTGGTTTACTGGGGAAATATGCGATCAAATACAGAACTTAATGTCAGGACGGCATGTTGGCCATGGTAGCTTGAGGGTTAGAGCGATTGGACTGAAACTGGGAGATCTGTGGTTCAAATCCCAGCCATGGCATTGAATTTTTCATATTGACTAATATATTGAAATATACAATTACATAAATTATATCTTTTAATGAAATTTGCATTTTTTGTGTTGGAAGTTTTCTTAAGGTTTACCAATTATATAAAATTCATTCAGAACAAAGAGTTCTGAATTTTAATTTAACTTTAATTCTCATGCATATATTAAATTTATGCTGCTTTAATTCAAATTGTCAAAGCTACTTATGAGAAAGTATAAAATGATAAATGTTTTCTATGTGACAGGCAATTTGAGGTAGGTAATGTTCTTGAAAATCTTTGTATTGAAGCATCCTTGGAAGATGCTGAACTTAAACACCATGTTTAGTATTTATTTATCTAAGAGAACTGGTATGGGCATGTCTGTAGAATGCTATCCAACAGACTCCAAAGCAAGCAAGGGAAGTTGGGATGTAGGATGGCTGTGGATTAGATGGATGAATCAATTTCAGTAAACAAGTTCTTTTGGCATGGAACAGGACAGACCCCAATCCTTGACAAGGAAGAAGAGGAGTAGGAAGAAGTAGAAGGTGTTTATGTAACCTTCTCTTCATAAGTGATGTTCTCTCTTGCATGCATATTTCTTTTTCTAGAAATCTCACACTATTTGCTCCTCATGACAAATTCATATACATCTATTAAGTAGAATATACTAATGAAATATAGTATACTACACAATTCATATACAAAGTGATTTTTTTAATCCGAATTACATTACTTCTGATCTATTTTTGTTAGGAATAATTGCTAATTAAGGAAGAAGTACTTAGCTACAAGGGTACATGTTGAAACAGCATTGAAATCTTGATTTGTTTTAATAAGCTACTGCAATGGAAACAAAAGAAAATAACAGAAAAGAAAGAATGGCAAAATTTCAAGCATGTCTGTTAGATGCTTGGGAAAGGTATAAACTTAAAAAATAGAATATTTCAAAACTGCAAACACTACAAAAAGTTTTTTTTAATGAGATTTACATTTATTTTGTGGTAAATTTTTTGAGATTTCCTTGTAATACAAAATTCAAACAAATAAGGAAGATCACAGGCTATTTACAGAAAATTGAAGGTTTTTTATCTTCATGTCAATGTGTGATATTTAAATAAAATTGAGCCATTTTTATGAAAATAGAAAATAATGAAAACTTTTCGCATCACAGACTTTCAAGATGTACATTTGAAGCAAAAACGTATCTACTTTTTTATTGGAATGCAATATTTGACATACTGTAAGAGAAGGCAAAGTAAAACTGCAATTAGACAAGAACTGTTATTTCAAACTATCCACATTGGCTGTAATACATTCCTTCTAATTTTCTTCTACACTTGTTTCTTCAGAAATTATCCCCGAATGGTGCCAGAGGTTGAAATTTTAATTGCCATCAGTTCTGTATAGTAAATTGGATCTTCTAGTATTAGTGTTGCTAAGTGGAATCATTTCAGGACTACTCCTTTCAGTGCTATATGATAGGGTAGCCCTGTCCAACACGGTGCCCAAAATGTGATTTCCTGGCACCCTTCTTGAGCCAATTTTTACTCTGAGAATTTCTAATTTAAATCATATTTCAGTACAAAATTACTTTCTAGCAAACATCTTAGTATACACCCATGACATGAAACTTGCTTTTGTACACTCAAAACTGTACTCATTATTTCCTCAACAAATAGACCTGGATGCAGAGTCACTTCAATCCCAACCAAGGTTTATCGCAGCAGTAAGTTCACTCTCTAAACATTGCTGTTGGTAGTGATAACGAAAGCGTCGGTTTGTTTATAGTTATAGCGATAGGAATGAAGGAGTCAGGTTTTTATAAACAAACATTCAGTATAACTTGAAAGATTGTGAATGTAGATTCACTGTTGTGTCTTGTGTTGGTTGGATGTTCTTAATATAATATGGCTAAGAGACAAAGAACTTAGTTTTAATAGTGATTGGGAGGAGCAGTATTGTTTTATGGAATTCAGAGGAAAACCTGTGTGTTTATTATGTAACATTAGTGTGTCTGTTCCCAAGAAAAGTGATGCAGAACGTCATTTTTCAAAAAATCACACAAACTTTAATAGTGAATTTCTGGTTAATTCTGAACTACGAAAACACAAAATTAGGGACTGAAAATGTAAATTAACATTACAGCAAAGTGTATTTACAAAGCCAGTTCAGCAAAACAGTAATGTTACAATGGCTTCTTACAAAGTCTTTTATCGTATTTCTGTTAGCAAAAAGAAAAAACCTTTCAGTGACAGGGTAATAGTTAAAGAAGCAATGCTCAGTGCTGCAGACTCTGTTCGATGGTCACAAAGATAAATCTGCACTTATGTCTTCTATAAAAGGACTTATATTGTCTCGCCAAACTGTTGCTAGATGTGAACAGATTTTTAAAAATTTAGAATCTCAATTGTATCAGGACCTGCAATCGTGAATATTTATCACTTCTGTTTGATGAAGGCACTGATATTTCGGATACTGGACAGTTGTGTTTATTTATTAGAATGATCTTTCCTGACTTTACAGTTAGAGGATTTTGTTAAAAGTGTTGCCACTTCATGCACATACTAGGGGAGAAGACATATTTAATGCATTCCTGAAATTTGCACAAAGTAGTAGTATTACACTTTCTAAACTTGTTGCTATGACAACAGATGCCTGGAAAGAATAATAGGTTTCTTTCCCTTTGTGCTAAATTTCTTATCACTGTATTATCTACCAGGAAGCTTTATGTGCAAAAGTTTTTTGAAGTTTGACCATGTCATGAAAATTGTAACTTGTGTAGTAGATCACATCAGGTCATCTTCTACATGTCACCAATTGTTCAGAAACCTTTTGAATATAACAGATTCTGAGCACAGTGACGTGGTTCTTCATTCAGACGTAAGGTGGCTTAGTAGGGGTAAAACTCTGGAATGATTCTGCAGTCTTCTGGATGAAAGAAAAGATATTTTGAAATCATCATTCGGGCAATATTGTCAAGAACTTGATGAGATACCATGGCTCCTAGATGTAGGTTCCTTGGCAGATATCACCTCAAAATTAAATGAACTACACCTCAAATTGCAAGGGAAAAATCACAACATTTCAGCCATGATCAGTACTGTAAGTGCTTTTCAGAGGAATCTAAACTTATGAATTACACATTTAAAAAGAAATTCCCTATCACATTTTCCAACTTTAAAATCGGTTATGGAAACTGTAAATATTGGTGAATGTGATGTATCATTTGCCGCATCTTGAAATTTTAGTCACAGAATTTAGTAACAGGTTTAGCCAGTTTTCAGCACTTGAGCCAGTGATTATGTTTATCAATAACCCATTTGCTTCAGTTGATGTTTCTGAACTTGGAGGTAAGATATGTGAGATTGAAAATTGTAATCTTGAAGAATTAGAAATGGAAATTTTAAATCTTCAGAAGATATATCTTTGAAATCATGTTTATCAAGCTCAAGCAATTTCTGTACTCTGGTGGACAGGAATAAATATCCCATCATTGGTAGTGTTGCTTTAAAAACTTCCTATTTCTGTCTTGACATATCTTTGCGAGGTCACATTTTCGTCTATAAGCATCATCAAAAATAAATACTGATACAGTTTAACAGACTCACATGTAGATGACACATTAAGAACAGCTTCTTCCAGCTACACACCAGATTTTTCTGTGCTTACAGCGAACATGCACTGCCAAGCTACACATTAATTATGTAAGTTGAAAACCTAAGCAATTTAAAATGTAATTCTTTGAAACACTTTTACACAGTTACATGTTTGTGGTGGTGGTGGTGGTGGTGGTGGTGGTGGTGGTGGTGGTGGTGGTGGTGGCGGTAGTGGCGCCCCCTTCTCATTACGTATGGGTAAACTGTGCCTGAGCACATGAGCAAAATTGGACAGCACTGTGATAGGGTATCCTAGCAGCCTAGTCTTATAAATCACAGTATCTTGTTCCACCTGGTTAACTTAATTGGAGGATTACCAAAATTATCTATATATTTAATAAACTATTCTTGGGGGTTTCCTTTAGTTCAACCAAATGCAGAATTTCTTAATTTGGAAAAATCAAAAAGGTTTTCAGATATTTTACAGATTAAATTTTGGATGTATAAAATAATGTATTTATTAAATGAAGAAATGCTTAGAACTGTTGGTTTTGAAAGATGGAAAACTTTAGAAAGAAGGAATGTTGGCATGAAATATGACCTGGAAGGAGATGCATACATATATGGAAAATGCTTCAGATTTTAAAAATTCATTGCCAAAGCCAGAACAGACACATAATTTTTCTCATTTGTTTCATACATACAGGAGCATGGTAACCTCAATTACACTGACACTTTAAAGACAACTTACAATGCTAATTTCAGGCTTTGGGCTAACATACTATTATAAAGTTAACATACATACATTTACTCATATTAACTGTTTGCTCACTTTGACAATGTTTGGCAAGTTAAACCAGATTTGAAAATTTAGTACTGTAGCAGGAGTCACGGTTTAAGTTATCGTTAAAACATGGAATTTTAAAAATTCTGAGTCAGTTTTTGAACCTTAACCTAAGCTAACATATATTCAGGATACTGAAGCAAGCTGTAGAAAAGAAGTATTCCATATTTTATGTCATGTATAAATTCAAACATACACCCTTTGACAAAAATATGAGCAGACTCTGGAAGTGTATATTATTCTAAAGTGCACCGTGTCCACAGCTGGTTTACAATGGTGTCACGGAATACATCTCCTTAGCTTGATCCTACCGAATTCTCTCATAATTACAATAATAATCAGAATGTTCACACATTGTATATTATTTCCTATTGTTGTGAGGCATTGTTTTACTGCTGCGTGGATGAGCGCTGAGAGAGATAGAAGTGAGGAGTGAAAGAGACAGATAGCGCCCAAGCCACGCCTGCGGAAAGATGAGCGCTTGGCACTTGACAAGAGACAGAGCAATAGAGGGAGAAAGAGACAGAGACAGTTCCATGGTGTTCTCGCTACATCACGGAAGATCGTGTGGGTTCAGCAACTTTCAAGAAACAGCGACTTGTGTATAAATGCGGTGGTGGGAGCTCTTGCCAGTCAGTCGTGCAGTGAGAGCTGCTAGTCATGAATGGGAGTCGCTAGTGAGCTGTCTATTGTGTGTGTGTGGACATTTGAATTGTACCAAGTTGCTAGTTGAGAACTGATAATCGAGTTGTTCAGTGTTAATGGCCTTGTGAATAATTGTATGTGTGCAGCCGTGAAGTGATTTGAAAGTGAATTCTTTTGTTTGTGGACGTGTGGCAGACGACCTTGAAGGTTGCGCTTGTGTATGTTACATCATCTTGCTGCTGTAAAGGGTTGTACAAAACATATTTTTACTTGAAATAAAGGGCATTTTGAATTTCTGCAAACTTAGACTTTTAATTTTACGAACCCACAAAGTCACAATATGTTTCGTGCATATCCACATAGGGAATCCTCCTTTTTTTCGCACACTGTAATGTGTGCAAAAAATTGAGTCTCATAATTGACTCATAATTGAGTCTTAGTTTTTAAACGTGCAAAGATAGCAGAACGGCTATAGACAAGTACGTAGGAGCTAGACATACAAAGGTTTGAATCCCAGACATAATTTTTATTATTTTTTTTTTATTGTAACAAATAATAAATGTGTATTATGCACATTATATAACTTCCAATTGCTAAGGTTTACTTGATTTTATGGCATTTATGCTCACACACAAAAACTGAAACAATCTACTCTGTATATCGAGATTTAACTGTATTGGAACACCACAGTGAAGCGTGTGTAAGAAATACGACTCATCTAAAATTTAATAATCTACTCTGTTTTTAAACTGAAATAAATGTTTTATTCTTAAGTGTAAAACCAAATAAAAATGGAAATTAACTTAATAGTGGGTATATAAACCTTCTTTTTCTTCTTCTATTACTGATGTCATTCTACAGGGAATGGATAAGACCAAATGCCAAAGCGAAATTTTCACAAGAGGATACTTTGCATTATATGAATGATGAATGAGCCCAAGTGTTAACACAACAAATATTAACACAATTTTCTAATAACACTGCATTTACTTTAAAAATGATAAGTTATTTGCATTTTTATAAATGAATGAGTTTAAAATATTATTTATCTTCTGAAGAGAAACAAGGCATTGCTATTAAAGTAAGAATAATAAAAACAAACATGCACAATAAGGATTTGTTCTCATGTTGGTCTACTTATGAGCAGGGCTACGATTTATATGTACTAACAAGTGTCAAAATATGTACATATATATGTAGTAAAAAATGTGAAAATATGTGCATATATATGCACTAAAAAATTTCAAAATATGTACATGATGTGCCAAAAATGTTGAATTACGTATATATAATGTAATGTAAAATAGAACCTATAAAAATACATTACAAATACTGGATTCATAAATTAAATTATTGAATTTTTTTTATCCTTTCACTTGAATTTATTCATTATTTCTGCTAGAATAACAATATGCCACAAAATGTTTTAAATTTTCAAACTTGAAGCTTCTCCTACTGTCTCACAAAAGTGATTTATACTGGCTGAAGCTTCGTTCTACTGCACATGAAGTGACTGGAGCATGTTTAAAATTCAGTATGTCAGCAGGAGATATATCCGATTCTAGTTTTATATTTGATGAACCACTTAAGATTGCACTTATTTTGCACATTATTCAAAGCCTGGATTTTTTAAAAACGTTGTCCACTTTACACTTGACAAGATCAGCTAAATGTCCACGTGCACATTTGAGTTCATGAATCATTTTTTTCAGAATATCAATGTTTTCAGGTAATGTGAAATTATTATTTTGTAGTTTCGAATTGGTTTTGTTATATTACAAAAATTTGATTGAATTTAACACAAATCATTTTTCACAGTCATCAATCAACAAGGATTTCAGAATGAAAATTAATTGATCTTTCACACTGGCCGTGTGTAGGCTAAATTGTGGAAACGTAGAGTCAGAATGTTAATAGAGGCAGCACTTTCCGAATTAAAAAAATCCACCACACTCTTGATGGCTTCATAGTTCAAGTAATACTCCACAGCATCCAACCATGTACCCCATCTGGTTAGTACTGGTCGCTGTGGCAGAAGTACGTTGGGATACATCCTTGAAGAGTTGAATTCTGCTGGGGGCTTTCAGGAACACTTTCTTTCCACAAGAAATTAATTGGTCCACTTTTGGAAAATTTACCCTGATTGTTTCTGCAATACGATGTAAGGCATGCGCAGTACAGGTTTAGTGGATCATTTTCGGAAATAAAACCCTTAAAGCTTCCGCTGCTTTTATCATGTAGGAAGCTGCATCAGTCAAAAGTAGCAAAACTCGGTCATGTTTAATACCACTAGGCCACAGAACACCCATTGCATCATTAAATAATTTTGCAACTGTTTTGTTATTGCATTTTTCCATTACTTCACACAACAACAATAAAGGTTTGGAAGAGGTCTCACTGTTTATGGAACCAATCACAACACTGCCGATACATCGTCCTTCTACGTCTGTAGTTTCATCTACTGATACCCAGGTGGAATTTTCACCTATCTCCGTTCTTACCTTCTCCAGAGTTTCTTGATACACCACTTCACAATAATTTTTACGCAATGTTGACTGATCCGGAATGTTGTGAGTAGTATATTTCTCTAGAAACTGTCGCAGTGATGGACTTTCCAAAGAGGTATATCAGATCCGATGAGGGCACGGCAGAGATCAGTGTTGAATTCAGCATATTTACTTGTTGTGGGTTGCGTCATAAAAGTTTGATGAAATCCAGTGTAATTTTTCTTGCCAGCTTGGTATTTTGTGGTAGAAATATGTTGACTAATTAAAAATTGCTGTTTTGAGTTCACATTAGTCTGACATGTATTGCAGAATAACACTTTTCCATCTGATGAAAATCCTTCATCTTTGAACTCGGTAACATAATCTTTTAAGAAAGGGTAGAGCCAGAATGAAAAATTCAATGCCATAGCAGGGATCTGAACCACGGATCTTCTGGTTTCCGTCCAGCCTCTCTAACCATTTGAGCTACTATGGCCAACGTGCCAACATGACATTAAATTCTCCAACTGACTCATGTTTTTCCTGGTAAACCACTAGGAGTTCTCATAAACACATGAGACAACTACCTTAATGGCGACTTACTATGCTGTAAGTACTTTAAGGCCTGGGCTTTATAGTTCGGATCACTATTAGGTACAATTAATGGAAATTAATTGTTCTTTCACACTAGTCGTGTGTAGGACGCACTATGAAACGGTAGAGCCAGTACCTAATAGTTGTCCGAACTATAAAGCCCGGGCCTTAAAGTACTTACAGCATAGTAAGTCGCCATTAAGGTAGTTGTCTCATGTGTTTATGAGAACTCCTAGTGGTTTACCGGGAAAAACATGAGTCAGTTGGAGAATTTAATGTCATGTTGGCAAGCTGGCCATAGTAGCTCAAATGGTTAGAGCGGCTGGACGGAAACCAGAAGATCCGTGGTTCAAATCCCAGCTATGGCATTTAATTTTTCATTCTGGCTCTACCCTTTCATAGTGCGTCCTACACATGGCTAGTGTGAAAGAACAGTTTATTTCCATAATTTTTTAACTTCGCAATTGTAGATCTTGCTTCTTTAGGCATTTTAGAACCAGACCAGTTTAACAGATAAACACTGACTGAAAGGGTGGGTTGATTTTGAATTTGAGGAAAAGATTTACAGCTACATGTGACACCAACGTTTGGAAAGAGAAAGAAAAACTCACCATCTCTTTCTAGACTAGAAAGATGTCTCCTTGCTCTCATACTAGCGGAGGTAATTAGTGAGTACAATTGGACTTTAACTGGGAGCACTTAAAGGTGGAAAACACAGGGATTTCCACAAATCATTATATACAAAGGTAAGTGTTGTTTAGTGTCATTAATCAACTCCCTTTAAATTCAAATTATACAAAGGTAGTAGAAAAAGTGCCTAATTATATGTACCTTGTACCCTATTGTAACTGTAAGCTTATCCTTATTACCACATTTTTGTTACAAAAACGAAAATTCTGTATAGTTTTTCTCTTAAGAGAAAAATATCTACAAATATTGCATTAAAATCACTTAATATTGACAAATATTAATTTTACATAAAAATATGTACTAATGTCAAAAATATGGAAAAATATGTAAAATAAATTTAATTTGAATAGAGGACAACATGATCGAATTTGACATCAGTTAAAAAAACGAGTATCAGTGAAATTAAGGAATATGTATTTACATATAAATCCTAGCCCTGCTTATGAGACATGCATTTTACTGCTCGGCTACCATGTATAAGGTCAAGCTACAAAGCAACTCCCTATCTATCGCATAGCTTTGAAATGAAGCCAGTGTGGTATCAAAGCGTATATTGGGAAAATTAATTTGTCTTGCACACTAGACACGTGTATGCCAAAGTATGGAAAGTAGAGTCAGACTGAAAACTTCAATGCCATAGTCGGGATTAAAATTGTTGAACTTTTCAGTCTGACTCTACCTTTCCAGAGCCTATACTGTGAATGCAGCATCAGCAAATGCTTCCGATGTTTTCCGAATCAAACTTTTGTTTCTGGCAGCTGCTAATTCTTTTGTCTAAGAGTGTATGATGTTAACTATGTTGAGTCAGTAGAAATACATGTTTTGAGATCTTTGAATCCCTTTTTAGAGAAATGTATGTATACATGAATGTGCTTCTTGAGCACTGTAACTAAAAACTATAAAGTTAAACAAATACCAAGTGTGAAGATTTTAATAAAATTCTCCCCACCACAAATTTCCCTTCATATGGAACTTTTCTTTTTGTTATTTTTGTTTCTTAAGAATGACTCTTTTCATAAAAATAACCTACTTAATATACTTACAAGATAAATAAAATGCTTATATTGAAGTTTTAGCTAACAGCCTATTAATCCGTCTTTGTTCTGTTTTGAATAAGGTAGATAAATTTGCTATGTAGTATATGTAAAATATGATGCTCATTGAAAAAGTTAGGTATACAATTTATGGCAAATAATGGTTTTTTGTGGCATTAACCATTTAGGTTTTCAACAAATTATACTCTGGCATCTATAAATTATATTTAAAAATATTTGATTCTTTTATTTTTCCTGTAAAGGGCTCATTAGTAGCATGGGCACTGTTTTGATTTCTGAATTGTACCTGCAATGTCTGAATTATTTGAGCATTTCTAGTAAAAAAAAAAAAAAAAAAAGCATGTAACATAATGTGAATACAAAAGTAGCTTTTTATTTTAAAACTATAACATATAAGAAATTAAGTGAAGATGTAATGGGTAGAGAGAGAGAGAGAGAGAGAGAGAGAGAGAGAGAGAGAGAGAGAGAGAGAGAGAGAGAGAGAGATATGCAACATATCAAAAAAATTTAAGAACTTTCTTTGACAAACATATTTATGCACAGATTTGAAAACAGAATAAGGGAAGGAGAGAGGGGAGAAATTCTTGGGCAAGTACTAAGCTTGCCAAATTAAGGAGTACAAAAGCATGGTTTGTCATGAAGGTTTACTGGCTATATAGAACTTGCACATGTCCTAGAGTGCAGTAAAACCAAAGTTAGGGAGGAAAAGATCACGAATGTACAAAAAAAGTTATAACCAACAAAACAATTTATTCTAGGTCTAGGAAAGTATTAAGAGTACGGCTCGTATACCTGGCTTCCATGCATATAATGCATATGGCCCCGGATGGTGAATGCACAGCAATGGTGTACTCGTAGAATTGATTTCTATTTCACGTACTTTTGTAAGATAAGAAATGGCAAACATATATGCACATTTAAAGAAACAGCAAAATTATATGTGTATTTAAAGAAATAGTAAATACATATATAATTATTTACATAAACATTTCATCAATAATGCCAAATTATAAAACAAATGCCTTTTGAACTATATCATCAATATCAAAAGATTGAGATACATGTTAATGAATGAAATCCATAAATACTTTGGGTAATCTAATTGTTTTTAAACAAAAGAGGAGCAGTACAGTGCAATCAAATTCTCTTTTCCATTAAACCATACAGCCACTAAAAATTACAAATGTACAGTGAAGATGCACTTCCTCATAACAGTGTTTAGGTGGTTCAAGGGCTTCAAAGAAAGCTGACTTGTCTGTGTTAAGAAAGCAACACAGCTGCTGTGATTGTGAGGATTGGTAGATAACATTATGTAACCTCAGTGAAATTTTGAGAATTTTGTATGGCAGTGTCTTTACGATTATCCACAATCATCTCCATATGACCCGAGTTTGTGCCCATTGGGTGCCATGTCTGTTGATTCATAAACAAAAGGTCGTGCAAATGGAGAAAAGCTGTGAGGTGCTGCAGCTCTTTGCGGATGTAGATGTGTTTTTGAAATTGATTATCACCGGTGATGAGTCACGAGTGCATTATTATGATCCTGAAGGAAAACAAACCAGCACAGTGTGGAAATTGCCAAGTTCTCCAACATCAAAAAAGACAAAAGTTGTTCCATCTGCAGGGAAAGTGATGATCACATTTTTTGACCATAATGGAATGGTTAACCAGCATGCAGTTTCCCCTCACACTACTGTTACAGCAGCATACTACACGTCAGTATTGGCAATAATGAGGAAGCACATTACAAAGAAACCACCAGAGCTTCCTTGGACTAGATGGGGACTTCATCATGACAATGCATGGTCTCACGTCCCAAAATCAAGTCATACAGTTTTTGGCTAGATTCAAAATTACCCGTGTACTACATCCACCTTATAGCTCCGATCTTGCACCCTTGATCTTTTTTATTCCATTACTAAAAGCAACTCTTAGAAGCTTTCGATTTGAGAACTCTGAAGCACTGCTCAAGAAAAGTGAGGCAATTCTCAAGGTCCTGACCAAGAATAGTCTGTAGCATGAGTTCAAGAACTGCCACAGATGCTATAAAAAATTCATTTAAGTAGGAGAGGACTACTTTGAAAAAGATCATGTAAACATTTAAATGGAGTAATGATCATCTGTGAGAAAAAATCAGTCTCAGTCTTTGTTGATCAGCCCTCGTAAAAGGAATTTAGCTCTCCTTTCCTCATAAGGGAGCATTTTAAATCTGTTAGAATAAGGTTTGAGAATTTATTTTTTGAAATGTTATGTGGTCATTTACTCCATCATCTTCATTGTCTCATTATTAAAGAGTCACATCAGTGATGAAAACTTGCTAATTTTTATAATTTGAGATGAACTTCAAGAATTTTATTTTATTTGCATAATAATTTATTTGAAGCACTTCTAATTCAATGTCAATCATCAATAAAATGTATTTTCCATTCCACATGGTAATTTGGGGTGTCTGGACAGTAACATAGCACCATAAATTTCAGTAAATAGCTTCTAACAGTTTATTGGGGGAAATTCTATTCTTCGTTGTCTTGAAAAATTTCATCCCGATGTTCCATAAAATTATAAGATTCAGTGACCAATTTATCCTCACTGTAAATTTCTCATTTTGTTTATGAATCTAACAGCTAGTAAATTTTTTTACATGTCAAGAACTATTCCAACCAATTTCACTTAGTGTAATTTGAGTACAAGCCACACCATGGCCAAGCAATTCGACTGCTTGGCTCTCACCCAAGGCGGCCAGGGTTCAATCCCAAGTGACTGCAAAGTGAGATTTGTGGTGGACAACATAGTGCTGGGGCAGATTTTCCTCGCCAGCATTCCACCAATTCCTCCATCATTTTTCTTATCATTTCATCTCACCCTCATTCTGTCATCCACTTCTCTCACTCTCATACCAGGCATCGGGCTGATCACCCATCCTGGATTCTCTCTCACTGATGCAGAGATTTCGTTCAACCCGCCACCTATGGGCATAAGGGTTAAGAGGAATAAGAATACCCTGACACCACGTAGTGGTATGAGAGGGAAGTTAAGGAAGGAAGGAAGGAAGAAAGAAAGAAAGAAAGAGAAAAGTAAATAAATAAATAAATAAATATGAGTGCTCAGTAAACCATTTACTTCTAGTATTAGTTTTCCTGTTTTGTACACATTAGTGTATAATTTTTAAGTGATTTTTTAGGACACTGATTTATTATACAGTGCTTCTGTATTCTGCTTGAGCTTTCACTAAATTGAAAATTAACAAAGCTGAGGGATCTTCACCCAATTCTTTTCCTTCAAGATATCTGAAGATGTTGCCTGTACTTTGATTTTACTGACAATGTTTTTTAAAAGTATATTTCCAGTTAATCCATAGTCAATTGTCATTCCTAGAAATTTAATAACATTTTTGGATTTCAGTACACAATTGTTTAAAGTTAAAATATTTTATGGTTTTCTTTTCTTTTATAAAAATTATCCAGTTATATCTTGAATCAATTTATTTCTAGTTTTAGTTGACTCAGGAATTATTCTACTGTTTTAACATTGTTGATGAATTCATTATTGTCTTTCAGTGATTTCCTGTAACTCATTGTTGCACATAAAAACACATCATCTGCAAATGATAAACATTTAAAAGTCCCAGAAACAGTACTAGATAAATTTTAAATATAAATGACATATACAATAGGAAAGGGTAGGCATTGGTGACAAATCTGCAAAAATGACAAATAAATAGCATTTTCGATTTTTTATCCTAAAATTACGTTGAAACATCATAGTTTCAGAATCTGCCATCATTTATGCCCTAGCACCATTTAAAGAGCCATTACATCATTATTTAAATGCCTATGTGCCAGTGGTTATGTCTATTTAATTGCCTTTGTAACCTTGTTGCAACAAAATTGGAGGAATTTTCATGTTTAAACTACGCAGTTGAATTTCAAAAGTCAAACAAAGAGATCTCTTCAAGGTTCTAAGGCTTTCACGGCCGGTGTCAATACTACAGTAAAGTACAGTAAAGAGATCTCTTGCAGCAAGAATAAAAGTTAATGGTTAGGTGGAATCCTCAAAAATCTGAAATGAGCACAGTATCTACAATAGTTATTGAGAATGCTGGTCCAAGCAGGAAATTGGAGAACTTCTGCAATGACAATATTAAATGAACATAGAGGTACTATGCCAGACTATGTACTTACTTACAGAGAAATTTGGAACAAGATGTTTAATAGTTTTAGCTGTATGAATTGTTGTTTTCTAATAAGCAATAGTTGACAACAAAGTCATTAGTCTTCTTATACTCCAATATTTTTCATAATTATTCTGTATATTTGTATATTTTGAACTGATATACATTTTTGAAGATGATTATAGTCTATTTCTTCATTTAGACCGCATACAATACAATGAACTAGTTGGGGACTCATATTCCGATTCTATGCAAATGTTTAGCTATACAATCATTACCTTTTAATAATTGGAAGGCTACAACTGCTGATTTCCAATTCAGATCTAGTATTACTTTTGGATTCTGGGCAAGAACTTCCCATTTTTTTCCCTTGAGATAATGTAATGTTATTGATTTTGTTGAAATTTTTATATTGAATTTTTATTGTTTTACAGAATCAAATGTTAATTTTCTAGTTGGTTGTTAGAATTTTTATATTGAATTTTTATTGTTTTACAGAATCAAATGTTAATTTTCTAGTTGGTTGTTAGAAGGCATGCTTTCTTGGCTAAGTTGTCTGCTGTCTCATTAACATGTATACCACAATGTGCTCATATCATTTTAATACTATTCTCGTATTCAATTTTGTTAATTGAATTATCATATTAATTATTTCTGGTATATGTGTGGATTGTTTATCAGAAACTACTGACAGGATTGCTGCTTTTGAGTCGGACAGTAAGAGAGCATTTGTAAAAAAATTTATGTTATGTAGAAGCTGTTGTAACGAATGGTTAATTGCTTCAATTTCGCCATCATAACTGTTGTTCTAATTGTATGAATTGTGGATTTGAGGGTTTGGAAGCAAAACTTAATGAAACTATGGTATTTGCAAATTGCAGTGACTTAGTGAATTTAATATGGGTTATAAATTATAGTGCTACTCTGAATGTAAAGGAAAAACTTGTAGCAAGTAATGTAAGGCCTCTTAGCAAGAAAATCAGTAAGTGTTAGGAATAGGCGAAGGCTAAAACAGAGTGCCCAAAGTTCATTGAGCACATATAAATCTGCAAGGTGGTAGTTAAAAATTACAAAATTAAAGAAGAATAAAATAATAAACTAGCTGAACGGCTTCATAATGTGCAGGAGGATACTAAAACAAAAGTTAAATTGGTAAGTTTGAAATAATTAAGTACACCCATAGAATTGGATATTTGGGAAAAAATATTCATAACCAAAAACCGGGATAAAGTTATAAATTTTGAAATCCCGGCATTAAATGAAGTATTAGAACTTAGTGCCCCTAACATCAGATGGGAGAGGGATCAGAGCACTGTAGTAGTGGAGGATGAGATCGAATGATCTTGAAAATGTTTCTATTATACAACAACATAGTAAGTAAAGTTGAGTGTAAACATAGTGACTCATAAATCAAACTCAAAAAAGTTAATTTGTTTACATTTAGAACCATCTAACTCGATTTTTGCTCTAATTGTTAGCATTTTTAATGCTAAAGATACATTGAAGTTTTCAATAAATTTTTTAAGTTTTGCATATATGTATATTCCTTGTTAGCTGTTTAGTAAAAGTTGGTATTTTGAGGGCTGTATATGAAACAACTAAAATTATTGATAGTGAAAACAGAAAATTGACACAAATTTTTAGAAATCTCTTTAATATATTCATTAAATGTTCTTGTCCAGAACCAATGGATATAGCCAAATGAGCATACACAATTTTGCAACTATTATCTAAAGGAACCAGGGTCCAAAATTTGTCATTTATAACAAAAATTGTAAAGAAAGGAACATTTTTTCTAATGTACAGAAACTGCAGCTAAAAGTACAATAATTATTTTTTGTTGTTGGTAAAAACTATTATAGATAGAAGAATCATTAGGAAAGAGATACAAGCAGCCAAATAAGAGAAAGAAGCTATAGATAGACTGTGAACAAACGGCAGTTGGTGTGCTCATGCGTGAGCAGAGCATTCTCCCCTCCTCACTATCCAAGCATCACGTGACTCCTACCCCTCCTTTCCTGCATGCGACAGAGTGAAAACCACACAAAACAGGTTGTATTTTAATGCTGTTTTGATCTCTCAATCAAGAAATAAATAGGATCATAGTTATCGAAATTTAACTGTATTGGGACACCACAGTGAAGCGAAATAATTATTACTCATCTATAATTTAATAAGCATCATAGTTTCTTTAAACCCCGAGGAACAAAGCAATGATCAGGAAGAAAATGCAGAGAGTGGATCTTACAGTGAATGAGAAAGCGAGTGACACAGTTGAACAGTGCAACCCGGGCGATGGAAGTGAGGCAACCTTAAATGGCGGTAGAGGGGCAAAGCTAAAGGGCTTCAGTTATGGTAATCTATGCCTCCAACTGCATTTTGTTTCCGGTTTAGTTATAATAAGGTAGCTAATGGAACTTCATATGGTACAGAAAAGCACACAAAGTAATTTAATGTCTGTCTCAAACAAACTTCATTTTTATGGGCTTTCAATTTTTCAACATTTTTGTATGTTTAAAATGTTCTAGACACCACAATTTTCAATGGATTACTTTGAAACTTTGCACTCATATTCCTAAATAAATGTTTCATAGACATCATTTCAGCTGATTGAATAATTTATAATTGAATTTTAAACCTCAAAATGGCCAAAAATTTAAGGAAAAATTAACACATTCACACAAAAATATTTGTTTCTCCAAAACTATTTGACATAGACAAATGAGTATAACCGATTTTATAACTATTGTTTAAAGAAATCCATATTTAAAATTTAAATAATTTAAAACAAAATCTGTATAAATTGGACATTTTTTCATCATACAAAAAATATACAATAAAAAGGGATTTTTTGAAAATATTAAACAAGACAGAAGAACGAAATTTAGAAGATTAAACTAGAATCCTATTAGCCCACTTAATGACAAAATTTGAAACAGTTCTGATGAAAACTCTGGATTTTAGCATTTTTTTGCAGATCTCTCTCTCCTTAATGGCAGAACCTTGAGGTAGAACCATTGGTGTTTCTCCTTTTTCCATATAACCCAAATTAGTGTGAAGCATAATGGAACATAATGGCACGCTAGTGGTAGTGCAAGTGACTTCAACAAGGATCAATGTGTAGTGATTATTGGTGGCTCAAATGATGTGGACAGTGGTAATACTGAGCATATTAAGTGCTTTGATAAACTACTGCCCGTATTGTCTAACACTAATGTGATTGTAGTTAACCTGCCCACAAGACATGATAAACATAAAACAGATACAATCCATGGTAAGGTTAGTAAATTCAATAATACTTTAGCCGAACCATGCAAAAAATAAAGTCATGTTAAAATATCGATATTTAACTGTATTGGAACACCATAGTGAAGCGAAAAATTATAAAAATTAATAATCATGTTAAAATAATCAAGGCTTCAAATGCATCAAGAAACCTGTATACTAGACATGGTATGCACTTTAACAAGCATGGCAAAAGAATTTTGGGTGAAACCATATGTAAAGCTTATCTGGATGCTGTGTCAAAAAACTGAATAGGGAAAATATTAGTTCCACATTTCTTAAAGCACTGTCTATGCATGGTGAACAAAAATGACTGACTTTGAATAAGTTTAAATTAACTCTCAAAGTAATTCATCAAAATATTAATGTAATAACTAACAAAGTAGACCAGTTAGAATTTCTAATTAAAGAGGAGGATCCTGATATCTTGGTGCTCACAGAGCATGGGCTCAAAAGTCCTGAGATTGAATGTGTTCGTTTAGGTAATCTAAGCTTAGCAGCCAGATATTGCAGGTCAATTAGGAATAAAGGTGGCGTTGTTATGTACACTAAAGATGACTGTAAACTTTTTCATAATGGGAACTGCCCTACAACTTTAAATTTAGATAAATATTGTGTTGAAGGTGACATTGAACTAGCCGGTGTCAAATTTAAGTATGGAGCCATACCATTTTATATGTTAGGAGTATACAGACCTCCTAGCGGCAACCTTAAGATATTTTTTGAGCAATTGTCTGAACTCTTAGATAATTTAATATCACAAAATGGATGTTACTTGACGGTAGCTGGAGACTTGAATATAAATGTTTTAGGAACACATATCCATGAATACAAAAATCTCATGAACATCTTAAACTAGTTTGGTTTAATGTACACTATAAAGGAACCCACAAGAATTACAAACACAAGTAGAACAGCAATTGATAATATAATTACTAACGTTCCTTCCCAATTCTTAAACTCTCAGGTACTGCATACTGCAATTTCTGATCACTCCGCTCAGTCTGTTGTCATGTCAGATTTCAGTCTAAAAGATAAGTTTGCTGAAAATACTGTACCTAACACCACCAAATGGGTCAACAATTGTAATGAACTAAATTTGTTAGCCCTAAATGGTGCCCTGAGTAAGCTGGACTGGAATGAAATTTATAACGAATTAGATACCAATAAGAAGTTCTGTGCTTTTCACAATACATTAATGCATTATTTTGAGTTATTCTGCCCAAAAACTAGAGTTAAGAACAATACTATTTCAAACTCTAATAATAAAATTGGCGATTGGGTTACACCCAAAATTAAACAACTGCGTATTCTTTTACATATTGCTAAAGACAAAATGGTACGTGGTAGTTTAAAACTTGAAAACTTCAAAAAGTTCAAGAATATATATGACAAAAAGATTATAAAAGCCAAACAAGACTTCTTTAGCAGGAAAATATCTGACTCAGAAAATAAAAGTAGAACAAGCTGGGACATTATAAATAGATTTAGAGGTAATATTAAACCAAAAAAAAGATAACCTCATTGAAATTAAGTTAAATGGAAATGTCGTAAGGGACCCTTATGAGTTAGTGAATATTTTTAATAATTTTTTCGTTACTACTGGTCAAAGTATTTCTAGAATTCCAGCAAATCACCATAATTGTAGTATTCTAAAAGTAAAATCCAATAATTTAACCAGTCACACATTATTCCTATATCCAACCAATAAAAAAGAAATTATAGACATAAATGGTATCAAATCTAAAAACAGTGTCAGTCATGATAATATCCCAATAAAACTAATAAAAGCATGCAAATTATCTATAGCTAGCACTTTAGTGGACATTATAAATTCAATACTTGTAAACGGCAGACAGTCTCAAAATTGCTAAAGTTATCCCGGTGTTCAAGAAAGGAAATAAACAAAAGATGGAGAACTATAGGCCTGTGTCTGTATTACCTTCTCTTGCTAAAGTAGTGGAAAAAGTAATTTATTCTAGAATCGTCACTTTCCTACGAAGTTTTCATCTTATATCAGATTGTCAAAATGGATTGTCCAAGGAAAATCTACCTTATCAGCAGCTGCAACATTCTATGAGTATATAGTTGACAATATTGAGGCAGGTAATTTTGCAGCAGGCATTTTATTAGACTTGTCTAAAGCTTTCGATTGTGTCGATACAACAATTCTACTCAACAAACTTGAACATATTGGGCTTAGGGGTCTAAGTAACAATTTGATTAAATCCTATATGTCCAATAGGATGCAGTATGTACAACTGAAGTGTATGCAGGGTGAATTCGTTTCAAAACGTGAAGAAGTACGGTCTGGCGTGCCCCAGGGCTCCATTTTAGGGCCATTATTGTTTATTCTGTATATAAATGATATAAAAACTGTGGTACATGATAATGTAGCTTTAAGTCTTTATGCAGATGATGCCACATTGGGTATTAGCAATAGTGATTTAGTAAATTTAGAAATTTATGTAAACTTGACCTCCAATATCATGGCACAGTATTTTAATGATATCAGGCTGCGCACCAATGCACAAAAAAGTAATTTCATTCTTTTTGACTATAAGAAACCTCAATTTGAACCTCAGCTTAATATGTCTGGTTCAATGTGTGAGGAAGGTAAATATTTTGGGTTTAGTCTTCAATGACAAGTTAACCTGGAAATAGCACAACGAAAAATTAGAAAATAAATTAAGTTCTGGATTTTTTGTCTTGCGTTAGATTACCAATTTTCTCTCAGCTGATACTAGCAAGTTGGTGTATTTTGCATTAATATATTCACACATTGCCTATGACATTGAGCTATGGGGACACACCTCTAAAGTAAACTTTAATAAAATTTTTCTACAGAAAAGAGCTATAAGATATCTGGCAAAAATAACACGGACTACTCCATGTAGACCCCATTTAAAAAAATTAAATATACTTACTCTCCCCTGCATATTTATTTTGCAAACAATACTTTTTGTACATAATATGAATACAATATCTACTAATGCAGATATCCATAATTATGAAACAAGGGGTAAAAACAATTATATAATTAAAGGTCATAGATTAAAAATGTTTGAGCACAAGCCCCAATACCTAGGTTCTAAACTATTTAACAAGCTTCCAAACAGCCTAAAAAATACTGTGTCAGCTGCTAAGTTTAAATCGAAACTGATAAAGATGCTGTTAAGTAGAGCATATTACAGTATAGAAGAATATTTTGATGATAACTTTAACGATCTAGAATAGATTGTGTGTGTGTGTGTGAGAGAGAGAGAGAGAGAGAGAGAGAGAGAGAGAGAGAGAGAGAGAGAGAGAGAGAGTGGATGAATTTTTAATCCTTGACTATGTTCTGTGAAACATAATATATACTGTCTGTATTATGTTATAATGTACACTAAATTGATTGATTGAATATATCATATAACAATTTGTAAATAATACATGTTTCGGAATTTCAAAATTGTTGGATTTTTCCATTAATATGGAAAACTCAAAGAGTTGTACACTTCTGAAATATCTAAACTAATTTCCTGTATCACTTCACCTTTCTTAAAGGTATTATGAGTTTCAGTGGAAATAACTGCTAGATTATTTATCGTACTAAAGCCTGGGTGAAAACCACACTGATCAGCAGGTCATAACCATATCTTTCTAGGAAGAAATTTGCTGGAATTTTTTCCAAAACCTTCCTAAACAACTGTTGCATGTGATGCTGTGTATCTTGAGTTGGCAAGATCCTTCCCCTTCTGCATATTTCTAGCAGAAATATATGCCAACAAATATATGCATATGCCATGCATATGTTGGCATATGCATATGCATATGCCAACATTTAAAACATTAAACATATACATGGCAGGTATAGGAGCCCTACTCTTACTTTATTATCAAGAAGAGGTACAACATATTGTATGTTGATAAAAATATTGTCATACTTTAAACTGGTGGTATTACATCACTTTGGATAGTTGTATTTAAATGAAACTGGTGACACTCGAAAGAAAAACTAAAATATTTTATATTTTTGTGCATATCATCAATGAACGCCCAAAAAATCTAAACAAAAACATTGTTTTACAATGGATTCCAGCACATGGTGGTCTATAATAGTAAACAGTTCCCGATCAACTGCAGTTGCATTATTTCATTTTGAAAGTGGCCACGAATGCTTTGCGGTACATCATAAAATTAAGCTATTAGATTCTCCACATTGCATAGTACGCAAAAACACAAATTCAGTAATAAACAAGGACCACCTGATGTCTTGCCCTGATCTTCACAAAATAGTTGGTACATCACTTCAGACTGCTGAATATTATTGGGAAGCCCGAAAGCGAATGACAAACCAACAGTTCCAGAACATTTGAATATTACTACTACTACTACTACTACTACTACTACAATAAACAACAATGGGCAAGACCGCAGAAATCACAGGATTCTAACATAGAAATTAAACTATAATGCATCCAAATTTGTGATTGTTGAAATGTATTCATTGTTAGATATTAGCAGGCATTTTACATGTGAATGCCTGCTTTTAAAGTTCTGTTGTTATTAATGAAGTTTTAAGGAATTATGGCAACCCTACAAGAACGTACTTGTGTTTTGGAATATTGTAGCATGCAGAGTCTGGTGCAGGTTCAGCCTACTATTAGGCAAAAATTTCAACATCAAGCTCCTACACACACTTAAATTTTGAAGTGTTACCATGATTTTGTGGATCATGGCTGCATATGTTATCAAAGGAAATGATATCGTCTAAAAGTAGCTGCTGAGGTCACCTGACTTGACAATATCCAAATTCTTTTTATGCAGTTACACAAAGGATTGCATTTATGTACCACCAATGCCTAAAAATCTGCAAGTGCAACTTTGTATCACTGCTACCATCCAGTCCATTTTATCAGATATGTTGGAGCATGTGTAGCATGAATGGGAATATCAACTTGATATCTGCCGCATCACTCATGGGGACCACATTTAAAGTCTATGAGATATAGTAAAAAAATTAAAAAAAAAAAAAAAAAATCATGTTTTCATTCAAACATCACCAGTTTCATTTTTATGCAATTTTCCAAATTGACACTATACCAATTTAAATTATTACAATATTTTTATGGACACTTGTCCTTTGAGGGTAAGGGCAATAGTAATGTATGTGAAGGGAGTTATAGGTATTTATACAATAATAAAACCAGCTCATAGTATCAGAGTAGCTATTAAAAATGTAATTAAACATTATAGGTATAATTATACAGATTAATGATAGTTATTCTATAATTTGATTTTTGTGTATTAATGACGTGCAGAACACACAAGTGCACTGTTTCACTTTGACCTTTAATAGGCAAAAATGTGAAGCTTGTATGGGCATACCTCATAATTCTGGGCGAGATATAGCCCAGTATAAACGCCTGCAGTAAATGATACCTGTAAAGAAAGAAAAATACAGAAGTTTGAGGAATTTAAGATGGAGCTGTTAAATCGAAACAATTTATGAACATTCTTTACTTCTAGGGGTCAATACTACACACTACCCTCTACCGTAGGGCTAGGAAAGAATGTCGTTAAACGCCTATGGTGAAGTATTCTGAAGGACCTAAGCCGCAAAGCATAGCCGGTATATAGAGGCCATAAGTTGCAAAGCATAGCGAGAGGTGCTTCTTAATGCAGAGGAGTGTAGTTACAGCAGCGAAGTGACAGGAAAATCCAATAAGTACACCTTATTACATCAGGGTTAATAAAAATAAATACTAACGCGGGTGCTATGCGGGACCGCACTAAGCCACGCCATTCACAGATCACTATCCCTTCATTATCCGGTGGAGGCTTTATAGTGGGTATTGCCAAGGACAGGCGAGCCCCACAGTCCCCATTGTGCCCTCCAACACAATGGGGCTCCGTAAACGGATTTTTCCTCCACTCGGAAAAAAAAAAAGGTTAATAAGCACCTAACCGAAAATCAGTAATGAAAGTCTATCAAACTAGAACTGTCTGCCATTCTAAACTGAAGTCTAGTGACATTGATCCCAAGTAGTAAAGAATATGGTAATTTATTTATAGACTTACGAGAACTGTGAAGCTTCCAACAAATGTTCTGTTAGGAAGATAATATAATTCAACACTTTTATAAACACCCTTCGGCAAACTACCAGTCAAGTATAATCTTCGCCATATTAAGTATCCTCCGAAAATATAAGCAAATAATGAAGGAGGCTGAGTATGGATACATACAAGAGAAATAACGGAAGAAAATTATCAAAGTATATGTATGGTTATCACCGTTTTTGTTTTTAAATGATTAACCATATTGGGCAGAGTTTCCATGCTTATTCGAAAAGTTCATTTTTAAATTAGACTACTTCATGGTAGTACTTACTAGAAATTTTAACATTACTTTAGTTTGATGGATTCCGGATTCCGTACTCTTTCACTTTAGCTACTCATCCATCCCACAAAACGTATTATTTGAGCGTTTATTGCAAAACGATAAATATTGAAAGATGTTGCAGCAGTTTGCAATACTGTAGAAGAAACAAGCTTGTTTGGTTGCTCATTTAAAAAGTTCTCCTATTCACTTTAATTTCTTTTTGGTGTACTGTAACCACAACGAAGTAACAGCAGCATATTCCTTTAAGGTATTATATCCCCCGTTATCCAGTATTACATAACACGATAGGCTATTTATTAATTGCTGTCAACATTAAGGATGAAGATGTTGCACACTGTTGGCGATCCTGTTGGCAGGCCTACCAAATAACATAGCTACTTCCGGTTTTAACCTGTGAACTGAAACCTGTGAGCACAGTGAGTAAAGCAGAATAATGATCTTCCATTCCTAAAACTCCTAGGTTTGAAAGGCCTGCAAGCAGCGTAAAAGAAGTGTTAGAAAGTAACATTAAAAAAAAAAAAAAAAAAAAAAAAAAAAAAAAAAAAAAAAAAAAAAAAAAAAACGAATACTTATATCATGATATAACCTGAAATGTACCTTCATTCTTTAGATTAATATAGCAGTTTAGGATTGGTCAAAGATGATGTAGAGGCAAAAGCAGTTATTTTCCATATGCCTTTATTAACTTTATTACTTTTAGGAGTATTTTTGTAGTAAAAGTTTTTTTTTTAAAAAGAAAAGCGATCATCTCAAGCTACCAGAGATACGAGGGTAGAAATCGAAAGTACAGAATCAGTTGAAATTGAGTGTTTCTTCTTTTTAGCGAAGCACAGTGATGACCTCCAGAACATTAAAAAGGAGCTTTCTTTCTCACCTAAACAATATTTTACTGTGTCATATCAAATATTTCTTACAGTTTGAAGTTTCATTTCAGTATCAGTGGAAAAATTAACTAAAACTTTGAGGGTTATTGTGAGAAACATATTTTGAATTTTCAAGAAAAGTGAAGTTAATTTAGGCAGTTGATTTAGTTTGTTGGTTTTGTATTAGTAGTAGTTAGGTAAAATGAGTCCTTTAACTGTCCATATACGGAAAGTAGTTTCCAGTTTAAATTAGTGCAAAAATATCTTTAGCTATTCTATAATTGTCATTTGGCTTTGCGGTGTTCATATATAACATTAGGTTAATTTGCAGAAAGCTGGCGTAGACTTGGATTTATATGGTAAAACGACATGAATTACCATGTTGCCAACTGTGGAGTTCTGAAATATGCCAACACAGCAAAATGTTGACAACCCATTTTCTTTTTCTTGTTATAAACTAGCTACACTGTAATGCGTAAGGCAATTGGCAGTGTGTAATAAGAGAAAAAACAATTTACCATCAGTTGCAATGAAGACTATATAAATGATGCATGATTGTTGTAAGAGATTATGCAATTATCTCAACTACAACATACCACAAGCATAATGAGTGATTGTACACTTGTAGTGAATGTGAATAAGAAACTAAAGTCAATATATATTGCAATTTACTCCTTATTTTGTGCTTTAATAGCTTTTTGTTACAAGTTAATAAAGTGTTTTAAATTGCTGCTGGAAAGAATAGTTAAGTATTTTAGTCATGAATAATTAAGAAATTGCAAAGGATACTGAAGAAGCCATGTCTAATATTTATTGAACTACAAAAGGATGGTTTGCATGTTTGAAACTACTAAACACTATTATTTGTTTTGAATATGGTTTAAGTTCAATATTCTCGAGTATTATGATTCCAAAGTCAAATTGAAAATGTTCTGCTTTACTTTTTTCATTCTGTCTATATGGTAAATTATAACTGGACTAAAGTAAATATTCTAATATGTTTATTACCATAGTAAATATCCCAAAACATTTTTCACACTCCACTTAAAAAAGAAAAAAAAAAGTTCATGTGTCATTATTTATTTTAACTGCTTTGGCAATAGACTGCAACATAAATTCCAAATAAAAACCCAATGATAGTAACTAAATACAAGTTAATTGCTAAAAACATTGATCTGTATAATGCACAAGCAGCAATTAAAAAGTATTATGTTAATATGTATCAAATGACAATAGTGTATAAGAGATTTTGCTCAAGTTTGTGACACCCAAGTTAATGCTCTTTTATAGAAATAACTGCTTTTTGCTTTTACTGATGAATTTGAAATTGTTTTAGAGTACATGAGTTAATTTATTATATGGTATTTTACTTCAACTGCATTTTGACATTCTTTGTATATGGCATGAAACCATTTTTGTTATGATTTGTATATTACCATAAAGTGCAAATCAGTGATATGGTAAATTGCAGTATGCAAAGAAAAAATTGCATAATACCAAAGCACAGCCTTTCCTATTTTCCCATCACATTGCAAATCAATCAAATCATTTGGAAAGGTAGAGTCAGACTGAAAAATTCAATGTCATAGCCCTGGTTCAAATCACGGCTATGGCATTGAATTTTTCAATCTGAATCCACCTTTCCAAACCTTGTCCTATGCACAGGTATTATGAAAGAACAAATTACATCAATAAAATTGTTTTTAATTAAAGACAATTAAAAATTAAAAGAAGAAAATTGTGTGTGCTTAAGACCACACGACAGAAGTGAAAACTTTAAAACTATTCATTATAAATTATTTAAAAAACTTTAATGTTGACACTCATTCTTGCGCAAAGAGGCCAGTTGCGAGCTAAACATTTCATGCCTTACGTTAAGTGTGCTCGCAAATGAAGAAACTCTGAAAAAAAACTGAATGACCAAAGACTTGCGATTGTGTGAAGAGGCTTACATATAAACGAAGTAAAATCAAATCACATAATATACTATTTTACATGTATTTTATTTTTATATTAAAATACATGCTATTTCACAATCATTTTTCATATTTTCTTTCTTGTTGATACACATATTTCATTGCATTTTTATTTTTAATAAAAATACAAGTTCATACATATAACATAATTATATGATATTCATTTGCTTATTTGCATATTTTTTGAATATTTAGAAATGTTTGGTTATGTATACATTTTACACATGTTATTATATATACGTACTCTTACACCATATTTTATACACGTTCATACATATTTTCATACATATTTTATTACATGTCATATTCAATTCAAATGTTTTGTCACAATTGATACTGATATTAATACATTTTCAATTCACTTTTTCAATTTCATAATTATTTTATTATCCAAAAAGAAAAATACAGTACAATTTCAAAATAAAGAAAAGAAAACAGTACATTTTAACAAACAAGGATAATGATTATGCAATATATAAATGTAAAACTAGAAGAACAAAAAAAAAAAAAAAAAAAACCTCCTGTAGGGTTTCTGAATTTTCCATAGTATGTGAAATATGTTACAACATACCTGGATGTGTGTTGTTGATACGCTGTTGAGTGCGACAGAAAATCTACGTTGTATAGCGGTGTGGACAACATAAGAGTGAAATAACGAATGAGTGTTTGGTGGGTCCCCGGATTGAGCCGACTTCATCCGAATGAGCGTCACATGTTCCAGCTTGACGGCTCAGTTTAATTCACTACCCACAAAAAGTGCTAAACGCGCCTAAAGAACTTTTTACTTCAATAAATCTCAATATTGTAACCATGAGGCGAACAGAAAGGATTGCAAGTTCTCAATAAAGCCACCCGTGTGTTTAAGGCCTTCTTTGTAATTTGAGAGGAGCATCGAAAACTTACTGGTTCTATTTAAAATTTGCATTCCTTTTAGTTTGCAACCATTTCAAAGCCAGTGAAGAGGGATTTAGCGCCAACCGTGCTCATATTGGCAATGCAATTAGTTGCAATACCGACTGTAACGGTAGTTTTGCAAATTGGCACCTGAAACTTTACGGAAAGCGCCATGTGTGACATCAAATCCCAGCATGGAGTGGACGATCTGGTGGTCCAATAGGAGAAAAAGTGAAAATTCAGAGCAATAATGTGAAAGTGTCGGAGTTTTGTTTTCATAGTTATAATTTTAAACGATATCTACATGAGCGTTTTGTGTCCTAAATTTTGTAAAGTTATGCTGTTAACTCTTGTTTAAACTGGCGTGAATGATTTCAACTATGGAAAGGATCTGTGTTCGAAAGTGGTATGTGGATTTCCTAACCAATGAATGTCGTAAACTCAAATGTCTTAAGGGTGACTACAATGACAACACATAAAAGATTTCCAATGCTTCTTTAAATGGTTGTAGTAGATCTTAAAAATGGTTATTAAAGAAACTATACAATATAAAGTGAATTGTATTTGCAATTGTGAAGAGGAATACATTTTACTTATTTGGAAAACTACCAGTTCCGTATGGCTAACGGATATTGAAGTTTGAGAAAAAAAACTTCGTTAGTTATTTCATTGAGGTGCCTATTAATTCTGAGTTAATAAGGCGTAATTGGGGATCATTGGTTTTCACCTACACTGATGTTTCCGTTACGCCTTCCCGTCGCTTCGCGGTTGGCCCAACTCTGCCTGTACAAAAGATTCCTCGGTTTGGTTTGGGCTTAGGGTCCTCATTACATTTAGCTGTACTTGTTCATTACGTATATACCTTGTAGTTGTGCATTGTGCGCAAATATGGCTCGTAAAAGTTTCGTTAGTCATGCGGAACTTTTTCCTTGGATTTAACTTTTAAGTTTTATACAACCACGAAAACTTATTACATGCTGTTCTGGGTAATGGCCTTGATTTTGCCTTGCGCTTTTATATTTTTGTCATATATTGTCATTGCTTATAAATTTTTGTTTGCATTGCGGGATTGGAGAAATGCCGGCCTCACGTTCAAGAGGTCCCGAGTTCGAATCTCGGTCAGGGTGAGTTACTTGGATAAGGTTTTTCCGGGGTTTTCCCTTATCCTGAAAGACGAATGTCGGGTAACTCTAAGCTCTATGGACCCTGGGCTCATATGAGCATCATTTCACCCATTCCATTAATCGTCCAATATGACAACGTTGGAGGACGTAAATTACAACAACAAAAACTTGGAGTAATGCATGTTTTATATTTTGGGTGCATTATTCTCAAGTAGGTAAATGCGCAGAATTCAATACCTGTTTAATATTTCAGTAGTTTTAGCAGAGATGATGACCTACATTCATTGGTGAAATTTCCTGTTATTCAAAGTTTACCTTACAATAATAGATCATTATTGTAAAGGATTAAAACAGATATAGGGGTTCATTCAAATTAATTTTTGTTCTTCCACAAGGAACATATACAGGCTGTTTAGAGACTCCATTTTCCTCATACCTTTTGAGTAATAAACAAAGTCCTTACTTCATGTGTAACATAGATTTCCTTCTTTTAACAATTGTGACAATGTAGTTATAGATCTCAGCATGTATTTCACATATCATCTCTAGAATCAAAACCTTCTTGTGGATTGAGTGTGAGTTCATGATTTATCATATTAGTGAATACATATTTAAACCTCTTGTATTATAAACCAGTCATTTGTAATATCACTATTTCCTGAAAGAATGACATATATCTACTATTGTAAAGCTGCTACACAAAGGGGGATCAAAAAAATTTAACAAATTAATGATCATTCTTAAATGTAGCTTCTCAGTCTTTATTGAAAAGCTATTTTATCGGTAAAATTATGACCTATTTTGAAAGTCATGATGTAGTAACAAAATCACAACATTTGGTTTTTGAAAAATTATTCGATCACATTAGTACAGCAGGTAAATGAAGTTCAAAATGTTGAGGTTAATGTATGATTTATTGAAAGCTGTGTAAATCATAGAATATTGTTGAATAAACTTGAATATAATATATTCAAAAGCTTAAGTGGGTCAAACCTTACTTAAATGGAAGAAAATAAAAAGAACTGCACTGGTTTTATTTGGTTTATTGAATACTAAGTATACACTTTACATTTTTGATGACCCATGAACTGGGATTCCAGTCTTTGTCATTGGGCAGTCTGTTATTCTTCTTAACATATGCAAATTTGGTAGACAAGTTCTAGTTACTTTTTTCATAGTATTTCTCTGCTTTGTTCAATGTTTACTCCCAGAATCATTTCTCCAAAATTTCCCCATTTCCTTCTCTTCCCCTGCCATTTCCCTCATATTTCAGGCCTACTTGTTTTTATCACTGTTGTTTACATCTTTCTTTACTGACTTCAACTTTTTAGCTCATAATTCCTATGTCTTTCTAATCTGATTTTCATTTGCATATAAATGCTCATAAGCATATAAATTGTCCCCGTATATACCATCTGTATGAATGCTATCTCTTGATCTATTCTTCCACCTCACTACAGATTTTTTTCTCATGTCATCCTAGAAACTGCATCCTTACTTCCACCACTGACTGCTTCACTGACCCACTTTCCCCTTCTCTCTCTACACCACATTGAATTTTCTCTTCTCTCCTAGCATCCCCCCTTGCTGTTGGCTTCCCCTGTTTCAGCTGGTTGTCTTCTTTACCCTTTCATATTTTAGGTATTTACTGTCGTATTCACCTTTGGCATCTCAAAGTTTGAATCACATAATCGATTTGCCCTGTTGTTCTCTCTTTGGTTGCTTCCATTTCTGTTCAATAACCTATTCACAGTGCAGAATCACAGATGTGTGCTGTTCTTCCTTGATTATGCTCGTGCCTTCTAAGACCAGTTGCCTCCCTCCTCCTCTGCTCATATGATAAATCTTTAATATAATTTTGTGCTTCATTGTATTGTACTCCTTACTCATTGAGAATGATAAATTCTCATTTATATAAATTTCTGATTCTTTTAATTTATTTTCTTGTCTTTACACTTTATTTTTCAATTGCATGCTAGTGAATTTTTCTCCCCTTTCATTTCCTGAATCAAAAAGCATCACAAATTTCCACATTGCTTGTTCTTATTCCCAGTCTTCTTTCCAGTGGTTGTGTACCTCTTGTCTTGTGTGAGTCCTGTTTCTTTTATCTTCAAAATCAAGATCCTTTCTAATTACCTCTAATTTGCTATAGATGTTCTCTTCTCTGCTTTGTTCTCACCATTCTCCTTCCAACTCCTCTCTTTCAGCCATTTCTTTTAAGTACTTCAGTTTTTCCATCACTATGTGTGTTGTCACCTTGATTGCCAAAGGTTCTTAGCTGCTTTATCTTCCTTCTCTCAGGAATATCAGTGTTACATGGCTTTTCCCATGTGCTGATTGTTAAAGTACTCTCAAAAATTGTACTGAATACACACAAACTGAATGAACAGTGAAACTGGCAAAATATATATACAGGTGTTCCCCAAGG
The DNA here is from genome assembly GCA_030765055.1 of Mantis religiosa. Lineage (NCBI taxonomy): Eukaryota > Metazoa > Arthropoda > Insecta > Mantodea > Mantidae > Mantis > Mantis religiosa. The sequence continues at coordinate 308,630,212 of CM060950.1, read as the reverse complement.
TTTACTATTGGGACTGTTACTCCTTACAGTTTATGTAAATTAAGAAACTTGACATATGCTTAACGAAAATGCCTTAAGAACAGTGCATTTTGCCTGTTTTCACTCAATGCTGCAATATGGAATTATCTTCTGGTGTAGTTCAGCATACAGCAAGCTAGTGTTTATAGTACAGAAAAGGGCCATATGTGTTATTTGTAGTGTCGGGCCCCATCATTTCGGTAGACTCTTTTAAACCCAAAAGGTTTTTATTCTTGCATCTGTTAAACTATCTTATAGATTATTAATTATTGATGAGTCGTATTTATTACACACCGGCTTCACATACGTAAGTGAAGCCGATGTGTAATAAATACGGCTCATTAATAATTATTTCGCTTCACTGTGGTGTTCCAATACAGTTAAATCTCGATATCTTATAGATGATTATTATGATAACTTCACAACAAAACTTGCTGTGCATGACCTCAGTATGACGAATGCAGGGAATCTGCATAGACCAGTAAATAACTTAAAACTGTTTCAAAAAGGATGTTACTGTGCAATAAAAAGTAACCTTCCATGCTACCCAGAACTACTAGGTAATCCTAATCAACATAAAATCTTCAAGAAAGGTTTAAAGTTATTCTCATATTATGTAGACTAGCTACAGTGAAGCAATAAATATTACACAAATATAAATATTTGATAATACTGTATCAAATATTTATATTTGTGTAATTATTCTCATATATTTATTCCCCATATAACACGAAGGAATTGTTTGATATCCCATTCAACAGGTAAATGTTCAGTATATAGAGCAGATTGCAGATGACAGTGATTTAATGATTTACAATATTGACCTACTGTAATGCATATTCTGAGGTTACTGCTTGAAATAGGGGTGTTTCTCAAATTTTCATGTGTTAATACATAGTGTAAGATTAATAATAATAAAAAAATGAAGGTACCAGTGTATTAGAGGTGGTGCATATATTACTAGATTACTGGTCATAATGCATTTGCCATAAATGTAAGACATGTTCAATGTCTCTGAGCTTTCTCATGGTGGGGATCCGATGAACAAACAAACAAATGACTTATCTGAGCACATATGTAATAGTATTACACAATATGAAGATGATATCATTGCCTTGATAAAAGGAAAAGCTTTACAAGATGTGTTTTTAAATAAAATGTACCCTAAATAAAATGAAGGAATGGTATCATATGTTAAAATGAAATAAAGATGAAATGACTGTTACAATTTAGTATTTATATTAACATTCCAAAATTGCAAAATGTTGGTATAAAAATGACAGATTCAGCTAAATTTTTAGGACTAGTGATGTATAATCAACTTAGTGAAGAGGTTAAATAGTACAAAAGTGAATCGAGAAGATATTGACACGTTGCTTCACTCACACTGTTTATTCACAGGACATGTTTCAAGAGCTTTTGCTCTTATCATCAGCTGGTACTCGACTAGTGCAAATTGTAGTGGTTTCCTCTTTCTCCGTATCGTCGATAGATAAATGTGTAGTGTTTAACGCCAGATTTTACTACATACGGCACTGCAGGCGGTGACACTGATGATACATGAGATAAAGATGGAGCACCGGTGGAATGAGATGGCAGGGGAAACCGGAGGTCCTGGAGAAAACCCACCCCAGCGCCGTGTTGTCCACCACAAATCTCACTTTGCGGTCGCCTGGGACGTCGATAGATGGCGTGATGTACTTGTCAAAGATGTCCGGTGGTGGTGTTTCAAAATTCATGACTCTATGTTCATAGTAAACAATGAAATATAATGCTATTGTCTTTACAGTATGTAATAAGCAGAGAATGCATACTTTAATGGCTTCAGATTAATATTTATTTATTTATTTTTTTGATAACCTTGTGATGAACCTTTTTGGAGCAACCTGGATCTATTTTGTGCTGGGGGAATTAGTAAATGGAATTAACAAATGATGCTCAATGAATAAGAGCATATTAGGAGACAATATTAAAAATAGGCACGTGCTTAGTAGGGAAGAAGTAAGTGAATGTTGATGACAACGGGATATAATTACCGTTAAACTAAAATTAAAAACAATTGAAATTTGGGAGTTGTATTACAGTATTATGATAGATGTCAGTTTTCCAAATTATTCTTCATTATTTTAAACTATCCAACAAAAATCAAGTCTTTGTTTTTCTCTTGGTTTTTTTTTTTTTTTTTTTTTTTTTTTTTTTTTTTTTTTTTTGTTAAAACATTCTGTGGAACAGGTTTCTGGTATTCCTCATTAGTATGACCAAAATAGAGAATATGTGAATAAATGATTAAATAGTCACCACTAGATTGTACAGCTTATGCACACAGTTAACATTTCTTATTGTTTGTGTGAAAGCTGTCCCACAAGAAGTTTGACTTGAAGCATAAATATTACATGCCAAGTATCTCAAATGTATATATCATAGTTTCTTTACATAATTACATTGTTTTATCATTGTTTATTAGTATGATGAAACAGTTTAAACATTTTTCTTTTACCACTTTTAACTTAGGCTTCTTAATGTATAGAGAGTACTAGTGAACTAAGAACCAGCTTTGCATTATTAAATTATAGATGAGTCATATTTTTTACACATCAGCTTCACTTTCATACCTATATTGAGGACAGCTTTGCATTGTTTTTTCTGTGTGCATCATTGGCATTCATTGCCATCTGCTGCTATCATGGAATAAAGCAGATGCAACCATATATTTTTAAAACTACTTTTAAAGGCTTTACTTACCAGCTTTATGAAAGGATGTGTTGAAACTGGCCACCATCATTGTCCATACACTTTTGGTATCTCTTTAAAAAACTATCCATCACTCGTAATTCACATTGAGAAATGCTGGCAATTTCCTGTTGGATATTTTGTTTTCATTCTTTCAGCATGTGTAGGTTTGTCTTGTGCACTTTATGTTTAAAGTTACCCTAGAAATAGAAATTGGGTTGGCATACCAAGAGGGCCGCAAATCTCTGCTAATCTGTTCTGAAACACACTTTCAGTTGTTCTCATCAAAATATTGGCTATATGAGCTGTTGCAGAGTCTTGTTGAGAAAAAGCAAAATTGTGCTCCCTATCTGCTAATTCTCTTAAAAGAAAGGTTTATGCTGCCTTCCCAGTATGATAAGGATGCTAGATTCGTCTAAAATACGCAAGTGTTAACTCCACTATGTTTTCCGGGCTTGTAGGCCGTGGTCCATTTTCATTTCCTACCGACGTTTCACCGAAAACTGTGTTCGGCATCTTCAGGGTTCTTAATCAGTAGACCCGGAGTCCAACACAAGACTGGAGCACCGAGTCCTGAAGCGACAAATTTATAGCCGAGCGTGGCTGAAGGGCGTGGCCTGGTGGTGGGCTGTCTGTGCTTTAAGCATAAATTGGAGCGTGGGCTGTCTGTGCTTTAAGCGGCTAGGTGCTGGGCAGCAAACACTCCATCCAGGTAAACCTGGACGACTCGTCTCTTCTGCTGGTCTGCTGCTGTGCTTTAAGCATAAATTGGAGCTTAAAGCACAGACAGCCCACGGACCGACAATAGCCAATAGGCGAACACGCTCCGCCCACCACCAGGCCATGCCCTCCAGCCACGCTCGGCTATAAATTTGTTGCTTCAGGACTCGGTGCTCCATATCTACCAAGAGTTGTTGGTCTCATTATTAAACAAAAATTCAGTCAAAATTCATTTCAAACTAAAATAATTCTTTCTACGCCAGGGTGCTAGTGATAGCATTCTATCCTTCTAGAGGAGTCAATAGACTACCTCATATGCAATCCACCATCCTCAAAGAAAAACAGCCATCCTAACCCATCCCGAAAAGAAAATCCTATCTGTGGTTAAACCCTATCCTGGGTGGGCACACAGCAACAATCTTCAGGCTAACACAAGCCTACCAGTACCTGCGAGCGAGCGGTGCTCCAGTCTTGTGTTGGACTCCAGGTCTACTGATTTAGAACCCTGAAGATGCCGAACACAGTTTTCGGCGAAACATCGGTAGGAAATGAAAATGGACCACGGCCTATAAGCCCGGAAAATATAGTGGAGTTAACGACGCCGGCCGTGAAAGCCTCAGTATTTATACGCAAGTGTTGTCACATAACTCACCAACACATAATACCTATCACTACAGTTACTGCAACAAACATTAGATCTTCTGGCAGCATGGGTGTGTTGGTCTGTGTGTAGTGTTTAACGCCCGCTTTTACTACATATGCCACCGCAGGCGGTGACACTGATGATGCATGAAATGAAGATGGAGCACCGGTGGAATGAGATGGCGGGGGAAACCGGAGGTCCCGGAGAAAACCTGCCCCAACGTCGTGTTGTCCAACACAAATCTCACTTTGCGGTCGCCTGGGATCGAACCCAGGCCGCCTTGGAGCAGCATGGGTGACTCATGCACTCTCACACACTCATTTCCTAGTTAACAGATCAACTAACAGAACAGATAAACAGTTCAGACCCCTCTCCCCTTCATTCCTCTCTTGCCTACTTGTGGTGGGTAGACAGTACAGGCGTCAAATGTTGATTTGAAAAAATTGCCACTATAACCCTTTGCACATTGTACACCATACATCCATCTTCTTGTCATGGAGGGTTATTTCATGAACAGTATTGTATATATCAGAGCTCTAATAGTTATTTTGTCTACATACACATATCCGTGAAAGTTGAAGCCTTGGCCAAAGTAATAAATATGGTCTATTCCGCCATTCCATCACAATTGAGATCCCGCTCACAAAATGTGTGCCCAGTTGTAGGATCACTGGGTTGAAGAGCATGTGTCACAGTTATTTTATGTGGTTTTAACTTCAGTAATTTAGTAACTCTTCTTACAGAACCATGAGAAATGCCTGCCTGTTGTGAAAGATGCCTAAGTGATTTTGGAAGTCTCCAAACAATGGTCCATGTTGTCTGATGTTTCTTTGGAAGAACCCTTTGCTGTCTTATAGGTTTCTTAACCCGAACACGTTCTATGCCTTGACATTTATTGTACAGTTTATTGTGTTGTACAACTTGCAACTTGTACACCTGAAAATCTTTACACAAATCATACTTTCACTTGGAGAGCTGATTGAGCTATATAATAAACTGAAGCTGCTGACAGTGAAGCAAACTAGGTATTAAGAATAACTAAACACTCTAGCAACATAACTTCACTAATATTTATCTGTATTTAAAATTCTTTGGGATTGGTTTTTAAACATCTCTGCTTCATTTTCAACCTGTTGACTGGCACTGACCTACCTACCTACCTACCTACCTACCTACCTACCTACCTACCTACCTACCTACCTACCTACCTACCTACCTACCTACCTACCTACCTACCTACCTACCTGCCTACCTGCCTACCTGCCTACCTGCCGACCTACCCACCCACCCACTCCTGAAAGTTGAAGAATAGCTCACAATTTTACTGCCATCTACTGGCAGGATATCAAAATTCATCACATAATCTTTATTTTTCAAAATAAATATTTTCTTCCAACCATTCAATCTATCAGTTCATTCAATTGTTTCAATTTAACTTGTGGGTTTATTTCATGTTTAGATGAACAAAAATGATCAGCCACTGCCGATATATCTGACTGTTTACATTTAATATTTCTGAAATGTTCCTTCACTCATGTTTGGTCCTACCAATGTAAATCTTATCAAATTCTAAAGTTTGTCTTTTTTAGAAACATGTAGTAAATTTGTTATGTTGTATTTATTTTGAGGTGCCAGTATTATACCAACTTCTTTGAACATTTTTTGGAATATTTTATTTGCCCATGGATGATAAGTAAATGTTTTGAAAATATAATAATTTTTTTACTTTTTTAAGAGTGGAAACATCAATTACATTTTTTATATTTAAATTTGTCTAACCTTTTGTGTATAGAATCTTTATTAAAACCACTAATTAAAGCAGGGTTAATAATGTGTTTTTTCTGTATTAAAATCCCCTTCCTGGATCTAAAGATAATAAAAAATAACAATAAATTAAACTTTGACATTTATAGGACATCCACTCACATAAAAAATAAAAGTTTCAACCCTTTGTGACACAAATTTGCTGTTTTTAATAGTTTGATTTACAAGTTGATAAACATACCTGTAAACAAGGAAGAATTGAATGTAATTTGTGAACCTCACTAATGAACGTTCTTTTTCTAATGGAAAGTTATGTTAATGTCATTATGGAAGCATAAATGATGTTAATTTTTTATGGATGCATATGAAACATTACACAGTTTGAAAAAATGTTATTAGTTAAACCTCATCTTGGTTAATTTTTGAGAATTTATTGTATTAATTTTGAGTTTTATTTGTGCATTGCTATTGTATTGATTTTATGCCCATTCTCTTATAATTATATATATATATTTTACATTTCAAGCTCTATTTTATTAATATTTGTAATTATTTTTATGGCATTTGTGATATTCATGTAGCATGGTAATCATTTGCAAGTGAGCATGAAACCTTTTCCAAAATGGGTAAAAGTCACTTTATTTTTTTCATTACAGCAATTGTGCTTCTATAGCTTTTGAGTCATAAGGTCATTGAGTGCAATTTAATTTACATGTGATTATACGTCTATGAATTATGTGTGTTAATTGTCTTGAGCTAGTTAGTGGCATCCCATCTTCGTACAGAACAGTATGCAAACCTATGAATTTATTCCTATGAGTAAGGACTATGATACAATGAAGCACAAAATTAATATCATTGAGTCGAACTAGTACTCAATGCTTCATTTATTGCTTGTGTTTACCTAGAACGCGTTATGTTAAGACCTTCCAAACAAAACACATTCTAGGTTGTTGCATGACGTGCGTTGAGTTGCCCCTCAGTTCGGCTCCAATTATGTGTTAGGGGTTGGACTCCTTGGGTCGTCAGCCTCGCCAGTGATAATTTGAAAATATCGATGTCTTCGGCTGCTCTCGGAGTTATCCTAACATTCATGAATATAGGATCTGTGGCAAGGATCTCTTGATTCAGGGCGTTTTGGGTGGATCAATTAGGGTACTTGGAAAGAAACACAGGTTAATTCTCTTATGATGATCGGTTGTATTTCAATTACTCTCGAAATACGTGTTAATTAGGCGAACTCTGAATGGAAGGCTTCGAGCTGGCGTGGTTGTACTCCCGTGTCTATAACACGACTCATCGGATTGGCACCCAGCTACTAACTACCCTTTAATTGAACACGATATCTTTAGTCTACTCGTCCATTCAGTTTGGCCCACAGTAGCCAAATAACCTTAATGAACGTGATTTCTGTCCATGTGCTGTCGCACAACGGTTTAGACTGGCGCTCAGTCACCGACTGCTTTAATGAATGCGATTTCTGTCTGGGTGCTGTTGCACGATGGTCTAGCTCGACCCCCAGCTACCGACTGAACTTTAGATATATATTTGTTCCCAGATAGGTCATATGACACTTCGCTTCCCCCTTCAGTTCATTATTTTTAATTAGTTGGTCGGTAGAATGCATATGGAGTCCCATTTACGAGAACCTCATTCTAGACCACCTAAGATGTCCCCTTCCTATCAAAGCTATGCTTGAAAATAAACACTGGGTGCGACCCTTAAAATTTATGGTTGCAATCGGCCTTTCCTAGGGGAGAAAAATCCTATCAATTTAGAGTCCGCAACAAATTCGACAATGCACACAAGATACTTTTTTTCAATACATGTATATATTCCTTTAACATTCAATTAATCTTCTATATATTCCTTAACAGTTAATTAATCAACTCGAGGAAGACAGTACCGTTATTTCAGCAATAAATGGAGCATTAAGCACTATTTCAACTTAAAACGATGAACTTTGTATCTACCATTGGGTTGACACTACTTTGGCTTTATAGTGTAGTGGCAGAACATTGCAATGATAACCTGCATGACCAGAACATTTGCATTCTGCAGCTACCGGACTTACTAAACCATATCCATTTACATGATATGCTTACATGCATTATATGATGACTTCAAAGAACTCTGTATACAGCATGTGGCTGTAGTCACCAATGCTTGAAGCAGTCCATGAGTAATTAATCCAACTTGTGGTCTGCTGTTTCATGCCAGATGATGAGAACAATCTTCCACACTTACTTCAGAACTCAAGTGTTGTTAATTTTTTTTTTTTCTTTCTCCTCATGACCATTTCTGTAACTCATTGCTATTGTTGTTATTCTTATTGTGTATTAAGATTTCTCTTTGTATTTTTGGTGTGACTTGGTACCTGCTATTCTTTTATTCTATTGGTACTAGCACACAGTGGAGGTGTTTTTTTTTTTTTTTTTTAAGCCATGGCATGAAATCAAATTACAATTTATTCTAAGTTCATTTCTTACCTATGCTTGTGTCATTAGCACCAAGTCATTTCTTATATCTTGTGGCTTGGAATGATATACACTTAAAGAGCAAAGTCCATCTTGCCATAAAAAGCAATGCCCTCTATGAAGGTGTACTCTATGATAAAGTACTCCATGTCCCATTGGGGAGGCAGTACTGATAGTGTCACCAGGGTGTGCCAGAGGCATGGATTTTTCAGGACACCACCCTTAGCTAGGTTGTGGCATCTAACTGTACATTTGCTTAAGGTAACAGTACAACTAAGTATTCTCAGTATAGCTCAGAATGACTTGCTTGCCCACTTGTAATTTCACTATTCTACTTAATTATATTAAAATCATATTTTTGTAACCCCTGTCTTAATGCAATGATTTGCTCAACTAATCCTATCAGTCCTGCTAAGCTCCCAAAGAACCATTCCCTTCCAGTTTAGGGCATTACAATATAAAACATAAGGAAGTTAAACTATTTAGTTTTAGAAAAAAATATATTTTTATTTTAATTTTGGGCTACACTATATTCAATTGTTTTGGATTAATATTTTATTTTTATGTATAGGTTTATGACCCAGAAGAATGGCTGTTTATTTGCTCATCTTGCAAATGGCTTCCACTTATCAAAACTTAGTAGATTTCTTAGTTCAGGAGAAGTGGCAGCAGCTCTAAGGCCCTTTTATTTCTCTGTACATCCAGATTTGTTTGGACAATACCCAACAGAGAGGGTAAGGAGATAAAATCATTAAGGATTGAAGCAAGAAAACCCTCTTGCATTGCTTCATTAGGAATATTAATGCTAAATAAGATATTTTGAATTAATGTACTTAGAGGGCTAGAGAGAGATTTTCTAATAATATACATACTAAATTGATTTATGTAGGAATGATATTTGGCATTTAAGCACCCACCTGTATTAAGGGAATTTGCAAAAAGTAACCATATCATCTCAATAAGTAACGTTGTTTTCATCTTTCAGACAATAAATGAAAATTCTCTTAAGCAACTAAGCTCCTATATTGACACACTGCAACAGAATAGACCAACAAGACCAACTACAGTAAAGTTTTATTTAAGGAGCAAAGATACAACGAAAAATGAAGTTCATAGTAAGTATTGAGCTTAGAAATAATTATTTACCCTGAAATTTGTTAAGGTGAAAGGGCCATGCCTCTGTTTCCTATGTTAAATCTTCATATTTCTGGTACACTTATTACCATTTCTATAACAGAAATGGAAATTCAAATAAGCAAGTAATTGTTAGCTAATTCAAGAATGTCACATGACCACCAATATCCCACACTCAGCTAAAGTATCATGCACTAATATTCATCAGCACCTATGCCACCAAATTGTTAAGGTGAATACCATACAGCCAAAGAAAATAAGAACTTGACAAAAAACTTACTCTCCATAATTGAAGTAGACATTCATTTTTTGTCCACAAACTTCTGTACAGAGTAATAAGCATTGTTGCACAACTATTTTATAAGAACAGGCTACATTTCCCTGTATTGTCAGAGAGCAGTAATTTTAAACTATTTGGTAATTGCATTAAATATTTTGATACATTCATATTGTTGGATTGCCCTAGAAAATCAGAACACATACATTATACATTAGTAAACAAACTGCCTTTAGTGTAGAGTTTGAGTCAAGAAAATACAGTAATCTAAGGACAAATATTGCCAATATTAATTTTTGGATGATTTACTGTATACAAACTTTCAAACTGCAATGCATGTCATCCTGGAAACCTAAAACCTTGAATCTGAAAGTTGATCAAGCAAAGCATCAGTGCATATCTTTAACTTGATATTTTGAGGATTTTGCAGATTTTATGACTTTTGTCATAAAATTACTTTATTAGACCAAACTAATTACATAAAGTAGTGAATGTTTAATACATTTTGTTAGTTGTCGAACTACAGTGTAGATGAACATGGCTGAAGCTTGGTTTGAGTGTTGGTTCTGTTTGACAAATGATTAAAGAACTGAATGGATTCACATACTGAATTTTAAGTTCTCTGTGTCTACACTGTTGATTTTGAAAAACAAGATACATGACAGCCATCAGCTTTGCCGGTGGACAGCTTCAGTGTTGCCAAGAAGCAGGTAGCAAGTTATGCATATTCCCCTCTTTACCTTCTCAATATTTGGAACATATAAAGAAGCATTCAAATTTATCTCATGTCAGTATAAGCATGCAGATGTAATCTGTATTAGTTTACTTTAAGAACATAAGTAATTTTTTATATGAATTCACTGGTGTATTTTGAGCACCTATTTTACAGCTGAATCTCTCTCTCTCTCTCTCTCTCTCTCTCTCTCTCTCTCTCTCTCTCTCTCTCTCTCTCTCTCTCTCTCTCTCTCTCTCTCTCTCTCTCTCTCTCTCTCTCTCTCTCTCTCTCTCTCTCTCTCTCTCTCTCTCGATTATACATTGAAACTAAATATTATATATTTTGATCAGGCATACCACATTACCTAATTACTTATAGAAAATATATTCTTCCATATCAAAGTCCTCATACTGTCATCACCAACATGCTGTTCCTCCTCCTTACTGCAATCGCTGTTGTTGCTGTTGCCAAGGTGAGTGATCACTCATTCGCACAGTCATCTGTGCTGCGTAACAAAGAACATTTAACTAAAGGCAATAGATACAGTGCTGAGAGAATTACAGGAGCTGGAAAATATGCTGGAAAACAAAGAATGGGGTTAGACAAAGAGAATAAAGAAGACATATGGACAGCAAGTTAGAGGAAGTTGTGAGAGAAGTCAGAACCATTAGAAGAATAGAAGAGCATTTAGAAGATACAGCTTGGTGATTTTGGGAATTGAAGAGAATGTAGGAAGGGATGTGAGACAAGTACAAGATCTTTTAGAAGGAAGATCGGTGAGAAGATTGGGATATGTGACACTTTTCATTTTTGGAAGAGAAATGGCAGGAGAAAAATATTAACAAAATTCTCAAGTTCATAACTAATTTTTGAGGCAGTAGAGCAAGAAGGTACTGATATTTATATTAACAGAGATTTAACCTATGAGCAAAGAAAATTATTAAAAAGATTAACAAAACACTAAAGAGTTGCACATAGCCAAGGGAAATTGGCGTGTATACAAAATTTTAAATTGTGAATAATTAGCAAAATGACAGAAGGAAAAAACAATGACAAAACATAAATTTGTTGATGAATGCAGAAGGCCAGGTCATTATACTGACATAAGAATTGATGAATCAGCAATAGTGGAATCAGCATAAAGGTGAAAACATGGCAATGACAGAAAGGAAGGATGTTTCATTAGAAGAAGATGGTGAAGTAGAAGACAGAACAGGAAAGATGGGGAGAGAGGGAAATGCTGACAGGTGACTGAGGAATAGAGAAGGGGTGACTTCCACAAGAACAGCAGCAGCAGTATTGCAAGAGGATGGTGTGAAAGTCACTATGTTAACAAGCCAGTTCATTGGAATGATACAAAAATCAATTGGCAATTGATGTGGAACTGAAGAAGATGTAGTTTATAACTAGTTCAAGTGGGTAAATAAGATAATAGGAGAGAAATATGCTGTCTGGCTGGCAAAGAGAAGAAATGAGCAAAATAAGGTAGCTAAGATATGAAGGGATGAAATAGGTTGAAGAGGGAAATTATAGGTTATATAGCAAATCAAAGAGAGCAAATAAATTGAAAATAGTACACAGTGTGACAAGAAAAACCACGCGAGGTAAAAAGATGTAGCGAAAGTGGAAAAAGTTAATAAGTGCCAGTGAAAGTGTAGTAATAAAGTGAATAATTGTAAGTGGGAATGGTAGTTTAAAACATTTTAATATCAAGTATTAAAGTATAGTGAGGAAAAGAAATTAATGCATGATGGACAAAGAAAGACGTGAAACATTTTGCCAAGAGTGGCAAGGTTAAGTAAATGGTTGGGTAAACTGTAAGTGAATGAGCCGAGGGAATGTATCTACACAAAAGTGAGGCTGTAGTGAAATGTATAATGAAAATTGAGTAATAAGAGTGAAGATAATAAACATAACAGAGAATGAGGGGAAACTAAAATTAAGGGAGAGTGAGAGAGAATATTTTAATGAAAATATTTGGAGGAAACTTTCATAAATTGAAAATGGTAATGGGGAACTGTTGCTTTACATATTTGGATGAATGGACCACAGAAAAATACAGGAAATTTCCAAATAAAGGAAAATTGCAGTATGTACCAAGCATGAAAATGTATTGAAGGGCTGCCCTGTTAGCAAAAGAGTCAGGGCCCAGCTAAAGAGAGTAGCCCAAGATGTATTTTCTTTAGTACTCACATTATATTGTATCTTATATAGAATAAAAAGAAGTATTTCAGAAAGTGGAGTGCCATTGTTACTAAAATTAGGCAAGTGAGTCAACCTTGTATATACTTTTCTCCACTTACAAGTTTTTTATGAAGACTAGTTTCTGGGGACTTCTCCCCTATCGTCAGCTCAGAGCTGACGATAGGGGAGAAGTCCCCAGAAACTAGTCTTCATAAAAAACTTGTAAGTGGAGAAAAGTATATACAAGGTTGACTCACTTGCCTAATTTTAGTATATTGTATCTAATTGAAAACTGTCTTAGTACATGATTGGAGATGCTCTTGGTCTCAGTTTCCTAGAAGTTACAATTTGCGATGGACCTGGCTGTATGGCTGCTTCTCTTTAGAGATTATGCAAATAGTCATCTCACTAAAAAGAACATGTGCAGTCCTTTTCCTTACTTAGTTGAAAGGAATAAGCAGCTCATTGTTTACCTTCCTGTTGCAAGACTTCCATTAAAGAACAGACAAATTCTCTAGCTTGGCTGTGCAGTGTAACAACCTGACTAGAAGCTAATCTTTGTTTTGGGCCATGAATGCTTGGTCTACCTCCACCTCCACCAAAGTCAGTCTGGATGGCTTTGTTGATTAGCCACTGGTGTACTGATCTCAAGGTCATGGATTCATATCCTGCCCAGACTGATTGTTTTAAGTGTTTAGAAGCCCTATGTCAGTAGATTTACTGACATGTAAAACAACTTCTGCAGGATAAAATTACATGCTGATGCGATGCTGATGTGATCCTGGCAATTGACAGTGTAGCTAACAAAGAAAATATTTATTTATTCATTTATTTATGTATTTATTTTTTGTTTTACCTGCATCAAGCCTTGCTTCCATAACTACATATTTTAATAGTCATAAAACTTTTCTCGGGCTACCAGCCAGGTAAACGGCGATGAACTAACTGCCAAGCTTTCAAGAGCCAACATGGCTCCCCTCATCAGGGCAATGTGCTAGGAAGGTTTTATATATATAACAAGAAAGAGCACAGGAGAAGAGAAAGAAAAAGTACAACAGAAGTTAAGGAAATAGAGGAGTCCCACTGCTCCACCTCCGTTAGTATTGGTTGATGCTAACTGCACATGATGAGTGCGCAGGTCAGGTTGGCTTTCCTGGCTATGGACCATGGCGCAAGGCCTTGACCATAGCCAGCACAGTGACGCGGGTTGAGGAAGGCTCAAAGAGTCAAAGAGGATAGATTAAGGATTAATGATAACATTTTATTGAATTGCTAAAACTGCACCAGTGGTGCTTGGGAGGGCATTTGTTGTATTTGGGCCTATCGGTATCTTGATCGCTGTTGAGTTGTCGGGTTAAGGTTCTGCTGATCTGGAAGTGTTAGTCATTTTGAAGGGAGCGAGGTAAGCTGCTTTGGAGCAACTCAGTGCGGTAGACTATTTGTGAGAAATATTCTATGAGTGCATACGGGTCACAGCCATGGGCTATGTTGGCCATTGCAGTCATGAGAGCAATGTTCTTCTGGTTGAGTGCTTGCAGTGCATTGGCTGTGCTCTTCTGGTTGCCTTTGGTGGTGGTTGTTGCAGTTTCAATGCGGTGTTTCTTCTGATGCTCTGAGGCTGTTGTGGCTAGCTGGTTGCTGTGTTTCTGCAGTTTTGTAAGTTGATCTGTGATGGCTTGAATGACGTTCAGTGTTGAATGTGTGGTATTGGCAATCTTCTGAGACATGGATTGGTGATTGGTGTTCAGTATTTCCAGGATGCTGTGTGAGTTATTTCCAACTGAATCCTCCAGCGTCCCCAAGCATGGATCCAGGTTGAGGACTTCAGAGTGAAGGTCCTGCAGGTCCTCACTTGTGGGGCCGGAGTTGTTGATGGCGACTGTGATCTTTTCTTCAAGCGTGTTGAGTCGCTGATTGATGCTGCGAACCTCGGCTCGGAGTGAGAAGAGGGCCTCCTGCATGGAGGTGCTCGAAGCTGCGGTGTTGCCTGCTGCAGGCGTTGCTGAGGCTGTAGGTTGCGTAGCTTCGTCCCAGGCAGTCCTGGTGAAAGTCCGGGGATACTTTGGGTACTGCCCATGACCAGTGAAATGGCCGAAGCCATTGCATGTGGCGCAGTACTGGTGGCGGCATTGGAGATTGTGGTGGATACATTCTACTGTGAGGGTACGGGAACCACATTAATGGCACCTTGGTGGAGCTGAGCAGGCAGAATCCTCGTGACCAAAGGTACAGCATTGCCTGCTAGCCGGCTAGCCTCACAGCGCAGGTTCAGCCATAACAAGGGCAACCTCGTATTCAAGGCAGCGTCAAAGTCGGCATGGTCAGCGAACTGAAGTCGGACTAGAGGCCGTGTGAGATGATCCTAGTGGCCCTCAACTGAGGGCCACTTCTGTTGGGCTGTGGCGAGAATGTATCTGGAGTGTAGGTCACGCGGAACACCACAGATGACAGCGCTGTATTTCTTTGGAAAGACGGCGATGTTGGCAGAGATGCCTGTGGAGCTGTATTATTTCTAGCTGCAACAACGTCTGGATTATCTCAGGCGGAGGTGGCGGCTGCATCTGTTCAGCTACTTTGCTGGTTAGAAGTCTTCCAGACTCTGTAGGGGACTCCCTGTTAGGGGAAATCCAAAATTTGGCCGTGACTGGTGTGGGAGACTCCATGCCAGCTGTAAGGAATAGCGGCGAGGCAGGAGTCGCCAGCTGTGAGTTCTCAGGTGAGTGCTGCGGTGTCTGCGGCTTGGTGGCCGGGGTCGTGGTCAGTTGTACCTCGATGGTTGCTCTTTTCTTCCCCATGGTGCCTTGCTGCGGAACTGCTTACTTGGTGAGTCGAGTGTGAAAGTGAGTCATGCTAGAATTTTTTTTTTTTTTACTTCAAGTGGAGGAAGAATATATGTTACGCACTAGCCCTGGGATTGGAGTGTGGGACTCCTCTGACGGATTGAACTGTCAGCCCTACCCACTAAAACACCTCCACCGGTGAATATTCAGGAATGATGCTGAGGCAGCACCACTAAGAACCTGTGGATTCAAGGAAGGAATATATTGGCCAGGCAGAAGCCTGGTCCAAGGTGAGGAAGGCAACATGACCTAAGCATGACCAAGGCAAAGTAAGTGAGGGATGTGTCAGGAGTATTTGGGTGAGGTGGTTATAAGGTAGTTGTGGGTGAAGTGTTAGGGTAGTTATGGGTGAAAATTTGGATGTTTGTAGTTTGGCCTCTTCACCTGGGCGGTGATGGCCTCTGTTGCTGGAGTCAGGTGGCCGTCTAGATGGCGCCCCTGCAGTGTGCTATCCGTCGAGCATAGTTTGGAGGGCTGCCACTTCCTTCTTGATGTTTCTCCGGAGCGTCAGTGTCTTTTCGTTTGTAATTCTGTTCAGATTCGTTAGCTTATTGTAGAGTATCTTGTGTGTGTAGTCGTGTTTGTCTTGGTTATCCAAGAATATTGTCTATTGTCATAGCAATGTCTGCAATTGGAGTTGAAGTAAGTAGCTTCTCCAGCTGGGCTACTTTTTTGGTTAGGTGTAGAATTTCGGCCTGAATGTCTTCCAGCTTTTACAGGATATCTGTCGAGGCTGGGCAGCTGGTCCTGCGTGGTGTGTGAAGGCTGTGCAGAGGCTTGAGGTGGGAGTAGTGCCGCAGGTCCCGCAGAAGGTGAGCCTGTCGCATCCATGCTGCATTCCTGTTTCTTTGAGAGGCTGCAGAGTTACTGCTGTTGGGGTGCTGTGGACAGTGTGTCTGACCAGTGTAGTGATCTCGGCACCAGCAGGTGGCGCAGAATCGGCGGCATCATGTCAAATGGTGCTGCTGACACAGATGAGCAAAATTTGATGCACCACAATAGTGGCACCGTGGAGGTGCATTGCACTTATCGGCAGTGTGACCGTAGAGGCAGCAGTGACGGCAAGGTGGTGTCCAGGATGTCCGGCTGGGCTCTATCCTAGGACCGACCTAAGAAGTCTAATCCTGTCCAGAGGGCTTTGTCGTAGTGTGCCTTCTCCACAAGGATAATGCGCACGGGCTGCGTTGGGCCTTTCCCAGAGCAGATCCTGGTAACCTTCCTAAGTAAAGGCCAGAGCTGAAGGAGGTATATTCGGAGCAGTTCCACTGGTAGCTGACGGTTCACTCCGATGATGACAGTACTATAATGATTAAAGTGCTGCTGACGGGTGACAGGTGAGACAGCGCTGGTGTGTCTTCTGTTGTCAGATTGAGAGCTGGTGTCATGTGACACCGTTGTTGAGATTTCCTCCTGGACTGGAGGCGCGAGAGCTGGTTAAGGCACTTCGACTTCCATGGTGTTGCTGCCGGAGGGTATACTTTCCTCCAGCAGTGAGGTGGCATCTTCGGCTGGTAGCGAAGTTAGGCGGCATGTTTGTCATTTTCGGCCCATGATCAGAGAGCTCTTTACAGTTCAAAGGATCGAAGCAATCTGGAACTAGAAAGGTTTTTTTTTTTCCCCAAGTGGAGGAAAAATGCATTTACGCACTAATCCTGGGATTGGAGTGTCAGGCTCCTCTGACGGACTGAACCGTCGGCCCTACCTACTAAAAATCACCACCAGTGAGTGTTCAGTAGAGGAAGTGCAGCAGTACTGCTATTGCACCTGCTGGGCCAGGTGAAAGTAAGGTGCCAGGACATGAGCATGACCAAGGTTCTGCTCGTGCCCTTGGAATTTCAGGTGTGGAAATGTCATTTAACTTAACTAACTGTGGGAATGTCAGGAAAGAGCAGCCAATAGCTGGAGGGAGTTACTGATTGGTCCGGGCTCTGACTCTGACCGGGCCAATCACCGGGCTCCAGCCCGTACATTGGCTAGAAATCGTCACTGCCCACCTTTGAACTTTTTGTATATATAGGAGACAACTCACACCTTTCTAGCACATCGCGCTGATGAGGGGAGCCATCTTGGCTCTTGAAAGCCTAGCAGTTAGTTCATCGCCGTTTACCTGGCTGGTAGCCCGAGAAAAGTTTTATGACTGTTGTCGCCAGGAAAGTTGTAAATCAAGAATATTTTAATAGTGTTTTAATTCATGAATCACCAGTGTAACTAATGTGCAAACTTTGTATACCTTTCTATAGCAGTGGTCTTCCCCTCTTATAACTCGCCTCCTCTTGCCTGACTTTTGTCATGTATCTTCTTTTAAAAATCATACTGTAGCAGGAAAGAACAAGCACAGTGCAGGACTGTAGCTGAGTATTGTTTCTGCAAATTTCTTCTGTAACATATAGTTTTCAGATTAAAGCTATTTTCACCTTGATGGCAATATTAAGACAACTCATTTAGTAAATTTTCAACATCCAGATTTTATTTTGTAGAAATCACTGAACAGTGCACACATTTAGTCGTTTTTTGTATCTTTACAACATCCTTTTCATCAACAGATCAGTAATCTTAAAAAATTGTTATTAACTAATGTGTGATTGTGTGATATTTTATGGTACTTATTTTGAGTACATTCAATGTACTCAAACAATGTACTATATCAATGCCACAAACATTTCGTTGTCTTGGTTTTATATTTGAAAGTTGTGGGGTACGCATAATTTTTGCAAGGTTCTAAAGCATAATGTCCAAAGTATTATCCTTTTTTCAACAAAATTCCAGATTTTTGTATAAGGGGTTGAGAATAACTGAGGAAGTTTTTGAATGTTTTTGATGCTCTTGTTATTTTTGCTGTATTCTAGAACACTAATGTACAAATCTTAAACGCATTTTAAGTACAGTACAGCTTCTAGTACAGTAGGGCCTCGATTATCTGAGGTAAAGAGGATCTTGGATAACATGGACTCTGTCAAAAAATCAAGGGGGAAATTCATGGTAAACTGGTGAATTGAATGAAAAGTTGGTCAGAGATGTGAAACAAGACATCTGCTGTATTATCAAATGAAAAGTGACTTGTAAGAATAAAATAAAAATACAAAATGGAAAAAAAGGACATATAGTACATCTTCATCTTCATGGAGTCCATAAATTTTTTCTATTTAATGCAACTCACTCACTCATTTGTCATCATTTCATGCAATTGTCGTAGCAGTAGAAGGTCTACTAAAGTTGTCTCTGAGTGTTGCTCTAGGTACTTGATGACCTGTTCTGTTGCTTTGCATCATTCACAGTGGTTGATTTTCACATTCTTCATGATAATGTCTTTACTGCCACAATTTCTTTGACCTATACATTCACTGCCTCTGCTATTATTTCATCAGTCACTTTTAATTGTTTGTCTGTGTTAATCCACTTGGCTACATCATTTTCAGTGATTGTTTCATCAGCTAATCTCTGAGCTAGCTATGCAACGCTGATGTCATGCTTTGTGGAAAGTTTCTTGAGTTTACATGTTGTTTTGTAACTTTGTCCAGGACTTCTGAAGAGTAAAACTTTTTATCTTGTTCCATACCTCAGCTGACATGTAAAATTCTCATTGTGATCTTTCTAATATTTATAATGTTGTTTTCGTTATCTTTTTCACATGTAAGGCTTTTAAAAAGTTTGTGTTTATAGCAGCGCTTCAGTTTTGCAACACACCTTGGTCCATATGCTGAAGAAGAGGCATGATTGTGGGTTAAAACATGGTATTAATACTGCCAGAAACCATTGCTTTTGTTTCAGGATGAGCAAGGCAGTTGTCCATTACTAAAAGCGCTTTTCAGGGCAAGTTGTTTTCTTTCAAAAACTTAGCAACTCATGATACAGTCAGTAAAAAGTAAGTTTTTAAAAATTTGTGTCAATCCATGCATTTCTTTTTTACTTTTGTATAGCACAGGCAGGCTAGGAATAAACATGTTTTTTAAAGCACGGAACTTGGCAGATTTCCTTATCATCAGTAACTTTAACTTACAATCCCCACTAGCATTAGAGGAAGTCATATGAGTGACCCCATTTTTGACCTTCTAAAACCGGGAGCAGAAGCTTTATTTTTAGAAGAAGTGTTTTTATAGGAAACATACAATAGTTCAAACCCATTTCATCACCTGTTGAGGTGAGATATCTCCATCTTTAATCAGAGCTTCAAATTCATCCTTGAACTGTAGTATGATGGCATGATTGGATGATAACTTCCTACCAGAAATATTGACCTTCCTGATTTCATATCATATTTTCCAGCAATGAATCACCTTTTGCTTGCTGTAAATTCTTCTCTGTTTTTAAACTTTTCGTTGAATTCATTAGCCTTTTCCTATAGCATAGGCCCACTCACTGGGCTTCCTAGTTCTAGAGCTGTATAAACCCCATAAACAAGACACTTGAATTATTAATTTTTAGATGAGTCGTATCTATTACACATCTGCTTCACTTTCGTACCTATTTTGAGTGAAAGTGAAGCAGATGTGTAATAGATACGACTCATCTAAAAATTAATAATTATTTCGCTTCACTGTGGTGTTCCAATACAGTTAAATCTCGATATAGAAGACACTTTAAGTTTTTTCAAACTCTCTGGTTTTCATTGTTTTTCATTATCACTCATTGTCTTTTCGCAATCAGTATTTTTTGATTTTAGCCTGTTTTCTTCTGCAGTCACCTACTGTCATCTTATAACTAAATCTGAAGCCACTTTTTTAAATTGTCTCTCCTTTATCGAGTCTGTTGGTGCCTTATAATTTAGTCTGCACAGACACAAGTCTTTAGCACTTACCACAAGTTGCCTTTAGCACTCGAGTAACCAATACAAACAAGTAAAAAAAAAAAACTATAAACAAACTGTATACTATCACAAAGAAAAAGAACTGAGGTTAATGACAGGAGACATGATCTCTGTGGGCTGTCCCTTTCATCTCTACATTCCTTTGTGCACTGATTCTATTTTTATACTTCTTTGTGCAGTTGTCCAAACACTTCTACTGAATAAAACAGTGTTTTTGTGGGGTGGGGGGTCCACGGTTAGTCGAGGCTCGTATAATGGTAGCTCTGCTCTATCAATATTTGGCTAGTTGATATGAAAAGATTCCCCAACCTCTGTTTAATCTTTTAAGTCTTCCCTTACCTCTTAGCGCTGAGATATAAATGTTTGCAGTAAAAGAACCAGAATATCCTGATATAAATATGTAGTGAAACTGGAATGAAATTTGAGTGACATGAATATGCAAGACCTGCCTGCTTGGGGAAAAAAAAAAATATTCCATACTTAGCATTTAGTGAGAAAAACAGCCTGTTTCAATGGCAAAAGTGTCAAAATTGGTTTAGCCATTTTGGAAATTATTCAGGAGGCACAACTGCTCTATCTGCATAAAAGCATAAATTACTAGAAAACCAGTAACAATCTTTGACAGGGATAAGTTATTGACATTAAATAGATATTTATAAACAAATGACCACGTGTTGCCAAATGTATTAGTAAATGATTAGCTACAATCCTTGCTAGCAGTGTGAAATTTATGGTAATGAAAGCACTTTTTCTCTCTGAAAGAGTGGCATCCAGTAGTAGTTAAGAGTTGAAATGTTCATGCAAAATTCTTTTCTTCAGGTACTTTCCGATCAGTGAAGATTAATCTAGTGCAGCAAGATTTGAGAAAAGCAGTTCTGCTGATTTTAAAAACCTGTGATTTACCTACAACCTACCTTGACAATATTCAGCCTTCTGCAGACAAGCCAAACACAGGAGAGTTTCGTTTTAACAGCATGACATTTGAAGAGAGTGATCCCTTACATGGCAGTTTTGTTTTGAAAAGGGAAATAAAAAAGTCAAAGAATGAAGAAAAACTAGTGTAAGTATGTAGAAATTGAAGCTAGTTACAGTGAAGCAATAAGTATTATACAAATATAACTATTTGTAACAAAAAACTTCACTTATCTTAAGAAAAATGATGTTGATTTTTCCTATTAGTTGAATTAGTTGAAGTTGAAATCGATTTCATGAACCCTTGTTTGCGTCATCAGTCAGAGAAAACCACAGGAGAAAACACATTAGTCGTTAAGGAAGTTACTATGTTATTATGTTTTTTTCAGTATTACCAAAATCTGAAAACAAAACAAACTTAAGAAGAGAATCAACTGTTGGTATTTCAAAATTCATTACGTGATCTCGAGATTTAACTGTATTGGAACACCACAGTGAAGCGAAAAATTATTAAATTTTAGATGAGTCGTATTTTTTACACATCTGCTTCACTATCGTACCTACATGTCCTCAAAATAGGTACGATAGTGAAGCAGATGTGTAAAAAATACGACTCATCTAAAATTTAATCATTACGTGATGTTTATTTTTTAAAATATCTTTTCCCAAACCATTAAATCTATCAGGACATTTAATTGTTTTAATAATTTAACTTCAGGATTTATATTATGTTAAATGACCAAAAATGATCTGCTACGGCTGATTTATCAGTTTGTTTATACTTAATGTTATGAAAATGTTCTTTCGTTCTGGTTTCCAAATTACGTTTCGTTCTACCAATGTAAACCCCGTCACAATCTAAACAATCAAATTGATAAATACCAGATTTTTTTATTATTAGGAATTTCATCTTTTTTAGAGAAATGTAGTAAATTTTTAATACTATATTTGTTTTGAGGAACCAAAGTTATAGCAAACTCTTTAAAAACTTTTTGAAATTGTTTATTAAACCAAGGATGGTAAGTAGATTTTTTAAAATTATAATCGTCTTTTATTTTTAAGGGTAGAAATATCATTAACAGTTTTTTTTATATTTAAATTTGTCAATCTTCTTTTGTATAAAGTCTTTATTAAAACCATTAATTAATTTTCCACATAAATTTGCTGTTTTTAATAATTTGATGTATAGATTGATAAATATACCCCTGAATAAAGAGGAATTTAATAAAGAATATAAACTATTATTAATAAAGTTTTAATTAATTGTTTTAATAAAGACTTAAAAGAAGATTGAAAAATTTAAATATCAAAAAACTGTTACTGATATTTCTACCCTTAAAAAAATAAAAGACGATTATAATTTTCAAAAATTTACTTACCATCCTTGGTTTAATAAACAGTTTCAAAAAGTTTTTAAAGAGTTTGGTATACATTTGATTCCTCAAAACAAATATAGTATTAAAAATGTACATTTCTGTAAAAAAGATGAAATTCCTAATAATAAAAAAATCTGGTATTTATCAGTTTGATTGTTTAGATTGTGATCGGGTTTACATTGGTAGGCCGAAACGTAATTTGGAAACCAGAACGAAAGAACATTTTCATAACATTAAGTATAAACAAACTGATAAATCGGCCGTAGCAGATCATTTTTGGTCATTTAGCCATAATATAAATCCTGAAGTTAAATTATAAAAATAATTAAATGTCCTAATAGATTTAATGGTTTGTAAAAATATATTTATTTAAAAAAATAAATATCGCGTAGTGAATTTTGAAATACCAGCAGTTGATTCTGTTCTAAAGTTTGTTTCGTTTTCAGATTTTGGTAATACTGAAAAAACAAAATAACATAGTAACTTCCTTAACCGCTTCACTGATGTCCATTTAAACCCTTCAGGGGCCGGAAACGGATACCCAATAAACAGAACAAGACATTTAAATTGTTAAATGCTGTAAAAATGCATTATAAATAAATTCCATATATTCTGTATTTATTAAGTTATTTAAACAAGACAAAAATTGGTTTAAAATCCATTAAAGGCAGTATACATCTACAGTAACAAAACAGTAGAGACTACATTAATAAATCATTGAAATTTCGCTGTAGCAAAAGCCATTCTTTGTGCCGAATACACCTAATATTTGAAACATTTTGTTTTGTGTGTATACGAATGATTGTATGTATAACTACGCAAGCGACTTCTCAAGGTTTTAGCTTTTAGTTTATTTATGCTATACCAAGCGATAACCATACGAGTATATGTTGCGTTACACACACACGCTGGAAAGAAAACTCCCTGTCAGCATCTGTTATTATAAAGTTTCTGGTAGCCTTATGTAGCTGTTTTCGCTCAGTATTTTAGTTATTTATACTCTCACTGTGTTCAGACGTTTTCTTATAGCTATCAAGAGCTAAATGAATGGCACATTTGAAATTAAATCCTTTCATGGAAGTGTTGAAAACAGTGTTGTTGTATAAATTAAATTTATTGGGAGTCGATTAATGACACTAAACAACACTTACTTTTAAATTTTCCTGGAACTAGTTTCAGAGGCCTTCCCTCTATCGATGTCCGGTTGAAGATAGAGGGAAGGCCTCTGAAATTAGTTCCGGGAAAATTTAAAAGTAAGTGTTGTTTAGTGTCATTAATCGACTCCCAATAAATTTAACATTTGAAATTGTTAAATTTCAATGTTAACTATGGCTTATCCCCGTAATGTAGCAAATAAGTTACCTTGCTGTGATGTATACAGGCTTCTGATATTACTGTAGAAAATCTGGAACATCTGTTGCGCGATTATGAAGGAGATGTTAGGATATAAGTAGCAGTGACGTGTACTGGTTTACAGATGGCATGTAGCTACTCCATTGTTTGGGGAAATGACGGGTCAAATATGGGTGGTGTGGCTCAGCTATTACTAGCTATCCCTATTAACGAAAAACAGTTAAATGGTAAAAAAAAAAGTATTTTTATGCCACTGGATGTAACCATGCGCAATTGTTTAGTAATTTTCAGAGCTGTAAATTCATGCATGAAATTCACCTACCTGTACTTGCGCGTATAAATAGCTCGTAACGTAACTGAGTATTATAATACTCGGAGGCCTCTTTACACTGGGCGGTAAGAAACTCACCACAACATCACCCCTCATACTTGAGAGAAAACACCTTCCTAAAAGGATACCACCCACAACCAGAAATGGGTGTTTATCCAGGTTTGGAGGTGTACAATTCAAAAGGAAACCTTTAAGGGTACGTTTACATCTCTTATAGAACTAATTTAAATATATTGTAAAATAGGAAGATTAAAATAATTGGCGTTAAATCAGCATTAAATGCATGTATGTGCAGGACAGCTATACATGTCCATATTGGTGAAAGGGTTAACGACGAACATGTTTCTTCCTGTGGTTTTCTCTGACTGACGACGCGAACAAGGGTTCGTGAAATCAATTTCAACTTCAACTAATTCAACTAATAAGAAAAATCGACATCATTGTTCTTAAGTTAAGTGAATTTTTTTGTTATAAATAGTTATATTTCTATAATACTAGTGTAAGTATTTTTGTCTGTAAGATCACAGATTATTTGAAACTTAATTTATTTGAAATGTGAATGGTCCCTGCAGTTGAAATAAAAAAGTTTTAATGCTCTTTGTTTTTCTCGTTCATAAATGTCAGTAGTATTTGTGGTGAAGTACATAGCTGAGCTGATTAAGTGCATGACATGATTAACAGGCCATGGCTTCAGAATAATGTGAGTGATGCATTAGAGAAATTGGCAGCAACTCAACCTATACGAGATGAAATAGTGCGGTTACAGACAGCTCTTTGTGATACTTTAGGACTACAGAGTGTTGTTTGGGACTGTGGATGGAATGTCACTCATTTCCGTGGTTGTCTGCTTAGCTTCCAGGCCCTAGCTCGACACCATCCTCAGCTTATGAGTTCCCTGCAGGGTAAGCAAACTTGCTTGAAATTTTTTGGAGGTTCCTGTTTCATTTAAAAATGATCAGTGAAAGTTAGGTATTTATTATGTAATTTCTTGATCATTTTTATGAAAATAGGCTTAAGGTAGTATGTCTTAGTAACTTACAAACTATGTAATACTGTTGGCAGAAATTACCAGATATTGGCCGGTCTTAAAATTGCATGATGTGCATTCATGGTATGGCATGCAAATCAGGAAGAAAGTTTGTGTGCTTTAAGACCTACACTTATAGTAATAGTTTTTTTCTTTTTCCCCACCCTCCAATTTGCTGCATTTAGTGATCATATTGCCATAATTATTTTTCATATAAACCTTGTTTTGTCTAAGCTTACTCAAAATACCAAACTGTGTTACTCCACGTTCACCTTATCACAATTGGCTGAAGCTTTTTTACCTTAAAGTGTGCATTTCTTAACACACAGACTGTAGGACCAATGCATGATGTAAGTGCGACTGAATTGTAACAACATGCACCCACACAAATGAAGTGTCAGAATTTTGCAGTCGTAA
This sequence comes from Mantis religiosa, assembly GCA_030765055.1. NCBI lineage: Eukaryota > Metazoa > Arthropoda > Insecta > Mantodea > Mantidae > Mantis > Mantis religiosa. The sequence goes on along the minus strand of CM060950.1, from coordinate 308,604,490 downwards.
AGTATAATTAAGTAATATATAACTTACAGTTATGGAGTGCACACTAGTGGCACACTTTATTCCCTTTTGGAGTCTGATTTTATGATCTCAGATTCAGTATCAGAAGAACTTTCTGTTTTAATTTCCTATTGAGATTTCCCTGTGCTGTTTACACTTCATCTTTAAATTCAGATATAAGCTTCTTAATTTGTTGTATTGGTTGAGTTGGATTTCTTTAAGGATATTAAAAATGTAATTTTTTCTCAAGGTGTTTGATCTCAAGGATACACCTACAACTGTCGTTAATGTACCATTTACATATGATATATGGGAAACTTGCACACTTTCAGTTGTCAGTAAATAAATACAGAAGACAAAGAGGAACAGTGATAAAAGATTGAAAAAGCATGTGTGAAATGTGAAATATGAAAAATAGAAAAATCAGCAGTTGCAGAGCATTTTTGATCCACAGATCATAAGCTGAAAGTAAAACCTAAAGTTTTAAAGGGCTTCGGAAAACCAGCAGAATTCTGTCCAATTGGGCAAAATTATTGATATACAAAAATAAATATAATTTATTAAGCCTTGATGCTCCATATGAATAGGATCTCCAGCCAAAATATCATATACAGTCACAGGAGGGAGCATGGCAGTGAATCAAGGCTGATGATGGAGATAACAGTATGAATAAACGTGTGTAGGGTTTAAAGGTTGCTTTTTACATGTGGAAACATGAAATGAAGATGGAGCACCGGTGGAATAAGTTAGCGGGGGAAACTGGAGATCCCAGAGGAAACCCACCCCAGCGCCGTGTTGTCCATCACAAATCTCACATGCGGTCACCTGGGATCGAATCGTGGCCACTTTGGTGGGAGTCAAACGGTCTAACCACTTGGCATAACAAAAGTATCCAAAAGGTGTTCCAGTAAGTTCTGGTGTGCTCAAGTCTTATGACTCCAAATTTTTAGATATAAATGTTGAAATAATGTCATGTTTTTCCCAAAGATAGATTTCATAATGGTCAAAATGTTTATTTTGCTTTTAATTACATGTTTAACATTGACTATTGCTGACACTCCTGGAGCAGTTTCCAACCTGACCTGAAATTGAGTGCAAAAATTAAAATGACTTGTGGAGGCATTGGCAATATATATCGGGATGTGTGCACATAAATTTCAGCTTATCACTTGCCTCAGTTGAGTGGATGCTTGCTTTGCTGCTAAAACACATAAGATCAAATATTGGGTTCTGATAAATTTCCTGACAAAAAATACTTGCAGCAGCTGAAATCAAGTACCAGATGAAGTTTATATTAAGGCTTTCCCTCCATATTCCACAGTGAAGGAATGGTCTAAGCAATTCCATCTATGCAGATCGACAGGTTATCAGTGATGACCTGTATAAACTTGAAAGAAGCGTAGGGACAGTGAAGCACAAACTAGTACAAAATTGAATCGAGAATATATTGACACATTGCTTCACTCACACTGTTTATTCACAGGACATGTTTCAAGAGCTCTTGCTCCTATCCTCAGCTGATACTGAGTCGAGTCGAGTTGAGTTGAGTCGAGTATCAGCTGAGGATAGGAGCAAGAGCTCTTGAAACATGTCCTGTGAATAAACAGTGTGAGTGAAGCAATGTGTCAATATATTCTCGATTCAATTTTGTACGATGACCTGTATGTTGATGAGCCTATTGAGGTGGTGACTGAAGATGAAGTGCTGAGTGATGGATGGCTGAAACTCAAGAAAATCTCATCTACATTGGCACTATGGGGCTCTTTAGAGCTTTACTAGGTCAACCAGAAAGAGGTACTGAAATCCATTGTTGCAAAGAATGAAACTATAGTTATGATCCTCTGTCCAAACAGAATCTCTGGAGTGGCATAAAACAGATGAAACTCTGCTAAGAAAATAGGTCAGTCAGTCCATATAGGTCATGGTGACAATCTTCTGGGATTCCAAAGAAATTCTCCTAAAAGCATAATAACCTGCTATAATTATTAATAAATGCATTTTATATTGATGTCAAAGAAAGGAATACAACTGTAAATGCATATTATACTTCACTTGCAAAAATTGCACAACTCCCGTAAACAAAAGGCAAGGGAAGCAGATATGTAATAAATACGACTCATCTATAAATTAATAAGTCACATGTTGTTCATCTTCTCCGTCACAAGTGCACACATTGGCAGTTGCAAAGACTGTAGTAAAGGAATGTGGCTTAGAGATTGGCTACCTACTCTACGGTCCAGATCTAGCCCTCTAGTAGTTACTACCTCTTCTTTAAACTGAAGAAAGGTCTTAGGGGAAGGAAATCTGACGACGACGACGATGATGATGATGATTATTGTGATGGTGGCAGCAGCGGCGGCGGTGTGAACTTAAAAGCTGCTTATGGAACATTTTACTAATTAAGAAGTTTATTGCCTTTTTGAAAGGCTGAGAGTTATTAATCCACAAAATGTGGAAAGTATAGTGAAATAAAAGATGATTATGTTGAAAAATAGCATAGTAATACTTTTTTAATTTTAAAAAAAGTAGTCAGGCTGGAAACTTGAAACTTACCTCATAATTGGGGTGGTTGGTCCTTTAATTGTCCTTGCGAATTAAAGGTTAGATCCATAATTTTTATGATAGTGAACATTCTGATGCATGGAAACTTGCCAATATAAGAAGTAGAGGTATTGCAATATTAAAATACCCCAACCCCCATTCAATCTTCCCTCCTCTAGCAGAAATCCTTTAATCTGTTCCTAGTAATATTTATTTTGATTCACAGCTTATTTATCCTTTGTTCATGATTCATGATACTAGTTGCAGAGATTAATAATGTTAGGTTTTAAGATTATTTGTTGTTCCCACCCAGAGATCCAGCTGGGGGGACTAATATGCCAAAATATTTAACATTGGGATGCATCATGAGCTTAATTATAACATTTTTAATGGACACTGGTTTTTACATATCAGCAGTTAATTAATGAATTAATTCATTCATTCATTCATTCATTCATTCATTCATTCATAACCTCCAGTAAGCCTGGAGGACCATCCTTTGGGTGGTTGAGGGCTCTCTTGGACTAGCTGGGAGATTATAGACATATTGACCAACCTTTTCCCTCATACACTATTGTGCTAATGAATTTTGGTCATAGCAGGTTTCGGCACCAAAATGTAAGGAGATGAAGTCCTGAAGTGTGTGTGGTTCAAGTTAACAGGAGTTCTCTTCTTCACACTTCAGGACTTCATCTCCTCACAGATCCAGAGTAACAGTAACAATAGTTTTAAAATTTTGATAGATGAGAATCTTAAATCATTGTTCAGAGTAAGTGTTATAATTTAATTATTTGTCTAATAGTTTCCTAAAAAATGAGTTACAAATGAATACTTCACTTCTTATATGGTGTCAGATTTGTTTTAAAGCTGATAAAAACTAGACTTTAAAAGCTAAAGGTAGTTGTAAATAATCATTTCTTCCACACTAGCCGTGTGTAGGCTAAAGTTTGGATGAATAGAGTCAGACTGAAAAAATTCAAATGTTATTCATTTTTAAAATCTTAAATAGAGCATAATGTGCTAAAAAGTTGGTAAATTTGTATTGGTGAGTAAGGGAGAGAAAGAATTGGTCGAATTCGTGTATCAAATCTTGGCCATGGCATTGAATTTTTCTGTTTGACTCTTATCTATCTAAAACCTTAGCGTATACACGGCTAGTTTGAAGGAACAATTCATTTCCATCAATTAACTTAATAATAAAGGTTTAATGACGAAGCCTGGGACTCAGGTACTTACAATGGTAAGTTGCCACAAATGGTGTGTATCTCAAATACGAGAGCCCCTAGTGGTTTACTGGGAAAACATGGGAGACAATTGCAGAATTTAAGGATGGCATGTTGGCCATGGTAGCTCAATGGTTAAGAGCGACCAGATGGAAACCGGGAAATCCATGGTTCAAATCCTGGCCTTGGCATTGAATTTTTCAGTTTGGCTCTATCAATACTCTCTATTAATTTGAAAACTTTAAACTGGAATTAACACTGTGAAGTAATCTAAGATATCTGGCATTTATAGAATTAATTGCGAAGGCTACAGTGAGATACACATTGGAAAGACCAAAGGTAACATTGAAATTAGATTAAAAGAACACTTTAGGAACATCAAGCAAAAAGAAATAGTTAAATCTGCAGTAGCAGCACATTTCTGGGATCATATCCACAACATAGAATATAAAATCCAACTACTAAACTCAGTTCACTTGAATCAAGAAATAAACATCTGGGAAAACATTTATGTTAAGAAATTCAAAACACACTTAATGAATTTTGACATTCCATGGCAAGAAAATATTTTACTTAACCTCATTGGATCTTTGCCAGATGTCTCATCTCCAGAAAACCATGATCAGCTGGAATACCAAGATTCTAGCCAGTTGACAATTTCTTGATAATGCCTTCAAATGGAGGCGAAATGCATTGAAAGAAAATTTGTGATATGTGAAGTACAGAGTGTCTCAGTCAACTTGTATAATTTCAATTATACTTTCTATTGTTCTCATTGAAATATTGGCCATATGAACTGTTGCAGTGTTGTTGAAAAAAGACTAAATCATGCTCCCCCTCTGTTAATTCTTAAAAAAATAGAGGCAAAATTGCATTCACATATATATGGTCATCAACTGTTTACTACCACCGCCACCGCTATGGTAGCTTAGATGGTAGCGTGTCTGCCTCACATTCAAGAGGTCCCGAGTTCGAATCTCAGTCAGGATGAGTTACCTGGATAAGGTTTTTCCGGGGTTTTCCCTTATCCTGATAGACGAATGTCAGGTAACTCTAAGCTCCATGGACCTTGGACTCATTTGAGCATCATTTCATTCATCGTCCGATATGACTTAACATTGGAGGATGTAAATTAAAAAAAAACCACCACCACCAATAATAAGACTAATAATAATAAATAATAAATTGGTTCCATGGGAAAGGAATCGGCAGGCTGTGGGACAATGCAGGAAGCAGCTCAAAGGTGGCAGCAGCTCACAGGATCAGCAGGTTATGGAACTGAAAGCAAAGCAATTTACCTGTAAATATCAGAATCGGTGTGTAGCTCTGTGTAATAGGTAGACCTGTCTTTAGTTCAGATAGGTTTTTAGCAGTACAAAAGGTGTATACTAAAGAAACATAAACAGACATTGTAGAGACTTGTCAAAGTGTTGTATTTGTGTAAATGAGAGGCTGATTGTACGTTAGCATTGAGCTAACAATTTAGTGGCAAATAAAGCAGTTTGAAGCAAATTTTGTCTTTGTCAAAATGTATTATTACTCATAATTATGAAACCTTAACCACTGTTAATCACATTACAGTAAATAATTTGAAAACAAGTGAGCACTGCTAAATGCTACAAGAATGACCAACTACATTTTGGTTATAGAAAATCATATATACGAGGTGTGATAAAAGAATAATGGGAATTCAAAACTTCTTGTTTTCTTGTTGGTACACATGTTCCTGACATATGTTAGATTTTCAGCTGTTTTGAATGTTCAGTTTGTTGTTGACAGCTAGAAAGGTTATACATGTTTTTGAGGACTTGGAAAATTTTTACTTTTGAAAGATGTATCAAAGAGTTTGCATTAAATTTCACTTGAAAAATGGAATGAAGTACATCACCTTATTTGAAATATTGACCTTTGGCAAATCTACTATGAGTAAGACAAGAGTTTGAGTGGTATAAACATTTCAAAGAGGGTCGAGAAGCTGAGGGGATGATTGCTCTGGATGCTATCATATATCAAGTACTGACAACAATGTGGAAGAAGTAAAGAAAATGGTTCTGAAAAATCACTGAATCACCATCAAGAAATTGCTGAAGATGTCAGCATGTCCTTTGGCTCATGCAAAGCAATTTTTTTTTCAAATGTTTTGGGCATGAAATGTGTAGCAGCAAAGTTTGTTCCAAAACTGTTGAATTTTCACCGAGTGATATGTACACATCACTCAGGAACAGCTGAATGAAGGTGACAGTGGTCCAGAACTTCTCAAGATGTTTATAACACAAAACGTGGATATATGGATATGATGTTGCAAAAGGGCCCAGTTATCCCAATGGAAACTGCCTGAAGAACCAAGACCAAAAAAAAAAAAAAAAAAAAAAAGACAAGTTTGATTACATGTTAAGATTCTTCTTGCTGTTTTATTTGATTTCCATGGGATAGTACATCATGAGAGATCCAGCTTTAAGGTCATACAGCCAATAAGGAATACTACCTGGAAGTTATGTGCCCTTTGCACGAAGCAATCTGAAGAAAATGACCAGAAATGTGACAAAATCACTTGTGGAAATTGAATCAATAATGTTCTTGCTCACACCTCAATGCTTCATGAGTTTTTGAAAAAAAACCATTAGGTTGTCTCAGCCACCATATTTGCTGGACATGTCCTCCTGCAACTACTCTCTATTTCTGAGGCTAAAGAGAATCATGAAAGGACATTGTTTTGCCACCATTGATGAGATAAAAAACGAGCACTGAAGGAGCTGAACACCATAACTAAAAGTGACTTCCAGAAGTGTTTTCAAGATTGAAAAAGTGCTCATAAGTTTCATATATCTCAGGGAAATTACTTTGAAGGGGACAAATTTGATGTTGATGAACAAGTATAGGTACTTTGAGAAAAAAGAAAATTCCCCTTATTTTCTTATACCTTATATTCATATCTTCAATAAGTATTTATTAATTACATATTATATATGTTTAAACGTAGTTTGAACTAAAATGTAATATTCTAGCTTACCTTTTTAACAAAATAAACCCCTGAATAATATAAAACAAAATTAATTATTGTAGTCTGATATGGAGCTACATTGTAATCTGCTGCCATTGATCACAGATTGCCATGTGCTTTTGTTTACATCAGATTCCCTTCTTAAGGCCAGCATAATAATGGGTCTGATTGTCCCCTAGTTTTGACACCTCCATTTTAATATTATGAGTAAAAGATACAGAGTAAGAGTGCAACATAATAGAATGACTTTGGACATAGGTTGATATATATAGCTAGTTAAGGCATAAGTTATCTTGGGTGATATTAATTGTAAAGTAAATAAGTAAATGTACCATTTTAATTTTGTTTTTGGAGATGTTCAAATACAAGGTTCTTGATTTAAAACCTAATGGTTGTACAGCATTTTGCCTTTGCGCTATTGGGTGTGCCACAGTAGTCTTTGCTCCTACATAAACTTTGCATGTAGAGCATGTATAACACGCTTACTTTATAGAAGATGTTGGAAATGTCATCTATCCTTGGCTAAACAAACATTATAGCAGAACACATTCGGATTCACACAATTAAGTTGGATCACGTAATGTTTTGAATTTCATTTCTAATATTTTGTTTTAGTTTTTCCAATGTATGAGGATTTGTCTCGTATACTTTGACTTTCAGGTAAAAATCGTACACTGTTAAATCAGGGGAATGAGAGTGCCATACACCAGCACTAATCACTTTATCTTCAAACATTTCCTTAATTTTATTCATGGACTCCTCTGCTGTATGGGCAGCCGCAGCATCTTGTTGAAAACACCCATATTATTTCTCTTCTTTTGTCAGTTGCTGATAAAATGTGGTCAAAATGTCATTTTGGTACCTCTCTGCATTTACAGTTTCCTTGTAGAATATTGCACCTATCATACATCTAGCACTAACAGCACACCAAACTCCAACTTTCCAATCATCACGGGGAATTTCTTGAACGCGATGTAAATTTTCAGAAGCCCAGTACTGACTGTTATCTGTTTTGACATGACCACTGAGGTGAAACCATGCCTCATTGGAACTGAAAGAAATTGTGGATCAATTAAACCGTCATTCACTGATGAAAGAAACCATTCACAGTAATGCATTAGTGATACTGGATCACGTTGTGTTAAAGCATGGACACTTGTACACCCATTCACTTTCAGTTTTTATAATTTAGTTGCGCTATGTGCAGAAGACTCTGAAATTCTCACCTGTTGTGTTAATTTTACTCATGTTTATTTTGTTATTGTCGATTGGAGTGCACACTGTTTGCCCCCACTTACAACAGCAGCTGGTAAGGGGGGAATCCAGCAAGATTGCAGAAGCAAAAAGCTGTATGCACCATTAGGTTTTAAATGAAGAACTCTATAGCTCAGTAGCCTTGTTTATTATAGAAAACAAGTTAAGGTTATTTCTTTTCTTATGTTTAATTTATAAAATGACTAGCATTAAATTATGAGTCACTTTGTTTAACCCTGGTGCATTTGCACTATGAGTATTTTACTCACACATAATGAAAGCATACTTCGGTACTGCACCAATGTTACTGGTTTATTAATGTAGTGACCATCCAAGGCTGGGGTTTTTCCTGAAGTGGAAACATTACTTGACTGCAGTACAACTGGCATTACAATCCTCTTTATTGTCTAAAAGCTGTTTGGTATGTCAGCAAACTGAAATTTGGATTATTGACCACTACCTGCTACAAGGGTTCTTTTAAACAATGCATGCCTGTTCTACAGATAGCCAATAGTTTGGCATTGACCAAGTTTTAACATTTTACTGATTTTTGCAATAAAGGTGCACATATTTCTGACATTTAACCTATTCTGTTAAGTTATGATAAATATTTTGTGTGTGTTTTGAAGTGCATTGAGTCAGAGAAATGTTGAAACTTGCGCTATTGCAGCAAAATGCATCTGAGTATAGTAATTTTTTGCAATTTAAGTTGTCCAACGTTAAGTCATATAGGATGATGAATGAAATGGCTGGAATGATGCTCAAATGAGCTCAATGTACATAGAACTTAGAATTACCTGACAGTCATCATTTAGGATAAGGGAAAACCCAGGAAAAAACCTTATCCAGTAACTCAACCTGACTGATTCAAACTCGGGACCTCTTGAACGTGAGACAGTCATTGTACCATCTATACTACTGAACAGGCATAGTATTGTCACTATTAATCGAACATTGGTTATGTTAACACTACCTCGCTTAATTTTGTAAAATCAGAACATGTATCTGGAATATTGCTCCCATCATCTGACAACTGACTAGTATTGATGGTGGAGGTGATATGAGCATGATGAGTAGGTCTGATGGTGGAGTTCACAGTTCATAATCTGGTCTTCTTCTTCTTCTTTTTTTTTTTTTTGTCATATGGATGTTTTCCTGTACTGAGAGTTTAGTTGGGTATGTTGGTTTCCTAAGGAGGTTGACTTCTGGATAATATTATGGGGTAGTTCAAAAGTGTACTGCTACTGCTTAAGTTTTCTGTTTGTATTTTATAAAACAGAGGTGAAGTGTTCTTTGAGTTTGGTTTTCAATTTTCAAGAGTGGAAGGTATGAAGTTAATAGAATTGAGGCAGTTACTCAGTTTTGCCCGCCTCGTTAGCGTAGATGGTAGCGTGTCTGCCTCACGTTCAAGAGGTCCCGAGTTCGAATCTTGGTCAGGGTGAGTTACCTGGATAAGGTTTTTTCCAGGGTTGTCCCTTATCCTGAAAGACGAATGTTGGGTAACTCTAAGCTCCATGGACCCCGGATGCATTGAGCATCATTTCACCCATTTCATTCATTCATCATCCAATATGACTAAATGTTGGAGGACGTAAATTACAAAAAAAAAAAAAAAAAAAAAAAAAAAACCTCGGTTTTGTGAATGATTTATCTTCTGGAATGCTGAGAAATAAGGCTGTAACATCTGCTGTAATTGTTAAATATACATACTATTCTGCATTCCCCTCAGCAAAAAATAATATAACAAGGAACACCTAATATACTTCTTATAGTATCAATTGTTATGCTTTTTATCCTTCCCATTAATTTGATGTGTTATTCATGCTTAGGGTTTCAAATCATGGGAGTGTGTTGTAATTATTTGAAAGTCCCTTTGCTAATTGGTATATGGGAGTGTTAGTATTATGCACTATGGTTTTATGTTTCTATTATGTGTTTCAAATGGGAAGAGTTCTCGCCTGTAGCGAATCAGATGCGTTAGAGCCTTCAGCATTGCCACCTCTTTACCCTGACTCTTTTGATATTTCCCTCTCTCTCTCATACTTGGAGTCTTCTTGGCACTTAACATAAGGGAACACAAACTGAATTTTCCAAAGTTTTATAATAATGCAGTTGTTGAAATTACAATTACAATATGGATATTCGTATTGTCGCGAGGCATTTATACGACAGGTGCAGCTGGCGTGTGCAAAAGAGACAGATAGTGCAACGTGGAGATAAAAGCTTGCTGAAACAGAGAAAGAACAAGACAAATAGATGTCTGGAAGTTTCATCTTTCTCTTGCCATCTTGATTGTTACGAGCATTCCAGTAATTTCTAGAAACAGTGACTGGAGATATAAAAGAGCCACGGCTGTCAACGCAGTTGTTCAGTTGTTAATGGAGTTGTGAGTTGAGAGTGAAGAAGAATCATGTGTGTGCATCCGTGCAGTGATTTGAAAGTGAATTCTTTTGTTTATGGACATGTTGCAGACAACCTTGAAGGTTGCATTTGTGTATGCTGCATAATTCTGCTGCTGCAAAGGGCTGTCTGTTTACTTGAAATAAAGAGCAGTTTGAATTTCTGCAAACTAGACCTGTAATTCTATGAACCCACAAAGTCACAGTGTATTACGCACATGTTTTAAGTATATAATTTAAAAATAATTATAATTTATGAATTACTTATTTTTCTAATCCAATGAAAATGCCAGTGATGCATCCATATAGCTGTGAATGTTACTTACGTTAAGAGATAATTCGCTATGGTCATTGTCTTCATCGTCTGAGTATTGAAAATATATGATGATAGGTTCCAAAATCCTGTCACATGCTATTTCTTTCCAAAAGTCGTCTTCTTGTAGTTTATGTGATATCTCTCACAGTTTTCCCAGCCTTGTTGTGTTCCTTGTCAATTTCTTCGTGAATAAGTTGTTCAACTTCAGTCAGTTGGAAAGTATTATTTCTGTTTTCAACATAATTTGAGCCTACATTAACTCAATTGGATTGTTCTGGCAGTGGTAATGGGGAAGGTGGTTTATGATACCTCATGTCTCATTTCAATTGCAAGCTGATACACTTTCCCTGGTTTTTAAACGGAAGAACAACTGAATAATTCTGTTTTGAACTCTATAGTAAATACATATAATATGACCAGACACGTTCTGCTAGGCCAGTAGGAAGTGTATTGTTTCCTCTCATCGAATTTAACAAACACATTAACTTATTCAAAGTATCGAGATTTAACTGTATTGGAACACCACAGTGAAGCGAAATAATTATTAATTTTTAGATGAGTCGTACCTATTACACATCTGCTTCACTTTCGTACCTATTTTGAGGACATGTTTCGCAAATCATCATTTGCATCTTCGGCTCTTATGCGACTAAAGCTTGATCCAGTGGTGTGGGTAATTCTGGAATTGCTGCTGCTACATTTGAAACTGGTAAAATTACTAGGAAACACAGCATGGGACCATTTAGAAACCAAATCATTTGAACATATAAATTATAAAGTCAAAGAGAAAGTTTATCGTCAAAAGAAGAAACTAAAGCATAACCATAATCATTGGCAACCAAAACATAACAAAATTTCAGCAAAGAACACATCCCTAGACAATGTAATTAATCTCTCAAAGCAAAATTTTAACACTGAAGAAATAGATGTGCTTAACCAAGGCCTAAAAACATGTATAACATACTCCAGCAACCCGGATGAATTCATTGCAGATATAGAATTAGCAGTAGAAGGCTTGGAAACCATGGACAAAAATATAATTAGGAAAAAATCATCTCCTATATTGGAAAACTTAATAAATAGAAAACCAGGAAAACATTTGAAACAAATTAAGATAATTAAATCTTTAAGTAAAAAGGATGTAATCTTCTCAAGGGCTGATAAAGGGAACAAAATAGTAATTTTAGACACAGCTACATACAAGGAAAAAATGTTAGAGTTACTACAACAAAAAGAATTCCAAGAAATAGATTCTAATCCACTCAACCGATGCATAAAAGATGTACAAAAAACCATCATTAATAGTAAAATGTTAACAACTGCAGAACAAAAAACTATCAAACCGGACAACCCTACCCTTGCAAGACTATATGGTTTGCCTAAAATACACAAACCCAATATACCCATGAGACCCATTGTAAATAAGATATACACTCCTACTTACCTTCTGGCAAAATGGCTGTCCAAAAAATTTCAGTCCTTTCCACAATTCCATACTCTGAGCATAAAAAACTCTTTAGACCTGGTAGAAAAACTTCAAAATCTTAAACTAAAACCTCATGACACTTTAGTATCCTTTGATGTCCGCTCCCTCTTCCCTAGCATTCCATTAGACAAACTTTTGATTCAACTGAAAAAATGGCTAAATTCTATAAACCTTGATGCCAATGCAATAGAAGAATATTTGGCAATGACTGAAATATGTATACATCAAAATTATTTTGTCTTCAATGGAAAATATTATAAACAAATTTCAGGACTAGCTATGGGAAGCCCGCTATCACCATTTTTGGCCAATCTACACATGAGCTTTTTCGAAACACATATAACTAAAGCCTTCCCTCATATTTTTAAAACATGGTACAGATACGTAGACGACATCTTTGCAATAGTGCCCTACAAACAAATAGATGATGCTTTGAAACTACTCAACCTGCAAGAACCCAGCATACAATTCACAGTGGAAACTGAAGAGGACTGTACTCTACCTTTTTTGGACCTTAAAATCACAAAAAGCAATGAAAAACTAGAATTTGGTATCCTTAGAAGAGCAACACACACAGATAATTACATCAAAGCAAATAGTTTCAACCCAATTCCACACAAACATGCCACCATCAACAGTCTCACACACAGATTAGTAAATCTACCCCTCAGCCAGCAAGAATATCAAAAAGAATACCATCAAATCTTAAAAACTGCAATTAAAAATGGATATGGAAAAAGTCTTGTAGATAAAAAACTAAAATCATTCAAACTTCAAAAGAGATTAAAACAGATCACAGCTCTCACACCAATAAAACAAGAAATTAGATTTGCTAAATTTACTTACCACCCCTGGGCCACAAAAAAGTTCCAAAAAATATTCAAGAAATACAATATAACATTGGCACCAAAAAACAATTACAACATTAAAAACCTACTTGACAGTAATAATACTGATAAGATAAAACCAGAGGAAAAGTCAGGCATTTACAAGATTAAGTGTAAAGGCTGTGAAAAAATTTACTTAGGGAGGACAAAAGGAAACATAGGCACTAGAAAGAAAGAACACTTCAGGCACTTAAGATACAAAAATATTGATAAGTCCGCAATAGCAGCTCATTTCTGGTCTGAAAATCATGAAATTGAAGATAGCACCGAATTACTAAAATATGTACAAAAACATTGTGAATTCGTCATATGGGAGAGAATATACATAGAAAAACATAAAAACTAACTAATGAACTTTGAAATCCCGCCAGAAGAGAATCCCACATTTAAGTTCATCACTAAATCAACAGATGGCAGCAGCAATTCCAGAATTACCCACACCACTGGATCCAGCTTTAGTTGCATAAGAGCCGAAGATGCAAATGATGATTTGCGAAACATGTCCTCAAAATAGGTACAAAAGTGAAGCAGATGTGTAATAAATACGACTCATCTAAAAATTAATAATTATTCAAAGTAATTCTTTTATCACGTCATGTAAAACGTTTATGTTTCAGTTCTGAGTAATTACAAATATACGTACATGCATACATGCCCACCAATAATGATATTCATTATTGCTTACGACGTGATGCATTGTTATAATATAATAGTACTTTATTTGTATTAGAAAAACTATATGAGCTAAAAATATGGGGTATTTACAGTTATGTTAAATACATTACTCCCTACCTTCCTCATGGATCAGTTTTTGCAGAATCTGAATTTTTGTCTTAGCGCAGATATTATTTATTAGAGATTGATTGGGGAATGCAGTATGACAGCACCACAGGACTCCGATTGGTTACTCACCTAGCAGCGCTCAAGGACAAACTCATTCCATTTGAAACATATAATAGGCTTATGTTTCTTAGGCAAACTCTATTTGGTTGAGATTTTGTTTGACTTCTTCTGGGATGGCTTTGACTTCTATCATTATATTTCTGTATTCATTGAGGCAAACTTTGACTATGCGTGTTTGGAGGAATTCAGTAACAGTGATGACCAAATTAATTGAGAAAACTATTGGTAGTCAGTTTTTCACACACTGTCACTTACTAGCCACTTAAAACATAAAAACATAAGTGATGGAATGTGAAAAACCAACTACCAATAGTTTTTTCAATTTAACTATGACTAGTTTGTGGTTAATTTCAAGATATGGAGAATACTGAAATGAAATGTCATATACATACTAATATTACTGAGAACACCAAAAGGCTGAATTGGCCCGTATTAATAATATTGTGGTGTGACAAGAAAGATTTATTTCTTACTTTAATATCCAAATATTACATTTCAATAGGAATAATTAGAGAAATCCCAAATATTGTGTATCCTGTACATTTTTAGTTAGCAAAGTTGTCAGAAAAACCTTAACATAGTTTAGTGTGTGAAAAGAAAGGTTAACATGAAAACATTTTAAATCTGTTTTGTAATATCATTTCACATTTCAACCAGAATAATATTACAGAAATTCCAAGGATTGCCTGTGAGAATGGAAAACTCTTAGCATGACCACTATTTTAACTTTTCATATAGAAAAAGTGTGAAAAGAAAATGGAAGACTATTTTATATTATGGTATCAAATGATACATTTGCTTGTTGGTACACGAATAATCTGTTTTACTAACTAAAATATACATTTCTACTGAAGTAATTACAGAAGTTTCAAGGATTGCTGTGTGAGTAAAAAACTAACAATGTAACCAACAGTGTAACTTTTCAGGTAGCAATTATTGCCCGGTTTTTCTTCTTTACTCCATCCCTTTCATTCCTCACTTATTGTCCTTTCTCTATAAGTTAACATTTGCATGTCAAAATTTACTTTAGGGCAATAAGAAACTGATTCACAAATGGGCTGGCATGGGCAGCAAATAATAAGGTGGTTCTAGCCATGCTAGTTAAGGGGAAACTATTGGAAATTAAGTGCGATTCTGTGTTCTGAAGTGTACATAAAACAAAATGGATATGCAATATATTTTCTTTCATAATGGACTACACTGTTTCTTGCTTAACTCTTTTTTTAGGAAGAAAACTAATATTTGCAAATGACACTGGTGTCAGTTTGGAAGGTCATGTGATGTTAAACAGTGGAGAAGTGAGACACAATTGGTTAGATGTAAGTTGAATTGCTTGTTACTTAAGTTCTTATATACATGATAATGAACATAATCTCTAAAGCTTTTTTTTTTTTTATTACAGATGCACTATAATTACATTGTTAATTCTAGAGCATTCTTATGTTGAAAATATGTAATTTTATACCGTTTCCTTGCTTAAGCAGTTACCTCTCAAAATACAAGAGAGGATTTTTTTGTCACACAGTATGCACAAGCAAGTATTTCAGGAAGATATGCTGTTTTAACGTACTCATAATGCATAATAATTCTACTAAGAAGTATTATTCTTATTACAGTTGATAAAAAATGTCCAGACACAGGATGAAGTTCTTTTCCGAATACCAGCTTTTGAAAAAGCTGTCTCCAGGGTATTGCGTGATATTAAAATAGTTCGCAGGTAGGCATCTTAATTTTGTGTTTTATGTAAAAACTGTCGTTAGAGTGTGCAACAAATTAACAGAAAAGTATTGCTTCTTATGCACATAGTGTAGTACTTCACTTAAAGGTCTAGTATATATTTTTGTTAATTTTACCCATTTAGGAGAATGAGATTATGTGAAAGTCACTTAAGGGGAGGCATCTGTGAAAAATGCTAAAATCCAGAGTTTATATCAGAACTGTTTGAAATTTTGTCATTAGGTGGGGTATAGGGAATCTAGTTAAGCTTTTAAAATTCATCTTTCTATCTTAAATAGTTTTTCAAAAAAAAAAATAGTGCTTTTTATAGTATGATTTTTGTATGCTATATAAAAAGTCCCAGGTCATACAGTTTTTCTTTTAGAAACTTTAAATTTTAGATTCAGGTTTCTCTGTACATCAGTTACAAAAGTTGTATACTTTTAAAGTGCGTATCAAGTATTTTTGGAGAAAAAACTTTTTATGTGTGAATATATTAAATTTTTCTTAATATTTTTGCACTTTTGAGATTTAAAATTCAATAATAAATAAAGTATTTAATTTAAATCAACAAAAATACCAACCTTTATTAAACATTTATTTAGGAATATGTATGCAACGTTTAATACAAATTCGTTGAGAATTGCAGAAGTTGAGCATTTTGAAGATACAAAAATGTTCAAAAATTGAAAGTGGGGAAAAATGAATTTAAAGATTTAGATAGAAATTACACTACTTTCTTTACTTTGAAAACTCCATGCATCATATTCAGGCCCTACAGCTATCTTATTACCTTCTTGTTCTTTAATTTGGTTACCTTTGGCTCTTTTTTTATAATATTTCTATCTACAATACTTTTTAGTGAAAAAAAAATTATAATTTAATTTTTTACTGCAATTTCTTTACATTGGGAAACATATTATATTCTCTACAATTTTTGTTATAAATGATTGGAACTTTGGATTCTGGTTCCTTTAGATAATAGTTACAAAGCTATAAATGTATATACTCATTTTCCCATGTCTAATGGTTCTGGAGGAGAAAATTTAAGGAATATGATAGAATTTTCTTGATTTTTTTTTAATTTTCTTTTTTCAATACCAATCATTATTAACTTTTTGATATACAGCCATAATGATACCAATTTTTATTGAAAGCTTATCTAGGAATATGCATATATGCAAAACTTAAAGAAATTCATGGAAAACTTCAGTATCTGGAGTATTAGCAGTATTAAAATGCTAAAAATTGGACACAAAGAAAAATCTAGTTTGAAACTCTAAATATAAACATTTTTTTCTATGTTTCAAAACCCTCCTGCACTATATGAAGACCACTCAGCTAGTTTATTGTCCTCTTCTTTTAATTTAGTCACTTTTAACTGCTTCTTGGCAGATTTATATTTGCTCAATGAATTTTGAGCACTTTGTTTTAGCTTTCACCCATGCTACCTACTGCTAATTATCTTGCTAACAGGACTTAATTTGCTTGCTGCAACTTTTGCCTTAACATTTAGACTAGCTTTATAACCCATATTAAATTCACTAACAGCTGCAATCACTGCAATTTGCAATTTCTTTCTTAATACAAAAACTTATTTATGACATTTACTCCATGCAAACTTTCATTAGCATTCTGTGCTTCTCCTTTGATGCAGCTTTCCAGTAGAATAGTACTAACTAATCTCTTTATTTTTGTCCATGATATGGAAATTGTAAGTAGAATAGTTCATGCAATTCATACCCATGGTCATACAAAACTTCTGCATAGAAATATGACCCTTACCAATGCCCAGAAATACATCAACCATTAACTTTAAAGAGAGTCGATTAATAACACTAAACAACACTTACTTTTAAATTTTTCCGGAACATGTTTCTGAGGCTTTGCCTCTATCATGAGCCGGCCCTCGACTGGTTCTCATTGATGTAGTTGACGATATTTTGTCACAGGTCTCCTCTGGTGGTTCAAGGAGCTTGCTGAACAAATCTTTCTGGGGGATGTCGAAATTGAATACTTTGTTGCTATTTTTTGAAATGAAGATTTGTTCCCATGTGGATAGTTCTTGTTTTCCTGATGTATGTTTTAGTAGTTTTGGTTCTGGATTTATGTTGTGGTTTTTTTTTCCAAAAATGTGTGGCAACTGCTGATTTTTGTAATTGTTTATATTTTATGTTTCTAAAGTGTTCCTTTGCTCTTGTTTCTAAATTTCTTTTGGTTTTTCCAATATAAATTTGACTACAGTCATTGCATTCAATTTGATATATACCAGATGACATCTTTGCAATAGTACCAAAAAAACACATCAGTGATGCACTAAAACTTTTAAATATCCAAGAAAAAAGCATCAAGTTCACTGTAGAAATAGAAAAAGATGAGTATTTACCATTTTTGTATCTAAAAATAATGAGGAATAAAAACAGACTAAACTTTGGCATTTACAGAAAACCAACACAGACAGACAACTACATAAAAGCTAATGGCTACAACCCAAGATCCCACAAACAGGCCATCTTCAATAGTTTAGCACACAGACTGGTAAACATCCCTCTCACAGCAGAAGAATACAAAGCAGAATACGACAAAATAATTGAAATAGCACAAAAAAATAACTTTCCCAAATCATTAGTGGACAAAAAAGTGAACTTAGCAAAAAAGAAGAAGCTACTAAAGGAAACCACAACCCTCTCAGCTACAGAAACTAATATGATTTTCAAAAAATTCACTTACCATTCATGGGCCTATGATAAATTCAAAAAAGTCTTCAAGAAACAAAACATTCAACTAGCACCAGTCAACCATTTCTCCTTAAAAAACCTAATTTGCTCAAACATCAAAGATGCCATTCCATCTAACAAAAAATCTGGTATATATCAAATTGAATGCAATGACTGTAGTCAAATTTATATTGGAAAAAATAAAAGAAATTTAGAAACAAGAGCAAAGGAACACTTTAGAAACATAAAATAAAAACAATTAGAAAAATCAGCAGTTGCCACACATTTTTGGGGAAAAAAAAAACCACAACATAAATCCAGAACCAAAACTACTAAAACATACATCAGGAAAACAAGAACTATCCACATGGGAACAAATCTTCATTTCAAAAAATAGGAACAAAGTATTCAATTTCGAAATCCCCCAGAAAGATTTGTTCAGCAAGTTCCTTGAACCGCCACCAGAGGAGACCTGTGACAAAATATCGTCAACTACACCAATGAGAACCAGTCGAGGGCCGGCTGATGATAGAGGCAAAGCCCAAATGACCTTGTTGTCGACGGGCCCTAAAACACCACACACTCACTCACTCACTCAGAAACATGTTCCGGAAAAATTTAAAAGTAAGTGTTGTTTAGTGTTATTAATCGACTCTATTTAAAGTTAATTTATCATAACAACACTGTTTTCAACACTTCCAAGAAAGGAACATCTACCATTCTTCTATTTACATCAAAAGGTGACCTACTAAGAAAGAAAAAGTATACTAGTGTGTGGTGACTCAATGATAAAAAACGTAGTGTTAAGCAGAAATGATACAACAGTGAAAGTGTTTAGGGGTGTGAAAGCTGAATACATGACAAACCTACTTGACAAAGAAGAAAGCAAGGACAAAATAAACACATTGGTGCTACATGTAGGCACAAATGACATCTACAAGTCCTGGGGACCAGATGATGTCATGGGTGAAGTGTATAGTGTGATAAGACATGCAAAAAAGTGCTTCCCATCTGCAACTGTAGTTGTAAATGGTATAGTAAGAAGAAGAGATGTAGGCAAGAGATACATAGATGACATAAATGAGGGAATACGTTGGGCTTGTGATGCCCTCAAAGCAGTTTTTGTAGATGTGAATAAATTTTTGGATGATAGTTGTCTAGGAAGGGATGGCCTTCATTTAAATAGGAAGGGATCTCTTATATTAGGAAAAGTAATACAAGATACTTTAAACATAATATTCTCATGCAAGGGAAACTGAAAGTGGTTTTAGGTGATGACAAAAGAGACCCCATAAGAAAAATTGAAGAAAGAAAATCTTTTGACAAAACAGGGAAACAAAACCCTGAAAATGTTATTGTAGAATGTAATTTTCACAACAGTGTAAAGGTAAACAAAGGTGGATTAAAACAAAAGGACAGTAATATAAAAATATTTCATCAAAATTTTCAATGTTTAAGGAATAAAAAAGCCAATTTGGAAACATTGCTGCATGACCACAGGGATTTAGATGTAATCTGTATCTCTGAGCACTGGTTAAATGAAAACGAAATTGAATTTTTCACAATACCTAATTTTACTTTAATAACTGAATTCTGTAGGAAAACTATAAAGCATGGAGGTACATGTATATATGTAAATTCCAATATAGTGGCTAAACCTTGCACATATTTCCCAGATTTAAATATTGAAGGAAAATTTGAGTCTTGCACAGTAGAATTAACACATTTTAATTTATTAATTACTTGTATATATAGGCCCCCTAACAGTAGCCTTGACCTGCTTATTGACTGCTTGGAAATAATAAATCAAACAGCATTAAACAAAGGAAAGAAACATGTAATCATAGGTGATCTAAATGTAAACTTTCTAGATAGCACACCAAAACCAGAGCTAATGTGCATGCTAAATTCTTTTGGAATGGAGCCAGTAGTATTTGTACCCACTAGAGTAACACCACATTGTCAAACAGCACTAGACCAAATTATTATAAACAAAAACCTATGGGAATATAGCTTGCAGGTAATTGAAACAGGATTTTCAGACCACTTAGCCCAGATTATAAGTATTAAAAGCAAAATCAGATGTAGGCTACCAAACAAAAAGCTCGGCTATAAATACATAAGGATGATCAAAGAAAATAACTTAGATTATTTAAATTACTTACTACAAAAACAGTCATGGGATCTAGTATACCAATACCACTCAGTAGATGATGCATATAATGAGTTTTTTAATACTTTCAATTATTGCTTTCAAACAGCATTACCAAAAACAAGAGTGCCAATTCGGCAACCAAAAAACAGATGGATAACACCTGGTATTATAAATTCAAGTCACAGAATGAAATTTCTTAGTAGAATCATAAAAGCTGGAAATGTGTCGGAACAATTCAAAACCTACTATAAAAAATACAAACATATATATACCAAAGTATTGGTTGAAGCAAAAAAACTGCATAATGCAAGGTTTATACATGAATCACAAAATAAATCAAAAGCCATGTGGACCTTAATTAAACGAGAAATTAAACAAGATAAGAATATCCCCGAGAATATACACCTTAGACACAAGGGAATTAAAATAAGTGACCCAAAACAAGTAGCCAATCTTTTTAATAACTATTACACAAATATAGTTCAAAATAGTTCGAATGATAGCCTGAAGAAAGATTTCCCACAGCCAAATAGATATCCAAAACAATGCAATAGTATGTATTTAACCCCAGTCACAGAAATGGAGCTGGAAAGCATAATCAAGGGTTTGAAATGTAAATCATCTTGTGGTATTGATGAAATTCCTGACAGTGTTATAAAGAACTGCTACCAAAATTTAATAAAACCCCTATGTTACATAATAAACCTCTCACTATCAACGGGTGAATTTCCAGAAAAATTGAAGGTGGCTAAGGTGAAACCTCTCTTTAAGAAGGGGGAAGAAATTGATGTAGGTAACTATAGACCTGTATCACTACTATCTGTTTTTTCAAAATTAATAGAAAAAGTAATGTACGTCAGACTTACATCATTCCTCGATAAACACAGTATAATAACAAACAAACAACATGGATTTCGTAAAGACAAGTCAATAAACACAGCAATAGCAGATTTTGTTAAACGTATATATGAATCTATGGATAAAAAAGAAGAAAATATTGGTATATTTTTAGATTTGTCAAAGGCATTCGACTTAGTAGACCACAAAATTTTATTGGAAAAACTAGCTGTTATTGGTATACGTGGAACAGTGAACAAGTGGTTTAAAGAATATTTAACATCCCGACAACAGATGGTAGAAATCACTTATACACATGTAAATACAAATGAAATTACAACATATTTATCATCTATGGCAGAAATAAAATATGGTGTCCCCCAAGGTTCAATTCTTGGACCTGTTTTATTTCTGATATATATATAAATGATCTAGAGTGTTCCTTAAAAAATAGTTATCCAACATTATTTGCTGATGATACAAACTTATATATTTCTGGTTACAACTTGAGATCCTTAAAATTTAAGATAGAACAGACAATGTCTGAATTGCTAAACTGGTTCAACATTAATAGATTATTAATAAATACAGAAAAAACAACAGCAATAGCTTTTCATCATAAACAAAATACACTTGCCAGTCATCCCTTTATAGAGTTCCAGGGCAAATATATCTCATACACAGATAGTACAAAATTTTTAGGGGTATGGGTGGATAATAATTTAAAGTGGTCGGCTCACATTCAAAAACTATCTCAAAAACTGAGTAAAATAACTTATGCCATCACAGTCATTTCAAAAATCATGGACTTGAAATCGGTCATATCTTTATATCATGCATATTTTCAATCTGTTCTTAGCTTTGGAATATTATTTTGGGGTAATTCAACAGGAGCAAAATCTATTTTTAAAATGCAAAAACGGGCAATTAGGATAATACTACATGTTAATAAAAGAACCAGTTGTAGGCCATTATTTAAGGAATTAAATATATTGTCCCTTCCCTGTATTTACATATATGAAACATTATGCTACATAAAAAATAATCTCAGTATGTACACAACAAACTCACAGATACATTCTCATGATACCAGAAGAAAAGATAACCTTCATGTAATCACACATAGCACTAGTTCTTTTGAAAAAAGTTTTGTATATACTGGCCTCCAGCTTTATAATAAATTACCCAATTATCTGAAGCAAATACCTGCACTGCATCGATTTAGAATTTGTCTCAAAAAACTTCTTTCACTCCATTGTTTTTATAGCATAAAAGAATATTATGATTACTTTGACAATTGATTTTGTTAATGTTAATGATGTTAACGTTTTATAGTATAGGTGAATTGTTTGAATATGTTAACTACAAGTCAACTGTTGTTGTTGTTATTATTATTATTATTATTATTATTATTATTATTATTATTATTATTATTATTATTATTATTACTATTATTACTATCATCATTATCATCATTATCATTATACTGTACATACAGTTGAATTTTCATTCCAAACTTGTGTTGTATATATGTATATTGTATAATTTTTAGTTATAAGTACTTGACGTGTCCTATATCATGTAATATGATCAAAAGGATGAATAAAAACTAACTAACTAACTAACTAACTAACTAACTACTAGAATCACTGTTAACTCTTGGGCTATAATATGTTTTCACTTTAATATTTACCTCAAGCAGAGCATTCTAGTATCATTACTTACTATTATGGCTAGAAAACCTTAGTTTCATTATATTTTGCTTCGAAATAGCCACTGTACTCCTAACCTAACCTGGTATGAATCATATACCTACTGTTGCAACAAGAAAGCAATACAATGTTAAATCAGACTTTATTCCTATTCTAAACAATATTAATTTAATATAAGCTGCTATTCACAGCTTTATCTTGCATGTAAACCATATTTCACAAACACTACATGTCAGTGGAAATGTTTACTTTCAAACGTAGTAAGTGGGAACTAATATATATAAAAACGGTAGCAGACAGGTTCAGTAGCTTCCACAAACATCCAGAAGATGTCTCTGCACATTACCACAGTGTATGGAATCAAACCACGTAGTTTAAACATGAGAATTCCATCAATTTCTTTGCGACACGCTAGCAAAGACAGTATAAATGACCATGCTCACCCACACAAGGGCATTTAAATAATGACGTAGCAGCTCTTTAAATGGCACTAGGGCCTAACTGACGGCAGATTATGAAACTACAATGTTTAAACATAATTTTAGCGCAAAAAATGGAAAATTTTGTTTATCATTTTTGACGAAATTTCACCGATGCCTCCCCTTAAAAAAGCTTCAACCTCTTTTACATAGATAATTTGTCAATAATTGTATAAATGCATTACACTAATACTCTATTTTGCAACACAGTATTTCAAGCCAATTTATTAAGGTTTCAGAACAGAAATTCTTTCATTAATCATGTGATACCAGTTAATGTAAGACGTGAAGTTTTTGTGTTATTACTTGCCGTAACTAAGAAGGATAGGCATCCTTTTCGTAAAATTCTGATATCCTGTGTAAATTACACTTTATTATGTAAGCCTGAAACAACCTGTGGAGTAGGCAAACAGATTTGGAAGCTGTGAGACAGAAGTGAAGCTAAACATTAGGAAAGCCTCTCCTTCATTTTCTGTTTCTAAGTTTCTTTCTTCATTTCTTACTTCTGAATGTTCATCAGGTTCTTGGTTTATTTCTTCACTTATCTCATCTTTTTCTTCATTTTGTTCTTGATGTTTTTCCTCATTTATTTCTTCTTCATATTCTTCAATAATGTTGATATTTTCTTCTCTTTGCTTTTCATTTTCACAAAAGAATGAGTGAGTGAACATTACATCTTTACTCACAAAGATTTTTCTCTTTCCGGGATCCCGTAATCTATAGCCGTTTGTGCATATCCAACAAACATTGTTTCTTTGCTTCTGTTATCCAGTTTTTTTTAAAGGCTTTAGTACTTTTGCATGCACCTTTTTACCAAAAATTTGAAGTCTACTCAGATCTGGTTTCTTCTTATACCATTTCTCTGCTGGTGTGGTGTTTGAGCCTTTAGTAGGTCTTCGATTTGTGAGATAAGCAGCTGTCAGGACTGCTTCGCCCCACATCTCTTTGTTACATTTTGCATCCAACATCATTGCTCTTGCTTTGTTCATTAATGTGAGGAGATTTAGTCATTCAGACTTCCCATTCAACTGTGGAGTATGAGGAATGGTAAAATCGAGAACAATACCTCTCTCTTTACACCAGTTAATAAATTGTGCATTTTTATATTCACCACCATTATCACATCTGTATTTACTAACTTATAGGTTAAAATGAGCTTCAGACTCTTTTACAAACTGCTTTACATACTTTCACACTTCATCAGCATGCTTGGTACTAAGCAGATACACTACACAAAAATGTGTCCAGTCATCCAGTATTGTTAGAAAATAATTCTTACCATCATGGGTAGGATGATCGATTGGACCGCACAGGTCACTATGTATGATTTGAAGGGGTCTTTCTGCTCTTTGCCTCACAATTTTAAATGGTAGTCTTATCAGTTTGGCTTTAGCACAAACAGAGCAGTCTATATGTGTATTATTTTTAAAATTTATTCCCTTACACATTACAGGGACTTCTTGCAATTGTTTTTTATTCAGATGACCTAACGTTTTATGCCAAGTATCTATAGTGTTACTGTTTTGTTCTGTAAACAGAGCCGTATCACTTTGTGCATTTAGTTTTACTACATACATACCATTCTTATTTTTGTTACCTTCAAGTGCAACATATTGGTTTGGTAACACAACTTTCTTATTTAAGATGTATACCTTCTCGCCATCAAAATATACAGCACCCTTATTTTGTGTTACTTTGTTTATAGACATGAGACTCTTTGACAGTTCTGGTACACAGTACACTTGATTCAGTACACAGTTTTCAAACTCTATGGAACCAGTACCTGTTACAGACATCTTTACTCCATTTTTAGCAGTTTTTATTTCTTCTGCAGAATGTTCCAGTTCTGGTATACGATATGAGTGGCTACACCACTGTCCACTGTGAACTCAAAACAATTATTACTGACTTCTGCTTTGTTAACTTCAAGACTGTTTACATTAACCTCTACATTCTCACAGGAAAAAAAAAAAAAAACAATTTTAGCATGTTTGTTATTATAGTTAGTACCATTTTTACCCTTATTTCTAAAAAACCAGCTTCCTCTTTATGATTTGTTTTCTTACAAATGCCACACATTTCATCTTTTATATGATAATCTTTCTCAGAGTGAGTACTTTTCTTACATATTGAACAATGCTTTTTCTTTGGACAATTTGTTTTATTATGTCCTACCTCATTACATGAGTATCAAATGATTTTCTTTTTACCCCTGACTTTCAATTCAACTTGAAAGAATACATTTGTGTCTTCTCTGGTGCACATTTTTATCTTGTCCTTTTCCAATGTCAGTCTTGCAATAAGATTTTCCAGGGTTTTGTCAGACTCTTGAGTGGAATCCCATGCACTGCTTAAATGTTTGAATTGCTCTGGAAGTACTGTCATTACCTTGGAGATCACCATAGATTCTGTTATTTCTTCTTTGAGGCATTTAAGTTTGCAGATCACATTTTGAAGTTCACTGATGTTGGTGTTGACATCTTTGGATTTGTCAAACTTGAAGTTGTCAAACTCCTGTTGTATCAGTAAACATATTTGTTGACCAGTTTCGTTCTTGTATATCCTCAGTATAGAGTCATACATTTCTTTAGTAGTTTCACATGACATAAGATGTACTTTTACACTGTTTTCTACTGTTCTGAGAATTACATGCTTGGCTATTGCATCTTTAGTTTTCCATTTTTCCTGGCTTTCATTATCACCTTCTGCATCTGCCAGTTGCTCTGTGCCATTTGCCACACTCATGTTTCTTTGTTGTGAACAGGATTTTGATCACAAATTCCCACATAGGAAATGTACTTGAGTCTAAGTTTTTACTCACATGCAACTTCATTTTCAATTTTTGTTAGTGCCATCTTGGAGCACATTGTTTTTACTCTTTAGTTTTACCTCTTTAGTTTTACTGTTTAAGAGCAAGATACTGGGCCCATAACCTGTTGTTGTTTATTATTAAATTTTAGATGAGTCGCATTTTTTACACATTTTTTAATAATTTTTCGCTTCACTGTGGTGTTCCAATACAGTTGAATCTCGATCTGTTGTTGTTTGTTACTTCTAAAGGAGAAAATGTTGGAAAAAAAACTTTTTACACTGTATAACACACATTTTATTGCCATCATGGATAACTTCAACCTTGCATTGACATTTGCTTAGCTTATTTCCATAGAATAACAAACAACTAAAACATTTTATCATTAGCTACATTACAATATTCAACAAAGCTAACATAGATAAACATAGGGAAAAGACAAAATCAGCAAGGCCATGAGCTACCCAGAGAAGTGAATGTGTTATTACTGTTGCATTAACCATAATATGCTTATACAACTATTAGCTGTCATATCCCACATTGCTTTGCTACATTCTATAAATAAGGAGTTGAAAACAGGATAGGGATGCTTTTTTAAAGTTGCAAGTAGTTTGTAATTTTGTACTTGTACCTAAAGCATAAGTATCCACCATTTTGTTGTTCCAGATTGGTTGAATAATTACAATTTGCACATAAGGGGTTGAAAAATATGAGCATGTGTAGGCTTTTGAAGTTATATAGTATCCCATAAATTTTGTCAAATTCTATAGTACAAGTGCACAAATATGTGGCCTGGTTGACCAAGCAATAAAGTTTTATCCATAAGGGCTTAAAAATAAGTTTGAGTTCTAATTATAATCCAAAATAAGAATTAGATGGTTTTTCAAAGTGTTAACAAACAACCAATGATTTTTGCCAGCTCCTCTTGTATAATTGTGCAATATTTTGATCATATAGTTTAAAAAGTATGGATTTTATTATTATTATCATTATTTATTTATTTTCAGTCTTATAGTATACACAAAGCAGTGCTACATAGACCACGTCAGTTTATAATACAAAATAATTTACATTATAAAATAACACTATGCACATAGACAATTTGTTCATAAGACCACATCAGTCATGTGTCAAAGAATACAAGTTTATAAAATTGACCTATATATTGATAGTGTAAATCTGTACATACCATGTCAAAAGCTCGACTATGCTTAAAATGTAATTAATTTCCATTATGGATAAGAAACTCGTCTTCATTATAAAAACAAATGCATTTTGAGCTCTTTTTTAAAAGTATTTCTGTCTATCGATGACTTCAGTATTTTTAGCAATATTTTGAAGTATTTTGATCTAGTATAAATAATATTTTATTTCCAAACTGGTTCTTATATGATTGAAGAAAAAAGTCATTTTGTCTACGAGTGTGGTGTTTGTGTATATCTTTATTTAGGCAAGGGGATATTGTTGAATGTTTATATACAAAATAACATAATTTACATATATACAAAAGACAGGTAAGATTTTGAATTTCTTATGCCCGATTTCACCAACAGATGTTAAGACTTAACATGAGTTTAGCAATAGTTAAAACAAAAATTGCATTTCACCGACAAGTGTTAGCGTAACACTCGTGTTAAATCTCTTGTTAAACTAACACGCCAAATTTCTGATGTTAAGTCCTTAGCAATTGTAAATAGTCAAGATGGCGAGCATAAACTCAGCTGTTCATGTCGATTTGCTATATTTAAGACCGTCTAAATGGCATTCGTAATAGAGTACGGCCTATGAGGAGAAATGATTTTGAGGAACTATCCGAAGAAAACTGTTTTACGGAGGTATAGACTGTCGAAACATGTTGCTATGAAGGTTACTGCGGAAGTACAAGAGAGGTTAGAACATGCATCGAAAGGAATATGGCGATCTCGCATTTGCTTCAAGTATTAATAATCTTGCGATTTTATAATTCCCTGAATTATGTGGATAATACATTATCCACCTCCCATCTTGAAACGTTCAAGTAACTGCCCTTCTTTGCTCCTCGTTTTAAATTTACGTAATACTGAGTTAGAACATACATTGAAAGGAATATGCCGATCTCGCCTTTGCATCAAGTATTAATAACTTTGCGATTTTATAATTCACTGTGGATAACACACTGTCCACCTTCCGTCTTGAAACGTGCAAGTCACTCATCACTTGTACTTCTTCGCACCTTGTTTTAAATTTACGTACTACGTTTCGTTTGTAGTAATGATACATGCATTTGAATTAAGTTTGTTTCCAATTTTTCCCTGTGTGACATCTTTCTCTTTTACATTCACTGCGTGCATCCTATTTTCCACAATATCGTTATACTTCGTCACCAATTTAATTAACAATCCTTTCACCATTTATGAGAAATTTGTTTCATGGCTTTTGTTAATGATTTTGTTTATCCACCATTTATTTTAGCTGTGTGCAGACTGCGGTGCAGACGAAAATGAAAACAAAAGCGCATCGTAGTACGTTTACAAAATAATACGACTCATCCACAGCCTTCTATAACTGTAATATTTACAAGTTTCTTGGCGTTAGCACATGTTTGTTAACATTTTCAGAAAACAGGTTGGTGAAATGCAAGAAATTGTTAGCTCTATTATAATTGTTACGTTACATTTGTTAACGTTGATTTTAACATCTGTTGGTGAAATCGGGCCTAGATATATTTACCTCTTTGTATGTCAAATTCAGTCCATTACAGATATAGCTCCTGCCCAGTGAAAATAGTAAGTAATCTGTTTTAGTAATATTTGGGGTAAGATTGTGAGTATAAAATTATTGGCTGTTCTTTCTAATATGCAACGCGGCGATTTTTTTCTAATTCCTTCAGACTTTTTGATGTTTTTATATGCAACCACGCTTTTTAATATAATTTCTTTACTTTTAGTGCAATTTTGTGTTGGAGGGCATTCTTTTAACGTTATTAATTGTTTGTTTATTTACTTACTGCGTAATGGAGCCATACTGAAGAATTCAGTGCAGCCAAACTATGCTTGTTTCTCCACTGAAAGCATTGCTGCCAAGTCTTACTTTTCCCGAAATTACACTATCTAGCAGACTAATGTGTGAGTTCGTGGACTGTATCTGACTGGTTCGGCTACTACCGCGAAGTGTGCATGATGTCAAATGACACCAAGTATTCTGCAAGGGGGAAAATTGGCAGCCACGGTCACGTCGTTCAAATCGATGAATGCAAAATTGGAGGATGCAAGTTTCATCGTAGGCACTGCAATTAGACTGTAGAGCGTATTTGCATCCCTCCTGTTGTTGGGGCATATTGTCATCTGCACCTCATTTGTTTTCACATTGACCATTCCCAAGATCCAGTTGCCCTCTACGATGCGCCCACGAGGAAACTTACATCGTCCTATTTTGCATTCATCGATTTGAATGACGTGACTGGGACTGCCAATTTTCCCCCTTGCAGTATACTTGGTATCATTTGACATCATGCACACTTCGCGGCAGTAGCCGAACCAGTCCAATACAGTCCGTGAGCTCATACATGTATTTTCTACAGAGCACTCCATTATCGTCATGTCGTAGGATTGTTTATGTGCAAAGCAGTGTAAGAGTAACAAAATTTGACCGGGCGATAACTTAGCCTGCTCAAACCATGTTCCTTTGCACACAGACTGTATCACCTATGTCTGGGACATTTTTGCAGAGGTTGGCTACAAGTTTTACATATCTTTCTCATGTTGGCTGCAATGCCAGAACCAGCTGTTCGTCTGCTTGCGCATGCGTACACGTGCACCTTTGGATTTAGAAAATATTCTCACGTCGCACGAAAGAAAGTTTCTCCAAAGTATTTTTCCAGACTTATTAACACCTCTGTACATTTGCTATTTAACTGCTCTTCATTTTCTGAGGAAACAAGTAAAGTGGTGTTGTCTGCATATAATGTGATATCAGGGCCTTTAGTTGACAGATGTTCAGGCAAGTCATTTGTGTATGTATAATAAGAACAGTATAGGACGTAGAATTGAACCTTGAGGGCTCCCTATTTATTAGTTTGTAACAATCATAAATGTTATTTTATGTAAACGTTACTATCAGTCGACCTAATTTCGGTATCTTGTTTCCTGTCCAACAAATAAGATAATACCCAGTTACCTGCTATTCCTCTAATACCATATACTTCAAGTTTCTTTATTAATAACTGATGATCCACGCAGTCAAAAGTTTTTGAAAGATCAAGAAAAAGTCCTGTGACTTTCTCCTTTTTATTGTTTATTTATGATATTATTGTTTTGGATATTGCATCTCTTGTGGACATATTTTTTTGAAAGCCATATTGCCTATCACACAATATTTTATGTTTCTTAATGAAACTTAATATTCTATTTAAAAATACTTTTTCAAGAACTTTGGATACTGCTGACATAATTGTAATTGGCCGGTAATTACTAATTTCTTTGAGATTGTCCTTTTTGGAATACAGGTGTTACTTTACCCTTCTTTAGGCAAGAGGGAAACATACCTTCTGACATGGATTCTTTTATGATATGTACTAATGGCTGTTCTATACAGTGCTTACATAGTTTCAGGATATTACTTGTTATACCATCAAATCCTGTAGATGTACTAGGATTTAATGAGTCACTTGTTTTTATTATCTCTTGTTTATCAGTTGGATTTAAGAATAGTGTATTAGTATTATACATTTTAGGTTTGTACTCCACTATGTTACTTTGTTTATAATTAACTGCTTTACTGTTAATATTTATATAATAGTTATTGAAAGCTTTTGCTATCTCTATTGGGTCTCTATGTAGCTTACCATCTAATTCTATTTGCTTGCACTCGGTATGGAATTTTACATAAGAGGTGAAGAATATGGTAGGGGTAGTTTTCTAGGGTTATGGGGCAGCTTATAATTTTTGTAGTAGGGTCAGAGTTTCATCTATATAGACTAAAGAATGATCTGTTTAATAGGAATTGAATGTAAGGGTAGCTTATGTTTATCAATTTCTAGAATTCAGATGTACCCGATTTTGTCAGAATTGATAAACTTCATTGAAATTTAAGGGAAATGATGATAAATGTTTTGTCATCAAAATTTACAACAATAGATGTTAAGATAAACATGTACATTGGCAAAGTTTATAATACAGACATTAATATATATTCCTTTCTTGGAAGTGTTGAAAACAGTGTTATAATAAATTAAATTTAAAGGGAGTCGATTAATGACACTAAACAACACTTACTTTTAAATCTTTCGTGAACATGTTTCAGAGACTTTGCCTCCATCCTCAACTGGCCATCGACTGGTTCTCATTGGTGTAGTTGACGATATTTTGTCATAGGTCTCCTCTGGTGGCGGTTCAATGAACTATTGTTGTTGTTTTCAAATGCTAGGCTTTGGCAATGAAGCCATTAGCTCTCGTGCTCTCCAGTATTTCTGTGTAGTGGGTCTGGCAGGTAGGACTTCACAGGTTAAAAGATGTTCTTCAGCCATTTCCTCTTCTTTGTTGCACAGAGGACAATTTGGACTTGTATAAATTCCTATTCTGTGTAAGTGTTTGGCCAAATAATCATGTTCCGTAAGTAATCTAAAATTTGCTACTGCAGCTTTACATGGGATTTCTGGAATAATTTCTGTATTTTTAATTAAAATGTTCCATTTTTTTATCTTTGACTTTGTTAGATATTGATTGGTTTTGTTTGTTTTTATATTTGCTTTTGATTAATCTTTTTATGGATGTAAAGGGTAAGTTTTTACTTTTGTTTTGAATTAAATTTGCACCTTTTTTGGCAAGGAAATCAGCTGATTCATTTCCAGCAATTCCACAATGTTCAGGTATCCACTGTAATATAATTCTTTTCTGTAGTTTTTGAAGTGGTTGGATCATTTTGTGACATTTTTTAATTTGGATTGACCTCATTTTATATGAACTTATTGCACATAATGCTGCTTTAGAATAAGAAAGTATGACAGCATTTTTTAATTTATCTATTCTGTATAGAAGGTGTTGGAGTTAAATATGAATAGCTGTTACTTCTGCATCAAAATTTGTTGTGTGGTATCCTGCTGGTTGATAGAATGAGAACAGTGCACACTTAATTCCTGCTCCTGAGTTATTGTCCAAGTTAGATCCATCTGTGTAGATATGTAACCATTCTTCAGGTGGGTATCTATTGTTCACAGCTTCTAATGCTGGTGCTTTTAGTACAGGTTTGGAGGTTTCAAATTTTGTAACTACTTGTTCTAAATCTAATTGAATATTAATTGGTTCAAAAGTCAGTGGGTTTTCTTTGATTAAAATGTTTTCTTTAGAATTAGGAAGATTGAGATCTGTTTTTAATTTTGTAACTTTGTGTAGAAAACTTGTTTGTGTTTTCATCTTGATTGGTTGTAGTAATCTTTTCTCCCATTTTGTTGTTTT
This sequence comes from Mantis religiosa, assembly GCA_030765055.1. Classification (NCBI taxonomy): domain Eukaryota; kingdom Metazoa; phylum Arthropoda; class Insecta; order Mantodea; family Mantidae; genus Mantis; species Mantis religiosa. The sequence goes on along the minus strand of CM060950.1, from coordinate 308,571,627 downwards.
TAACTGCAACATTTTTTCATGTTGTATTAGTGCCTGCTACTCTAAAGTTAGATGTATTGGATAGTTCCGAGTTAAGGCTTACATTGCCGTGATTGGAGTTGATTTTGCTGCACTGTTTATTAGTCGCAGGGCCTGGTTTTGGCATACTTCTAGGTGATTTATGTTAGATCTGTTTGCTGTAATTATTACCTCTGCATTATAAAGAAATATTGGCTTGATGAATGTTTTGTATGTGGTGCTCAGTGTCTCCCGATTACTGCCCCACTTGACTCCAGCTAATCTTTTCAAAATTGACAATTTTTTTGTTGATTTGTTAACTACTGCTTCAGTATGATGTCTCCAAAGTAATTTTGAATAAAAAATTGTTCCTAAATATTTTGTGTCATATGTTTGTTTCAGATTTGTTTTCTTGAACTGCAGATTTAGTTTAGATATTTTCTTTTTTAAGCTAAATATTTGGAATGTTGTTTTGTCAGTATTTATTTTCATCAAATTGATGTCAGTCCACTTTTCCAATAGTGTCCGAGCCTTTTCCATTGAAGTTTTGGATTTCTCTTCTTGTGGGGAAGATGTCCACATGATCATGTCATCTGCAAAAAGTGCTGTCTTTATTTGTGTGTTTGATACAGCCACGGGAAGATCATTGATGTAGATGTTGAACAAGGTTGTACTCAGTACTGCACCTTGTGGTAGGCCCATTTTTATTTGTCAGAATTTGGATGTACTGTCATTGTATTTTGTAGCACAGAAACTTTGAGAGAGAAACTGAGTGATCCAATTTAACATGTTATCTTGAATGCCTAGTTTTGAAAGTTTCTCAAGAAGTTTATGCCTCCATACTGAATCGTATGCTTTTTCAAAATCAATGAAAACTGATAGCGTATCTTGATTTTTGTTGAAAGATTCTTTGACATCTTGGGCAAGTTGAATTGTATTTTCTTTAGTAGATAAGTGTTGTCTGAATCCTGTTTGAGCAGTTGTTAATATGTTATTACTTTCTAAGAACCAATTTAGCCTTGCTGAAATCATACGTTCTGCAGTTTTTGCAATGACACTTGTTAAGGAAATTGGTCTGTAATTATTTATTTGGTCGGGTGCTTTTTCTATTTTCAGAATAGGAATAATTTTTGCTGTTTTCCACTCTGTAGGTACAGTAGAGGTCCATGATATATTAAATAATTTCAGTAGTACCTTTCTTCCCTTTGATCCCGGCATGTATTTTATCTGGTCCAGGAGACTTTTTATCTTTCAACTCATGGATGGCATGATTTAGTTTCCTTATGGTGAACTCTTTGCTGAGTATACCGTTTGTTTGTTCTGGGCACTTTTAAAATTTTTTGAGATCTTTTTTAATCTGTCTTTGTTTTCTTTTTGCTTCAGAGGAAAGTTTATGCTGAGAGCTGTAATACTTATTAAAGGCTTCAGAAATAGAGTAATTTGAAGTAAGTGTTTTCCCATTTAGTTTGAGTGGTTCTTTCCTTGTTTCTTTCTGAGAATTAATTTCACTTATATATCTGTATATCTTTTTTGCATCTTTTCTATAATCAGCTTTTTCAATAAATTCACTGAAAGCTTTTTTTTTTTTTTTTTTTTTTTTTTTTGCAATATGAATTTCTTTTTTACATTTTGCTGCCTTTCTTCGCCATTCCTGTGTATCTGTTGGGTTACTGGACAATTCTGGTTTTTTCCTTGCTATGTCCCTTCTTTTAACTTTGATAGTTCTGTATTCCAAAAGGGTTTATAATTTTTAGTTTTTCTTCTTGGGATCCATTTTTTTGCTGCTTGTAGAATTATATTTATTGTTTTATTGAGTTTATCTACAGATGCTTCATGTTGAGCGGAGTAAAGATTTTGTTCAGTTTCCTCAGTAAATTTTGTCCAATTTGCTTTTCTAAAATTCCAAGAGTATTTCAACTTTGGCCTGCTAATATTTTGTTTGTCATGAAGTATTATGGATACAATAACTGCTCTATGATCAGATCATATGTCTTCAATGATTTCATGTGTTATCTTATCTTTTAAATATGAAGATACTAATAATAGGTCTGGATTAGTGCACTGGCCATTATAATGTAGGTATGTGGGGCAATCCCCATTCTTGTAGATAAGATTTAAGTGTTAGAATTTAATAAATCTTCAATAGTTTTGCCACAGGCATTGTAGTCATTGTATCCCCATTTTGGTGAGTGACCATTGAAATCACCAATCAAAATTGTTTTACGGTGTATATTTATTATATTCACACAAGGATTGTTATTTGGTGGATTGTATGTACCATATATGGTGTAATGTGAATTTCCTTTCCAGATTTCAATTTTGATAATTTCTATTTTATCTTCTTGCTGCATTTCTTTTATAGTTTTAAACTTTGATGAGATGTTCGGTTCAAGGAACTTGCTGAACAAATCTTTCTGGGGGATGTCGAAATTGAATACTTTATTCTTATTTTTGAAATGAAGATTTGTTCCCATGTGGATAGACAAACAAGTGAACTTAGCAAAAAAGAAGAAGCTATTAAAGGAAACCACAACCCTCTCAGCTACAGAAATTAATATGATTTTCAAAAAAATTCACATACCATCCGTGGGCCTTTGATAAATTCAAAAAAGTCTTCAAAAAACAAAACATTAAACTAGCACCAGTGAACCATTTCTCCTTAAAAAACCTAATTTGCCCAAACATCAAAGATGCCATTCCATCTAACAAAAAATCTGGTATATATCAAATTGAATGCAGTGACTGTAGTCAAATTTATATTGGAAAAACCAAAAGAAATTTAGAAACAAGACGGGCCCAAATGACCTCGTTGTCGACAGGCCCTTTAACACCACTAATCAAATCAATCATTAATCATTTAAAAGCAAGAGCAAAGGAACACTTCAGAAACATAAAATATAAACAATTAGAAAAATCAGCAGTTGCCACACATTTTTGGGAAAAAAACCACAACATAAATCCAGAATCAAAATACTAAAACATACATCAGGAAAACAAGAACTATCCACATGGGAACAAATCTTCATTTAAAAAAATAGAAACAAAGTATTCAATTTCGACATCCCCCAGAAGGATTTGTTCAGCAAGTTCCATGAACTGCCCCCAGAGGAGACCTATGACAAAATATCGTCAACTCATAGCCCGCTCACATCTCTTTAAGCCTCGGCACTCGCCAGCAGGAGTGTTACGACTAAAAGTTACATATTTCTCCACTACTCACCGTATGGCGCTGGCTGATGACCCCTCTGCAAACCTCTTCCAGCGGACAGCTGCAATGTGTTGACATTACAAACACAGAACTTTCCGATGCAGTGGTTTACAGTTTAGGAATTTACTTTTTTCAAACACTTCCATTGTCGCAGAAGCAATGCAGCTTAGTATCACAGGAATATAATGTTTGCATATCAGTTCACTTAGCAGTTCTGAATGCTTTCAGTTCTCTGCACACACGAGTTAAGAACAATGTTGCATTGCTGGCACTATGTCTTCCTCTAGGCTTTTTCTCACACATAATTTAGGTAGGTTAGGTACAGCAGTTGTTATAAATTTCTCTATAACTGCCAAAAGAGAAACATACTCTGGAGATGGGTAATAGAATGTGGAGTTTTCGTCCCTTTTGAATATTAGATTTACAAGGGATGCTGTACACTTGGCGGTAGACACTTTAGTAAGACAGATGTCACAAGAGAATTCGGCCGCTATTTTTTTAACTATAAAACCTTCTATATATGCCAGTGATAAGTGGACTGTTGCTGAAACGAGGCTGTCTAGAAAGAAAAGAAAAAAAAACTAAGTAAGTAAACCGTTAAAAGCAGTTTAACAATATACGTTAGTAGGTCTTATAAGACGGAAATTCACATTATCTTTAATGTTATTCAATTTGCCCAATATTGCGATTATTGTGTCTGGAAGCTGTGTTGCAGTATACAATGGTATCTTTTATCAATAATTGAATTGATTTATGAAAATTATTGGTTTCATAATAAAGTAATCTTTCTTCATTTGCTTGCTGCTTGTTTACAAATTCTTTGTGCCTTTTATTTGCTCCCCATAATTTACATCTCAAGGTGTTATTCTCCCTTTGCAATCTCTTTAATTTGGAAATTATGTCTTCCTCAATCTGAATTGCAGCGCAGTTATTAGTACGTGCATCTGTTACATGATCCAGCGCATTAATATCAGCAGCACTGTTAACACTTTCTCTGATGGAACTGCGTTTCCGTTTTCTGCTTTCTGTGTGTAAGCGTATTTTTTTAAATTTGCTGCCTGGGTGTTGCTTGTTTCACTAATTTATAATCTGGATAGTTCGGAAAAATGCTTGGAATACTTCCTGTTTTCAGCAGTTTAATTTTACAGCCTGGCTTAGTCGTCCTCAGTAAAATGCAAACCGAACATGACTGTTGAATTAGATTTATCATTTACCATGAAATTAGAGCACGATATAGCTTTTAGCCATTGTTTACATAGTTCTTCTACTGGAAATTCTTGGAAACTGATCCCTTTTGATTTTCCTTTCTTACTTTTACAGAAGGGTACGCAAGAATACACCATCTGAAATACAAAGTATTGAGCTCATAATTGCTGCTATGCTGTTTGTAGTAATTATTGCTACTACTGCTGTTATAATGATGATGATGATGATAAAAATAATAATAAAAATAATATAATACGTAATTCTTACATTTGGAGCATTACTATGTATGGTTCGGAGACCTGGACTTTGGAAAAACGGAGAGCTTTGAAATATAGTGCTGTCTATTGTAAATTTTGGTACTATAAAGCTGTCATGAAAAATCTACCTTCTAAGATAATGAACTGCCATCATTTACGGCACAACAGTAAAAGTAATAATAATAAACAATGACATGTTTTGCTCATACTTATGATTACTTATATTATCTCTTATTTATGCCCAGTTTTCTTATTGTCTCTTATTTATGGCCAGTTTTCTTGTTCGCTTACTTTAGATTGGTGTCAACAGCACTTCATGTAAAATTCACTTTCAATACTGAGACCATAAAATTGGTTCAACTGTCACATCAAAACTAAATGTCAGCAAGGCCGCTTAGGGGTCAGCTTTGAGAGCTCCAAGCAGCAAAAAAGGCAAACACTGCTCGGTCGCTTAAATGCGTAGGAATCCAGCAGACCAGCAGAAGAGTCAAGTCGTCCAGGTTTACCTGGACGGAGTGTTTGCTGCCCAGCACCTAGCCGCTTATTGCGTCTTTATCTGGGTAGTATAAAAGAGTCATCTTTTGTCTCAGGCGGTTGTTTTCGGCAATGGTATATCTAGCCTTATGCATGCTGTTGCCCCGTGGGGGGTTATGCGCCCAGTGCTGGCTGAGCTCTTCTGCCTGCCTGGGAGGCATCGGAGCACAATCCGCTTAACAGGCTAGAGGGAAAGGAACAGTGTTTAGGTATTGGGCTTACCAAGCCCATTTCTGGGCTTGGGGGGTTGAAGTCAGGGGAATGTGGCCCTGTTCAGTTCTAGTTACCCAAAGCATCTTTGGGCAACCGGTAGCACGTCGGCGGCGAGGAGCCCTGTGGTCGTAACGGCCAAGGGTGTTCACCAGGATGTTTGGGTGGGAGTCCAGTTTAGCGTAGATGGTGCGGGATCTCTCCCGCACCACCTCTACGATGTACGGGACCCCGGAGTAGGTGTGAAGGATGTGGGACAGGAATCTACGCGTAGATCATGCGCAGTGCTCTGTTCTGGACGCGCTGTAGTCTGCAAATAGTGGTGGGAGCCGCTGATCGGCAGACTTCGCAGCCATACAGAATCAGGGGCGGTATAATCGCCCGATACAGGCGTAGTTTGAGGTGCGTTGGCATGGTGGATTTGAGAATTGGGTATAACTGCGTTAGCGCTGCATGCCCTTGTCCGGCTTTGACCCGGACGTGAGGTGCATAGGTGAGATCGCGATCGAGGTGGACGCCAAGGTATTTGGCAGTGGGAACGAAGGGATTTGCCTCTGCCTTAACCTCAGCGACCAATCCGGTCGCCCAGCTCGGACCTTAGCCAGGAGAAGAGCAGAGCTCCTCTCGGGGCTAATGGCCATCCTCCACTTCTCACTCCAACGGCCAATGGCTCGGAGCTGGCGCTGCAGCGGAGGATGACAATATCTTAGGTTTTTGTTACGTGCCATTATGAGGACGTCGTCAGCATATTGGCACGTAACAGTCTGTGGTTCTAAGGGGAAGTCAGACATGTAGGCCGCAAAGAGTAACGGGGACAGTACACTGCCCTCCGGGACTCCCGCGGCTATTGGTCTGATGACATCCGTCCTTCCACTCTCACCCTGAATGTGCGGTCGCTGAGGAAACTACTAATCAGGGCGAGATAGGGAGGAGGTACGTTGGCCTCCCTGAGTTTGTACAGTAGGCCTTGGTGCCAGGTTGTGACAAAGGCTTTCTCTACGTCTAGCAGCACCGCGACTGTCTTGAGGTTTTCCTGGAATCCCAGGGCTGTCCTCTCGGCCAGACGCAGTAGCTCTAAGGTCGTGGAGTGTCTATGATGAAAACCAAACTGGTGATCGGGTAGGAGCTGCCTTTCCTCGAAAAGAGGGGTCAGGCGGGATAGGAGCAACCGCTCAAATAGTTTTGAGACGGTTGGAAGAAGACTTATGGATCGGTAGCTAGACGGAAAGACCGGATCCTTGCTGGGCTTCAGGATGCACACCACTCTCGCCTCTTTCCAGCAAGCCGGAAAATGGCGGAGGTGGAGGCACACATTGAAGATCCCCGTCAAGTGGATGACGGCCCTCTTGGGAAGGTGCTGGAGCATGAGAGCACTAACGCCGTCATGTCCAGGGGATTTGTTGGGTTTCAATTTGCAGATTTCAGCAGTCACTGCCCTTGGGGTGACTATTGGATATGGATCGCCTCATGGCGCCGCTGTGGCTCATAGAGGTCTTCCACAGCAGCCTCCACGAGGTCAGTGAAGTCTTCGTCCTGGGGGGGTCCTCCCTCGGCCCGAATTGGCTTCCCAAATGATCCGCAAAAGCTGTGGCCTTATCTTGGGGCTCGTAAGCGAGTCTCCCACGAGTGCCATGCAGCGGATGCTGGTAAAGAGTTTTGTCCCTCCTGAGGGACTCGATCTTCCAGGGGTGCTTTTCCTGGAGGTCGACGTTTCGGAAAGTGTTCTCCCAGGCCACCTTACGGTGGGCATGGAGCAACTGCCTTGCCAGGGATTTGAACCGCTGGTAAACTGCTCCTATCCTGGGATGACGGAAACGCTGCCATAGCTTCCGAACAGCTGCCTTGGCTTTTAGCAGCTGCCGGATCTCGTTTGGGATGGACAGAGGGTTAAGTGTGTTGGTTGGGATACGGTGAGTGCGTGCACTCACTGCTTGACGGACTTGTTGGGAGAAACTCATCGCCGCAGCCTCCAGCGCCTCGACATCGTCGATGCGTGGACGAGGGTCGATGGTTTGGTTGAGTTTGAGGATGGCTGCATCCCAGTCGACCTCGAGTTCCCAGTCTGAGTTTAGCAGAGCTGGCATGGTGACGTCGGAATCGGCCGTGACAGGGTCATGGTCGGAGTCCAGTTCATTCACCGCCAAGAGGTCTAGGTGAAATGGAAAGTTCTTTGTGATCATGATGTCGATGATGTGATGCCGTGGGCCGGATGGAAAGTTGGGCCTCTCGGCCCGTGGGTTGCTTGTACGGCTGTGCCAGAGCACGTGTTTCGCGTTGAGGTCTCCTGCAATGCAAACCACTGGGTGTAGGTTGAGAAGGGTAGTGTAATCAGCTTCGAAGAAGTGATTGCCAGGTGGGTCATATGCCGCTATCAGCAGGGTGTCATGTCCACCGACTGACAGCCGGACGGCGCAGGCCTCACGTGTTGCAGGGCAGGGAGAGGAACAGGGGTTTGCTTGATGATGTTTTTCACGAGTATAGCTGTACCACCACCCCGCCGACCGTTACGATCGGTGCGGTGGGTGACGTAACTTGGCAGCGAGAAGTCTCTACCAGCATTCAGGTGCGTCTAGCAGATCATTAGGATGTCAATCCCGTAGGACTGTACAAACTCCAACATTCCAGGACGCTGATCCCGTACACCGTTTGCGTTCCAGAACGCAGCACGTAATGGTCTCCTGACAAGTCGGGGGGCCATTACTCATCGGTGCATGGGAAAAGTTCCTCGAGTGTTTGGAGGAGGATGGTGTGTTTTTCAAGGAAGTCTAGCCTCGGGTCTTCAATCTTCTCCTTGCAGTCCCTAAGGATGGGGAGAACTCTCAAAATGAGGTCGCCGAACCACAGGGAAACCTCCCTGAATTCGTCGACATCCTTCGCAGAGATGGACCCCCCGAAGGATGCAAGCGCCGCTGCAGGTGCCCTTGCAGATGCAGGTGCCCTAGTCGAAGCAGGTTCTGCAATTGGTACCGGCGCTGGCGCTGCGGCCGGGCCGGTAGTCTCAGCTGGGACCTCCTCCCTGATAGGAGGGGCTGCGGCCTGTGTGGCAGGCTTGGCTGTCCGTTGCGCCTTGCTGCCCTTTCTCGGACGCTGTGGGCGCGGTGCCTCCTGTGGAGGTTTTGGTGCAGTGGGCTGAGGAGCCGCCTGCTCTGCTACTTGCAGAGTGCGCTCTGTCCTTCCGAGAGCTGCCGCGAATGAGACTCCGGGACGGACATTTGCCAATCCCGCATTGCCTCCGCGGTGGTTCTCTATGATTCTCTGCCGCGCCACGCAGCCCTTGTAAGTGCTGACGTGATCCTGGCGGCAGTTCGCACATTTCTTCTCCTCAGGCGCTTTATCGCAATCCTTCAGGAGGTGGAGACCCTCACACCGCAGACATGCGAGCTTACGCTCGCACGCCATGCTGGAGTGATGGAACCCCATGCACCTGTAGCATTGCTCAGGTCCACCCTGACCGTGAAAGCGCTCAACCTTCACGACAGTGTGGAACAGCACCCGAACAGCGTCGATGGGCTGAACCGCCTCTCCAGGAACCTTGTCCACTACAGCAAGGAAAAGAGGCATGGGTACACGCACAGAGCCTTCCTCTGTGTGTACTATCTTCCTCAGCTGGGCAGCATCTGAAGCCCTGATGCTGTGCTCCTCCTCCAGAGCGAGTTTTACCTCCTCTGGTGGGCACTCGGAATCCAGTAATAGAACTGTATCTCACAGTCTCGCAGAACCTGCTTTGCAGCCTCAAAATCCTCGGGACTGCTGGTATAGATGTAAACCTTGTGAGGCTTCCTCTTGGCCTCGAAGGGGTGCTTTAGCGTGGCCGCCAGCTTTCGCATGACGCCCACGTGGTTTTTAAAGCTATCCGCTATGATGGGCGGAAGCTTGGACCCCCTTTTGGTACAGGTTGGCCCTCTGGCTTAGGACCAGATGACGACGAAACGACGGTGAAACCCTCCTGGTCGGCGGTGTCATCCTCTGACTCTGAGTCAGGCAGAGGGGGATATTGGGTCACAGGAGCTGGTGCCTCCGTGACCAGAGCAAGGCCCTGAGGAGGTGCCGAAGCTTTCCTCTTCGTGGACCTTGTCTTCGTGGTGGCAGGTGCCACGGGATCGGGTGCACTGGAGGTAGAGGGTTGCTGCCCATCGTCCGACATGAGTCGTGTCATCGCAGTTGCCCTCCAGCAGTCCACAGAGGACCGGACCCCCCTGAAGGAGGCGCCTGAACGAGTCATGGATTCTGGGTTTTGGACCATTGGTCCGAAAACCCTTGGCTATGGTCTTGCGGACCCTGCTGTCGCGTGGTCTGTCAAGTCTTTTGTCAAAGGAAAAATATAAGACAGTATAAGAGGAGTAAGAAAATTCTGCTCTTCTGCTTGTTGCTAGTTGCTGCTGGTGTGGCGGCTTGTATTTTGGCTGTCAGTATATGAAGGCCTTCGCCTTCTGCTGCTTCGCCGGTAAGACCAGTGTCTACAGATGCTGTGAAGTCGATGTGTGCACTAGCGGAAGCTTGAGTATCTGGGACACTGCCCACTGCCTTCCGCTAGTGAGCCCCCAAGGAGTACCGGTGTCCTATTGCTTGGCTGCTGCGTCGCACGGTAGAAAGAGCTGTCCATCCATGTACACCAGTCGAAGTGTGGCACAAGAGTGAATTGCGAATTGAGCGTAGGAATCCGACTGAGTGCCGAGGCTTTAAGGGATGTGAGCGGGCTATGGTCAACTACACCAATGAGAACCAGTCGATGGCCGGTTGAGGATGGAGGCAAAGTCTCTGAAAAATGTTCTGGAAAAATTTAAAAGTAAGTGTTGTTTAGTGTCATTAATCGACTCCCTTTAAATTTAATTAATAGAGATGTTTATGTAACCTGTCAATATATAATGCATTTAAGTATCAATAAATAGTACATTAAATATTTTATTAATTTATTGAATACAATGTGTACAAACTATACAATGGATGTGGTTTTGCTTTCACCAGTTTTTTGTGGTAGTAAGTGAATATGTTCTGCTTTTACATCTCATTAGGTGATATTTAAGGCAAGGTTCGTCACATAGTTTGACTTGCAGTCGTTTTTGGGCTCGTATGTTGTGTTCTTGCATATTTTCCCATGGAAGCCTTGGGTAGCAATTGTATGTAGATGTGATGTAGCAGGTTTTATGGGTCTTTCCGCTCATTTGTGTGCATCACGTCTGCTTCAATTAACTCGTTCTGTTCAGCATTGGCTTTGTTTCACCTCTCTTTGATGACTTTGCCGTACAGCTGGATTTGCAACATTACAAACAGTACACAATGGGCCATATGAATAAAGTGGATCAGATCTTTCTACTTAACCATTTAGAAGGGAATCCTCCTGTGTTTTAGAATAAATGTTGAGCGTCAACTTCTGCTCAGATGATGCAACAGAAGATAGGAGAAGTTTGCACCATCTCAGGATTAGATAATTGTATGTACAAAAATAAAAGAAATCCTTTCAATGTGAAGAGCGTGCTTTGAAAATCAGAAGAAAGTTGGTCAGTAGCAGACTTGACTTTGCCCAGATCATAGTCATGGCTCAATTACCAATTTTTATGCTGTACAAAAAATGTTATAAGGCATTTAGATGTCCCCTAAATGAAAAAGTTAAGTCTTTAAAATAGATTCAGTAACCAAATGTCAATTGGATTGCTTTTCATATACTTAGTAAAATGCATGAAGTGAGGGATGGAGCTCTGCATCCAAACAAAAAGTGATGGTTCTTTTAGGCCCGATTTCACCAACAGATGTTAAAATTGACATTAACAAATGTAACGTAACAATTGTAATAGCGCTAACAATTTCTTGCATTTCACCAACCTGTTTTCTGAAAATGTTAACAAACACGTGCTAATGTCAAGAAACTTGTAAATATTACAGTTATAGAAGGCTGTGGATGAGTCGTATTATTTTGTGAACGTACTACGATGCGCTTTTGTTTTCATTTTCGTCTGCACCGCAGTCTGCACACAGCTAAAAAAAAATGGTGGATAAACAAAATCATTAACAAAAGCCATGAAACAAATTTCTCATAAATGGAGAAAGGATTGTTAATTGAATTGGTGACGAAGTATAACGATATCGTGGAAAATAGGACAGATGCAGTGAATATAAAAGAGAAAGATGTCACACAGGGAAAAATTGGAAACAAACTTAATTCAAATGCATGTGTCATTACTACAAACGAAATGTATTACGTAAATTTAAAACAAGGTGCGAAGAAGTACAAGTGATGAGTGACTTGCACGTTTCAAGACGGAAGGTGGACAGTGTGTTATCCACAGTGAATTATAAAATCGCAAAGTTATTAATACTTGATGCAAAGGTGAGATCGGCATATTCCTTTCGATGCATGTTCTAACTCAGTATTACGTAAATTTAAAACGAGGAGCGAAGAAGGGCAAGTTACTTGAATGTTTCAAGACGGGAGGTGGATAATGTATTATCCACATAATTCAGTGAATTATAAAATCGCAAGGTTATTAATACTTGAAGCAAAGGCGAGATCGCCATATTCCTTTCGATGCATGTTCTAACCTCTCTTGTACTTCCGCAGTAACCTTCATAGCAACATGTTTTGACAGCCTATACCTCCGTAAAATTTTTTCTTTGGATAGCTCCTAAAAATCATTTCTCCTCATAAGCCGTACTCTATTGCGAATGCCATTTAGACGGTCTTAAATATAGCAAATCGACATGAACAGCTGAGTTTATGCTCGCCATCTTGACTATTTACAATTGTTAAGGACTTAACATCAGAAATTTGGCGTGTTAGTTTAACAAGAGATTTAACACGAGTGTTACGCTAACACTTGTTGGTGAAATGCAATTTTTGTTTTAACTATTGCTAAACTCGTGTTAAGTCTTAACATCTGTTGGTGAAATTGGGCATTACAGTGTTAGTCTCATCCAGAATATCAGTCTGTTATCGCAGAGAAGATGGGTAGTCACCAGAGTACTACAAATAAATCTTGTCACCTATGTATCCAAAAAATTGACAAATCTAATACTTGGATTCATTTTCCACAGAGACCTCAGGATATGGCAGAGGCAAAAACTGAAACTAGACAAATTTAAGTTTCCATCTTTTATTGATGTCTTGGACTGCATGCATGTACACATTCCTAAATCTGCAAGCCATGGAGATGAATGCATAACAGAAAAGACTCTGCCAGCATCAACTTTCAAGCTACCTGTAATGCAAAGGAATGCATCACTAGTATTCATGCAAGTCTATGTGAAATGCAAAATGTTGTGCTATTGTGTGATGAAAACCTTGGTTGATGACCCCTAACCATATTCCAGTAGAAGAAAAACACAAGAATTTCAACAGGCTGTTAAAAGTAGAAATGATTATTATTGCTTTGGGTAATTACAAAGATGATTCTAATTCTACAATATGTTTGCAGAATAACTATTTCAAATCATCATATGCTGTGCACTGTTGCACTATACAGCAAAATATATTCAGGATGATGACTTTAATACTGAAGATATTGATCAACATGGTGCTCTGGAAGAACACTCTGCAAATGAAGAATGCCAAGAGGACAGTGTAATTAAATGACAGCCAAAAGGGGAAGAAACTTGCAACTAATATACAAGCTTATGAACTCTATAATACACTACATGTTAGTTTATTGTATTTGTTTCTTTATATAAGTACTATCAAAAACACATTCATTGGTATTTTATGAATTAATTATAGCATTATATATTGGGCACTGAAAAAAGAGCTGAAGTGTTTGAAAATATACAGCCATTTTTTGTTGAAGCACTCAACTGTTTAAATAAAAATGTCATTCATATGATCTCATAAAACTGAAAGTTAACATTCACGAAAAAGCGTGCACAATGTTTGTCACTTTCATTATATTCTTTCTGTGACTTGCTCAAGGCATTTAATGATCATAGCTTCTCTCTTTATTTACAGCTGAATTAAAATTAAGTGCTTCAATAAAATGAACCACTGGAACTACATGTTCAAATTCTTTGTTGCTTCTGCTTCTAGCAGCTCCAACTAATGCTTTTTGGTGGTGGCTTTATCAATGTTGGAGAACATGGGGAAGATGTAGATCCACGAGACAACGGTTCACACTAGCAACTCCTAAAACTGATCATTGTAACTTAAGCATTTAAATCATCTAAATACATTATTATAATATAAAAACTGGAAGATGGTGTATGTATGTTTCCAAAAATTTTAATTAATTCAGAACATTAACTGCCTGGAATTTTATTAGTGACAGGATATGTATCACTTTGCAGAAGTTCTCCCAAGAGTTGAGAATAATTGGTTTATTCCCAGTTTTCTGTTTTGTTCTGCAATCTTGTTTTCATATTTACCTATCGTGGCAACTGATTAGGTGTAATCTGCACCCTGAATTTCATAGCATACAGGTTTGTTTATTTCTGTTATTTTTATACATTTTGACCTCTAGTATTATAACTTTTCCAAAGGTTTTGGACATTGTTTTTAATGGAAACTAAAAATATCATGGTATTTTCAATCAGCCCAACACCAGTGTCTGAATTGGATGATGCCATAACGATTAAGTACAGCAGTAGACTGGCTTACTGTCTGACTATATTGTATTATATAAACCATCTCTTAGAGTATAAGCATGTTACACTATCGTACATGCACACTGTGAAAGATTATAAGCACGACTTTGCAAAATTAAGAGCATAAGGTTGGAATATAAGTTTGAGATCATTCATACCGAGAAAAGGATATCCTATGCATGCTAGTTGGCATAATGAAAGCTTGCCAATGTGCTTAATGTGCAGAACACTTTTCATACCATACGTACCATTATGCCTATTGCAGAGCGACATTTCTCTTTTATGTCCTAAGTATCCAGTAATGTCTCGAGGGGTGCATACTGCAGTGAATGAGTATATTATTGAGCAGATGTATTGTTTTATTGTGTTTTTTATCATGTCTGTGGTTTGATAGGTGAAGTTTTATTTATTGGTTTAGGATATATTACATAGCTATCATACCTCCCTTAAAATCAGGATTGGGGAGTGCTTAACTATGTGGCCTTCAATCAGAGTGAGGCCACACGACTTTGTCCAGGTAGTACCAAAGTCTCGCACAGCTCTGGCTGGCAAGCTTTCTTGCATTATCTTTAACTTCCATGCTCAACGTTCTACTTCCATGTTTTGCTCTGAAGCACATCCTTCAGTTTTATTCATATAGCTCCCAATAAGCCTTTATATAGGTAGGAGTGAACAATGTTACCGACTGAGCTATTTGGGTGAGTGACAGCAGACACTTTCATATGTGTATTGTACTTACTGCAAATGTACAATGCTATTTCCTGATTCACTAGCGCTTCTCTAAAGGAAAATATTTAAGGAAATCGAAGTTAACAAATGGGAATGCTCACTGTTTTGGTATACCTGAAGAAGAGACTTTTTCTTATGGTTCATGGAAGCAAATGAATGAAGCTTATCCCTTTCACCGATATGGACGTCATATGACGTCCAAGCTAAAATGCCCCAAATCGATATGGACGTGTATAGACGTCCTGCACATACATGCATTTAGTGCTCATTTAATGCCAATTATTTTAATCTTCCTATTTTACAATAAATTTAAATTAGTTCTATAAGGGATTTAAATGTACCCTTAAAGGTTTCTTTTTCAATTGTACACCTCCAAACCTGGATAAACACCCAAGGGCACATCTGCAGATTCACACCAAATAATATTGGTTTCCTTGCGAACTTCTTTTTTGCAACATACTAGACATTTGCGAAATGGTTGCGACTTTTTTGGTTGTGGGTGGTATCCTTTTAGGAAAGTATTTTCTCTCAAGTATGAGGGGTGATGTGAATTTCTTACCTGCCAGTATAAAGAGGCCTCTTATAATACTCAATTAGGTTACGAGCTATTTATACGTGCAAGTACAGGTAGGTGAATGTCTTGCATGAATTCACAGCTCTGAAAATTACTAAACAATTGTGCATGGTTACATCCAGTGGTATAAAAATACTTTTTTTTACCATTTAACTGTTTTTCGTAAAGAGGGATAGCTAGTAATAGCTGATCCACATCACCCATATTTGACCCGCCATTTCCCCCAAACAATGGAGTAGCTAACATGCCATCTGTAGTAGACCAGTACACGTCACTGCTACCTATATCCTAAACATCTCCTTCATAATCGCACAACAAATGTTCCAGATTTTCTACAGTAACATCAGAAGTCTGTATACATCATATGCAAGCTAATTTATTTGCTACATTACGGGGATAAGCCATGGTTAACTTTGAAATTTAACAATTTCAAATGTGCCATTCATTTAGCTCTTGATAGCTATAAGAAATTACTCTGAACACTGAGAGATTATAAATAACTAAAATACTGAGCGAAAACAGCTGCATAAGGCTACCAGAAACTTTGTAATAAGAGATCTGTAATAACAGATGCTGACAGGGAGTTTTCTTTCCAGCGTGTGTGTGTAACGCAACATATACTCGTATGACTATCGCTTGGTATAGCATAAATAAACTAAAAGCTAAAACTTTGAACTGGAGAAGTTGCTTGCATAGCTATAGATACATTCGTTCGTACACACACAAAACAAAATGATTCAAATATTAGGCACGTTCAGCACAAAGAATGGCTTTTGCTACAGTGAAACAAAGTAGTGAAATTTCAACGATTTATTAATGTGGTCTCTACTTTATTGTTACTGTAGATGTATACTGCCTTTAATGGGTTTTAAACCAGTTTTTGTTTCATTTAAATAACTTAATAAATATGGAAGATATGGAATTGTATTTATGATGCATTGTTACAGCATTTAACAACTTAAATGTCTTGTTCTGTTTATTGGGTATTTGTTTCCGGCCCCTGAAGGGTTTAAATGGCCATCGGTGAAGTGGTTAAGCAGAAATATGGCTTACTTGTCTTGCAGGTACTTGTTATTTATTTTCCAGAGCTAGCAGCACATTCTTTCATTTCGTAAACACAATGCTGTATCAGTTACAGATCATGCTAATGGCATTTTTACAGTTCAGTTGCCTCTAATAAAGGATTTTGATTACATATCATGTTTAGGTTTAGAACATTGCCTTATAATATATTGTACATTCGTGTTCAAAATTCATTTGATTTGTTTAATTTGGATGATTACATTTAACAGTAGGGGTAATAAGAAATGAAGAGTGCAGTATTCCACATCCTTCACATTCAACAATTTGAAGAATGAAAATAAATTGAGAGAGAAGAGAGAGAGGGGCGGGGGAACATTTGGCAAGGCTCAAACTTGGAACCTATTATCATTAATAACAACTCTATATGTTGTCACTAAATCACACATGTGCATTTACTGCAATTGTAGCATGCATATACAATTGAGGTGGTATCAGTGGCATACTAGCCAAAATTTACTTTGGTGTATTGCACAAAATCATGTGCTTTGAGACCATAAGTGTTCTACTTCGAATTGTTACCCCAACTTTCGTGTATAAACCCTTAAAGTTCATTCAAATTCTGAAATATGCTATACATATTGCTTGAATCTTGTTACAGGTAATTGTACCAATTCCTGTTGTAAACCATTACACAATTTTAGACCTAGTACTTCAAAGATGTTTGCGGTTTTGTGAGCCTGTGGTATGGTTTTCTTATTTGGTTATTATTTCTTGTAATTTGATGTGTGTGATAAGAATGATGTACAACCTCACTCCTAAATCATCATAAAATAACTGAATTTTTAAACTATTTTAAACCTATCGAGATTTAACTGTATTGGAACACCACAGTGAAGCGAAATAATTATTAATTTATAGATGAGTCATATTTATTACACATCGGCTTCACTTAAGCACCTATTTTGAGGACATGTTTCGCAAAACATCGTTTGCATCGTCGGCTCTTATGCCACTAAAGCTTGATCCAGTGGTGTGGGTAATTCTGGAGTTGCTGCTGCCATCTGTTGATTTAGTGATGAACTTAAATATGGGATTCTCTTCTGGCGGGATTTCAAAGTTCATTAGTTGGTTTTTATGTTTTTCTATGTATATTCTCTCCCAAAACCTTCAAGAACCCAGCATACAATTCACAGTAGAAACTGAAGAGGACTGTACTCTACCTTTTTTGGACCTTAAAATCACAAAAAGCAATGAAAAACTAGAATTTGGTATTCATAGAAAAGCAACACACACAGATAATTATATCAAAGCAAATAGTTTCAACCCAATTCCACACAAACCTGCAACCATCAACAGTCTCACACACAGATTAGTAAATCTACCCCTCAGCCAGCAAGAATATCAAAAAGAATACCATCAAATCTTAAAAACTGCAATTAAAAATGGATATGGAAAAAGCCTTGTAGATAAAAAACTGAAATCATTCAAACTTCAAAAGAGATTAAAACAGATTACAGCTCTCACACCAATAAAACAAGAAATTAGATTTGCTAAATTTACTTACCACCCCTGGGCCACAAAAAAGTTCCAAAAAATATTCAAGAAATACAATATAACATTGGCACCAGAAAACAATTACAACATTAAAAACCTACTTAACAGTAATAATACTGATAAGATAAAACCAGAAGAAAAGTCAGGCAATTACAAGATTAAGTGTAAAGACTGTGAAAAAATTTACATAGGTAGGACAAAAAGAAACATAGGCACTAGAAAGAAAGAACACTTCAGGCACTTAAGATACAAAAATATTGATAAGTCCGCAATAGCAGCTCATTTCTGGTCTGAAAATCATGAAATTGAAGATAGCACCGAATTACTAAAATACGTACAAAAACATAGTAAACTGGTCATATGGGAGAGAATATACATAGAAAAACATAAAAACCAACCAATGAGCTTTGAAATCCCGCCAGAAGAGAATCCCACATTTAAGTTCATCACTAAATCAACAGATGGTAGCAACAACTCCAGAATTACCCACACCACTGGATCAAGCTTTAGTTGCATAAGAGCTGACAATGCAAACAATGTTTTGCGAAACATGTTCTCAAAATAGGTACGTAAGTGAAGCCGATGTGTAATAAATACGACTCATCTATAAATTAATAAAAATTTTAAACCTATCCATTTACTGCTTTGGGCTTAAACTCATTAAGTTTTCCATATTTGCAATAATATGCCAGAAATAGTCCCTGATATTGTCATGACCTGGCCACGGATGGGACTGGTTTAAGGTTATCTAACATGTGGCCAATTCGGACTGGGGGAAATAACACAAATAGTAACTCATGCTTGCAGAAGAGGTTGGAATATTCTAGATAATTCTACCAAATAGTTAAACAGGATTCTAAGAATGTTACGTTTATTAACTCAAATGTACATTAAAACAGACGTTATCTTACATTACATTACAAAGTTTAATGGCAAGCTGCCTCACACAATACTTTCAGGTACAGAGACATCCTTACGCCTGGTGAGCTGGTTGCTAAGAGAAAGCGATTACCAGCTTTAACTTGCATAAAAGGACAGTAGCAGGAAAGGGGAAGTGACATCACACGCAATACTACCAGTATCAAATGTAATACTTTAAAGTCACTAGTGTGACAATATGCATATTCCATGAAATTGATTGAAATTTGGTGACATGACTATGAAAATGAAAGCCTTAACACCCAGTTTTCAAATTTTTGAACCAGTATATGGTCTCAAAAAATATATTTGTAGTCAGTTTTTCACACTCTGCCTCTTAGATGTTTATTTTTTGAGGAAGTAGTTTCGGAAGCTGTTGCTTTCATTTTCAAACTCAAAGGTCAGACTATCATCTGTTGTCATTTACTGCCTTCTCTCTGGTGATGCAACTATGAACTTCTTTATCAAATTATCGACTAGTGGGATTTTAAAATTTATTAGTCTTTTTTTCATATTAAGATATTCTTTCATGTTGTTAGTTTATGGTTTATCACACCTTTTAATAATTTTGAATTTGAATCAAGGTCATGGTTTTCATTCCTGAAGTGAAATGCTACTGCTGACCTACCTTCCTGTTTCAGTTTGATGTTTCTAAAATGCTCTTTGACTCTGGTTTTTAGGTTTCTTTTAGTTTGCCTTATGTAGCATTTTTCACAATCCGTATAACTTATTTGGTATATTCCAAATGAATTGATTGGTGGCATTTCATATTTTGATTGTGAATTTAACAATTATATAGCCTATCTGGAAGAATTGTCCTTTTTAATGGCTAAACTATCCACATTAACACCTTTGATTTCAAGATAAGAGTGTAGCTAATGTACCGAACTTCAAGATGACATTGCACTGCTATTTGGAAATAATGCTGGAATCACTTCTTTTATCCAATTTCAGTATTACATTATAATTAACATTTTCATCCTGCATGGTTTTACTATAAGAAAGAACAATCTTCTACTGCAGCATTAAACATTTGAATCAAAAAATAAGTTATAACTTTTTTAAAGCTTTTAACTGTTCTCTTATGTTTGGACACTTCTTAAACATATGTTTAAATTCAGCATTCAATTTTCTCCAAGAGCAAAGCACAAGTCAGTAGTTTTTCAAGCAGAAACTGAGCATTGAAACCTATTTTAAAGGTTTGAATAGGTTGAGTCAGACTGAAAAATTCAATGCTATAGCCGGGATTAGAACCACGGATCTCCCAGTCTCCATCCTGTTGCCCTTAACCATTGAGCTACCATGGCAGCATGCCAGCTTGTATTAAATTCTCCAGATGACTTGTATTTTTCCCATTAAACCACTAGGAGGTCTCGTATACAATGAGATATGTTCTTTTGTGGCAACTTACTATGCTGTAAGTACTGTTTCATAGTTAGATCACTATTAGGTGAATTGATAGAAATTAGTTGTACTTCCACACTATCTTTGTGTAGGGCAAAGCTTGGATAGGTAGAGTCAGACTGAAAAGTTCAATGCCATAGCTGGAATTTCAACCTTGGATCTCCCGGTCTCTGCTCTTAACTATTGAGCTACCATGGCAATATGACTAATTAAAGAGAAAATAGCAGCTCTAACCTACTTCAACAAAATGAGTAAAAATCAAATATGTCCAAAGATTACTTTGGGACAGGACCAAATTAACTATGTAAACTTTACCAAATTTTTGGTATTGATAGTAGATGAAACTTTGAGTTGGGAAATTCACATAGATGTGTTGACAAGAAAGCTCAGTAAAATGTGCTATTTAATTGGGGGGTCAAATGTATGTCTAGCTCTAAGATTCGTAGAGCAGTTTATTTTGCATATATCTATAGCTTATTCATATATGGTCTAATTTTGGGGGGAAATTCTAAAGACAGTATTAAAGTGTTCAAACTACAGAAGAAAATAATTAAAATCATAGCAGATCTTCTGAGCACAACTAGTTGTAAGTAATACTATAAGAAATTAAATATCTTACCTTTGCCATGTATATTGTATATGAAACTCTTGTCTATATGAAATCGTGCTTAAGTAATTTTAAAACAAATTCAGAAGTTCATATAATAATACTAGAACTAAATGTTATTTCTGTATAAATTCACACAGAACAAAAATGTATGAAAATAGTTTAGCATATGCTGGCTTACATCTGTACAACAAGCTACCTGAATTCGTAAAAAGTATTGAACCACAACAAAAATATAAGAGAATGTTATTAAACCTTTTAAAAGAACACAGTTTCTATAGCATAGATGAATTTTTAAATTTGTAAATATTGTACTGCCTCAAATTGTAAATATTTCTTGTTGACGTATCCGATAACATGTATATGTTCTAATGGATGAAAATAAATGAATGAATTAAATTCCCCAACTGACTCACATCTGAACCTTGTCCCACACACAGCTAGTGTGGAAGAACAACTCATTTCCATCATTGACCTAATAGTGATCTAACTATGAAACCTGAAACTTAAGCACTTAGAGCATAGTAAGTCCCCACGAAAAGGTATGTAGCTTATTGTGTATGAGATCTCCTAGTGGTTTAATGGGAAAAATATGTGTCAGTTGGACAATTTAATGTCATGCTGGCATGTTAACATGATAGCTCAATGGTTAAGAGCAACCAGACAGAGACCAGGAGATCTGTGGTTCAAATCCTGGCTATGACATTAATTTTTTCAGCCTGACCCTATCCAAAACCTACCCTACACAAAGCTAGTATGGAAGAACAACTAATTTCCAATATTCTATAAGTTGATGGATAGAGTCAACATGGAAAATTCAATGCCATGGCCGGGATTTGAACCATGGATCTCCTGGTTTCCATCCAGTCGCTCTTAACCTTTGAGCTACCATGGCCAACGTGCCATCCTGACATTAAATTCTCCAGTTGACTCATGTATTTTCCTGATAAACCACTAGGGCTCTCGCATCCGAGATACACTGTTTGTGGTGACTTACTATCGTAAGTACTTGAATCCAAGGCTTCATCATTTAACTCTTATTATTTTAGTTAATTGACGGAAATTAATAATTTCTCCACACTAGCTGTACATAGGCTAAGATTTTTGATGGATAGAGTCAACATGAAAAATTCAATGCCATTAAAAATCTTAGCCTATGTACGGCTAGTGTGGAGAAATTATCAATTTCCATCAATTAACTAAAATGCTGTAAGTTATTTAGATACTAGCTCTCTTGCTGTACTTCTTATTCTCCTCTGGAACTGAGGCAAAGCATGAACTTGAAAGCCCCATTAATGTTTGTAGCACAAAGAAGGATAATTTTACACAACCCTTTTGTTTAATGGTGCAGTAATTAAGAATGTCCATATGTAAATATTGAAACAGGGACGGGCACAATACATTTTTGCTGTTAAAAGACTTTGTTTAGAAATGTAAAGAATTTATACACATGTCTCTTCAATTGTTTTACATGCTGCTTGACTGTTTACCCTCCCTCCCTTTCACATGTAATACTATATTACTAATTATGCTGCATAAAAGTGATGACATTGAACTTTAAGCCTACTTGAAGATGTCTTTTGAACACATACCACCCAGAAGATTAATTTTATTGCTTTGACCACATTGAAGTTTAAAGTAGAATATTAGAATCTATGTACATTTTTTTATACTGTTTTAGGAAGTTCCAACTAAAAGTTATGGCTAAACAATATGAGAAGCAGCTGAGAAGACTTACTACATCATTAAGTGATTACCAAGGCAGCTTGGGTTATCCCAAAAACTGGCCTGCAAGTTTAAGTGCCTATGAATTAGTTGTAGAAACGTAAGTAATAATTATAATTAATTTCAAAATACCCCTGTTGTGTGTGGTCTCAGAACAGGTAGAAAACTAAATGTACATATAGTTGTTAAAATATGTGAATAGTGGTAAAAATACATTGTATAAACTGTAATGTAAAAGATTCAAAGATTGAAAGAAGAGCACTAAATGTGAACATTGGAACATTCAATAATTGGAAGAATTTGAAAGTGAAATTAATCATATTATTAATTGAACATCAGTTACATTTAGCTGATGATGGGAGTGAATGTTCCGGAAACATGTTCTGATTTTACAAAAGTGAAGTAGTGTAAGCATAACTGTTGTTCAATTAATATTGATAACATTCTTTTCCATCATATTAATATTACAATAGGCATAATCATGCATGTAAATGGAGATGGGTGTGCATGCATTATGCACTATTCCTGGAAGTGCTTCTGTGTTCTGAGGATATTACCATGCATGTTGTTTAGTGTCATATCCCCAGCCTTATTTGTCTTACTTAGAAATGCTCAATAAAACATTTACAAAATATCAGAAAGTTGTAATGGAGTTTATAATAAATTGTTATATTTTATTGTAATAATTTTAGTTTGTTATTCAAGAATTACGGAAGATATGGAAAGGCAAGAAATGTTAGGAAGCTTCAAAATGAAAAGCTCACTGGAAATTTATAGAGAGGTGAAAGTGATGTGGAACAGGGAAAAGTACATTGATATTTGTGATAAAGCAGCAAGAGAAGGCTTTGCATGGGCCAGGACAGGGGTGGTGAAACTGAAGGGTCTGTGAAGAGGGAGAGATCTGGAGAAATGAGCACTATGTCACCTAAGGGATAAAGAATGGCATTTGCTTTTAGAATGTGAAGAAACTAGGTTGCTTAGGGAGAAGATAGGTAAAAAAGAATGGGCAAGACTACCAAAAGAAATTAAAGCAATGAAGCTAATGAGTGTAAACACTAGGAAAAATTTAATTGAAATTGGGAACTTTTTGGGCAAAGTAAGAGCCAAATGGTTGAGGAAGATAAGTAAAAAATGATGAAGATGAAGTATTTAAGATAAATTGCCAATAGAGACCCATTAGCTCGACAACCTCAGAGTTTGTCTATTGGGCCCAAGGGTAACCAGCAACTCAGTGTAGTAATAAGTATGTAAATGTATAATACTTTGTTATTGAAATGGAAATAAAGATTACTTACTTACTATTCAAGAATTTATATTGTTAAAATATATGGTTACAGTTATTAATTAAAGCTTCATGGGTGATCAGCCATGTCAGAGTTAATAATTTCAAGCTTTTGGCCATTCCAAGCTCTATGGCCTTTCTCAGGAACTGAATGTAAAAGCTGGTCGACCGTCCACATACATATGGCCTTCATCATGTACGTAGGGCTTGTGTCATCCCACTGCAAAGGTCTGCTATTGGTCCTGCTGGTTAATAGGAAGGAGGTCCTCAAAATATTGTGGTTAGGAGTTCTCCTGTCTTGAGTTTTCTACATGGTCTGTCATCTGTCAGGATTTCTATTGCCCATACTCAATTGAAGAACAGACCGTTTGTTTTCACCTTGGCTTGGTATGAGACTCAAAATAAATTGCACAATGTGTGCATGTGGTGGTGGTGGTGGTGGCGGTGGCCGCCGCCGCGGTGGTTCATATTTTATTGCCATTAAGCCAGTACAACAGTAGACAATGTCAACAATATATACAGGTTATATACAAAACAGTACTATGAACAATAGAGAAAGTAGCAGTCATACAATTATACAGAATTTTACAAAGTATTACAACATATTTTATACATTTTAGCCAAGTTCAGGAATAACTACAAACATTAAATGCTTAATACAGCCTTAGCCAGGTTGTGTGCAACAATACTTTAATAATTTAGCATAAATATTACCATAACGGTATAGAAAATAGAGACATAATGTATAGTCTAGCTGCAAAACCTAACTAAAACACATAAGTTGCTTTATTTATTGCTCTCAAAATATTTATGTATTGAGTAGTATGGATTAGAAACTAACCACTGGTTGGACTTAGTATTGAATTCGTAACTAATATTTTAAAATCTGGAAACCTCTTCATTATTTTCAGTGTACAAATACTGTAACAGAGGATGGAATAAATATCTTATTGCATTATGCATGATTGGAGGAATTTAGTAACAGTGACGTCAAAATTAATTGAAAAAACTATTTGTAGTCCCTCAATAATATAAACAGGTTCTTGTGGCATAAGTGCCCTTCTATGAAGCTAATACTACCACTCCATGCTTTCGTATGCAAGTGTAATGCATTTTACAAACATTTTTGCGATTATAGTACCCAAATTAATTTAACCCTCTATATCTTTCTTATGGTTACCCTCACTTCTTTTTCACTATAACCTTCCTAATTGTACATATTTTGCAACAATCTAATAGTGTTTATCCCTATGCTTTGTTTATTACTTATATTATAATAAATCATATTGTTCTTGTGCTATAACCCCTGTATTATATTATTTTCAATCCATATTTCTTTCTGCTTGCCATGCTTACAGTATGTTGCAGTTGATTCTTGTTTGTGTAACTGATTCTTTGCATGCTATGTAAATGTAAATATGCATTTGTAAATATGTTAATATTGTTAAATTATAACAAAATCTATATCATGTATTCATGGTCTACAGATGCAAATTAAAAAAAAAAATTATTCCTGTCCCTTAGCACAAGCCATATGTGCCACATTTAATGTTATATATTCCAATTTTGCAAAATCACTTTATACATATATTAGATTAAATTATTCTCTTTTTCCTGATAAGACCACATAAGCATTAATAATCAATTTATCTTTGTTGTTTTCCTTTATAGACCTGAAATAAATTACATTAAATTTCTTCACCAAGAAAACATTTAATAGATATTATATTGAATATAATCATTTCTACTTTTAATGTTTTGTCCCTTTGTTCAAGTTCTGTTTCAAGATATGTGACACAGGCATGTTTATTCCCGTAATACATCCAAGCAGAATGAGAGTGGTAAATGTTGCCAGTTAAATCAAGTCAGTTTATTGGATAGTAGTTATCTCTTTTGTTCCACATGTTTTAATATTACAATTAATGCCAATGATATAACCATTATTATAGAGGGACAGAGCAGATTAGAATTGGAATTTAAAGCAAAGGAAGTTATTCCAATGAGTAAGGTCTATGATACTATGAAGCACAAAATTAATATAATTTTGAGTTGAACTAGTACTCAATGCTCCATTTATTGCTAGTATTTACTTAGAATATGTTTCGTTAGGACCTTCCAAACATCATCAGCTGATGTCGACTACTGGATGTTGGTTTGGTGAATTCCTATCACCTTCAAGGAATTCACCAAAACCACATCCAGTAGTCGACATCAGCTGATGATATTTGGAAGGTCCTAACAAAACGTGTTCTAAGTAAACACTGGCAATAAATGGAGCATTGAGTACTAGTTCGACTGAAAGTTATATTAAAGGAAGTTATGTTTAAATTAAGTAATTGGTGCACAAGAACTAAATTAAAGATATCTCTTAATAAATCTAGCTATATTCCATTTATAGGAACTTTTAAAAGAAATCCAATAATTTAAGTAAATCAGCCAAGAATAAGGAGAAAAATAGAATCCAAATAGATAGTCAACATGAAAAATGCAATGCCATGGCCAGGATTTTAACCACGGATCTCCTGGTTTCCGTCCAGTTGCTCTAACCCATTGAGCTACAATGGCCATGTGCCGTCCTGACATTAAATTCTCCATTTGACTCGTATATTTCCCCGGTAGACCACTAGGGGCTCTCGCATTTGAGATGCACCGTTTGTGGTGACTTACTATTGTAGGTACTTGAGTCCCAGGCTTCATCATTTAACTCCTATTATTTTAGTTAATTGATGGAATTTAATCATTTCTTCACACTAGCCGTATATAGTGTGACTTTGTGGGTTCATGAAATTAAAAGTCCAATTGCACAAACTCAAAATGTTCTTTATTTCCACCGAATTACAGTTGGAACACTTGCCGATTACACAGAATTACGTAGCGCACACAATTACAATTTGCCAGTTCGTCTGTCACAGGTCCACTCTACACTCACAATTACATACAACTCCTCTGATACACGGACTCAGTCATCCAGAGGCCGCGCCTTGGCTCAGTGGTTAGACCGCTTGGCTCTCACCAAGTCGGCCCGGGTTCGATTCCAGGCGACCGCAAAGTGAGATTTGTGGTGGACAACACGGCGCTGGGGCGGGTTTTCTCCGGGATCTCCGGTTTCCCCCGCCATCTCATTCCACCGGTGCTCCATCTTCATCTCATGTATCATCAGTGTCATCGCCTGCGGTGCCGTATGTAGTAAAAGCGGGCGTTAAACACGACACATTTCAGTCATCCAGTCCGTTCACTAGCACGGCGCTCTTCACAGCTGCTCGCCAAGAACTGAACTGACTCGCCCACTGCAGACCTTATATAAGAAGATCGCTGTTTCTGGAAGTCTCGCGGTTCAGTGAATCATCCCGACTGTTCCAGACGGCATGGGGATGGGAAAGAGATGGCTAGCGATGTTTTTCCATCCATCTCCTCGTTAGCGCTACAAGATAAATGGGTAGGCATGGCTGAATTCTTCCCGTCTGGTCCCTACCTGCCAGCTGCTGGTTCTCTCGGGAATTCCAATGTTCGGGTGACAATAGGCTAAGGCTGTTGACTCTATCAACAACCTTAGCCTATATACGGTTAGTGTGAAGAAATGATTAATATCCATCAATTAACTAAAATAGAATCCAAATATTTAGGATTAATGATAGATGAGAAATTTCATGTCTGAAAACATACAGAGTATATACTACAGAAATCTGAGAAAATTATGGTGAATTTGGCTAGGATAACATTACAAAATTTTAATGTATTTCTTAGCACAATACGTATATATCATAACACTATTTTTGCTTCCATAATAATGTATGCAGCAGCAAATTGGGCACATAGAATGAAAGATGTTGTTACCAGAAGATTATTAAGAATTCAGAGACATTGTTAAGATTGACAGGAGCAATAAGTACAACACCGACAATGGGACTTCTGGTAATGATTGTCATGTGGCCTATTGATTATTTAATTTGCTTAAAAGACTCAAAAGTTTGGTTGAGAAATGGTAATTTAGAACTTGTTAATTTAATAATAGGCAAGAGATGTACTATGATACCAGAAATAAAAATAAATTTAAAATTATAGTGACAAAAGGAATGGGAACAAATGGAGGAAGAAAGAACTAATGGATTCTTTTAATTGTATATATGAAAGATTTTATTTAAAATTTGTTCTACCAACAAAAGAACTGATACATTTTATAACAGGTCATGGGCCATATAAAACATACTGGCAAAAAATAAGTAAAATTGTAAATGATATTTGTGATATATGCAAAGTTCAGAGATACCCCAGAGCATGCAGTATTTGAATGTAATAAGTACGATGAATTAAATTTAGAAGACAGGAGAAATTTAGAAGGAATTTATTTATATGATATTAGGAGTGTGGATTTAATAAAACATTCGCAGAGTTTCACTAACTTTATAAGCAAAAAAACTTGGGAGGAACCTTTTAATTAGTCAACATATCGATATTGGGAGCTCTACAGCTCAAGAATTAAGATCTTTAAGAATACAACAAAAAGTATGGCAAGAGAGAGAGGAAGAAGATGGAGTAATATAAGAGGAAAGATGGGAAGAAGGTGCTGGTGTAGTTGAAGGAGTGGTTGTGATGGAGACGAGAGGTATGAGGACTAAAGAAATAATCCATGTGATGGAGACAGACCCTGTTAGACAGCTTTGACAAGTACATCACACCATCTATCGACGACACAGAGAAAGAGGAAGCCTCTACAATTTGCACTAGTCGAGTAACAGCTGATGATAAGAGCAAAAGCTCTTGATTCATGTCCTGTGAATAAACAGTGTGAGTGAAGCAATGTGTCAATATCTTCTCGATTCACTTTTGTGCTTATGATAGATACTTTTGTGTAAGTGTTTTATAGCAAGTGTTTAAGTGAATTAATGATATTATTTTATTTAAAAAATAATATATGTAGTTTTAGTGGAAAGTGGTTTTGTTTCTTTTTTAATTTTGATTCGAAATTAGTTCAGTGCTAGTAAAATGTGTTGAATTATGGATGAAAGAAGTGATTTAAAATAAAACCAATTAATTTAATTAATTTAAAGTTATATTTATATAATAATTTCAGAAAGAAATGATGAAGTGAATTAATTAAAATCAGTTCATTACATTACTAGAAAATTATGTATATTAATAAAATTAAAGACTAGAGAAGTATACTTAGGAGTATGGTAAATGTTTCCAAATTTATGTTTAAAACAAATTAAAGATTGACATAATTTAATAAACTTATTTTTAAAGTGCAGTGTTGGGAACCAATGCTTTTAATGTTTAAAAAAATGTTTGCAAATCATTGTTATTTATAGTTTAAGAAAGGCAGCCAGATACCAGCTGTAAGTTCTGGATGCCAGTACTTTAGGATAGGAATTAATATTTTTCTTTCATTGTTCTTTTAAAATTATCTTTAATGTATTTTTTTATTAATTAATTTTCTTTAAGTGTTTTAATTATTGTAGTATCTGAAAAAGATGAATATATATTGTTTGTACATGCTTCTGCAAGTTTATAAATAAATAGATTAATGTGAATATTTACCTCAATGTAAATACTAGATGTCAAGGTAGTATTCGTATTTAATTTAATCTCTTTTGATATGTGCTTTTCCTCATTTTGTTTTGTTTTTCTCCATTTACAGGGAAGCCGGTCCATTGATGTTGTCTCCCACTGGGCAATTTATTGTACCTTCTTCTTGTCCAGCTTTCCTTCTTGTCACATTCATGAATGAAAATCTAGGAGAAGCTCAGTATTTATTGCAGCAATATCAGAAGTAAGTAACCTTTTACAAGTTTGTAAATACTATCATTGAAGAAATGATACTGTGTAACAAAATGTGTAATGTACAGAAAAAACACTTTTGAAAAGTTGCTTATTGGTTTTCTAAAGCTAAAATTAGCTTTCTGATATGCTGGGGATATATTTTGATTTTCACAGTGTGTAATATAGTAAAGAAAAACTGCTAAGTACATGTTAACATCTTTGCTGTTATTACTGCTGCTAGAAGGAGAGTTATGTTTCTTGATATGTGGATTACATTTCTTGATATTGCTTTAAATGCTGTTTTACTGCTTTAAACAAGAAATCTGATACTTATATTATTGTAAATGGCACATTCCAGCGTTGTCAGGCACAAAAGCATAAAAACCGCCCAAAAAATGATTACATATTGTCACCCAATTATCGGAAAGCCCGACCAATGACAGCTGAGAAGGGACCAGAGGCATCCGGGCCACACCCACCCATTAGTCTCAGTCACTGAGGGGATGATTAGGGAAGTGTCACTTGTCGCTGGCCGCCTCTTTCCCCTTCCCCTGCCGTCTGGAACCTTTGCGGTGATTCACTGAAACGAGGGACTTCTAGAAAACGGCGATATTCCTATAAAAAGAGCTGCAGTGAGTAAATTGAGTCAGTTCTTGGCGAGCTGTGAGGAGCGCCCAGTGAGGGGACGGACTGCGTACGTGCGTCGGAGGAGTTTACGTAATTGCGAGTGCAAGTGGAACTGTAACGGACGAACTGGTGTATCGTAATTGTGTGCATTACATAATTCTGTGTAATTGGCAAGTGTTCAACTGTAAGTCGGTGGAAATAAAGAACATTTTTGAGTGGTGCAATTGGACTTTTCATTTCACGAACCCACAAAGTCACAATATATTATTTCTGTAATATACAGCTATATGCAGGTTCTGAGGAAGGGTACAAAATAAATTATAGCCTACATACAAGGTCTGTTGTGAATGTAGTATTCAGTGTTCCATCATAGAATCTGATTTTCTTTTATTTATAATACATTTTATGAACTTTATATCTTCATAGTTCTGGACATACACAGATTCAAAAGTTTTAACTGTTAGAAAGCATCCCAGGTTTAATACATTTTATGACTTTTTTTTTTTTTTGCTTTTTCCATTTAACTACTATGGTCATATCGGCGGCCATTCTCCTTTGGAACATACTGAAGGTGTTAACTCGTTATCTTTGGGTTTTTTTATCATTACATCACGCACACATTCACACTCTCATTCATACTTCCAGACTCTGGGGAAGATGCGGAATTATCTTGGTCGGAGAAAAATCCCCACACCCACCGCCGGGAATTGAACCCAGGACCCCTAGCACGGTAGGCAGGTGCTCCACCGACTGAGCTACTGGGCCAGCATTTATGACTTTATATCTTCATGCTTGATAATGCTTTTGTTCTTTTCTTTGTTCTGTAGTGTTTTTTCCTCCTCCATAGTTCCGAACATGCACAGGTTCAACAGTTTTAACTGTTAGAAAACATCTCAGGTTTGAGTCCTTTTACCTGTGACTGCATTGTTACTCTTCTGTGGGTTCCTAAATTTGAGCAATGAGATCTGTTATCTCATGGTTATAAATTCGTTTACCTAACTATTGTCTTCAAACATTCTTGACTGTTGTTTTCCTATGATTATGTTGATTTTTTTGTTTTTTTTTTGTTTTTTTGTTTTTTTGTTTACATCCTCCAACTTTGTCATATTGGACAATGAATGAAATGGGTGAAATGATGCTCAAGTGAGTCCAGGGTCCACAGAGGATCGTAGGATTAGCCATGCTATTCTTGAATTATTTCTGTTTTCATTATTTTATTTATAATTTTGGACATATGCATATTAAAATATACAGTAATTCCATTAACTTTTATAGGCCTTATATATTGTGACTTTGTGGGTTCGTGAAATTAAAAGTCCAATTGCACAAACTCAAAATGTTCTTTATTTCCACCAAATTACAGTTGAAGCACTTGCTGATTACATAGAATTACTTAGTGCACACAATTACAACTCACCAGTTCGTCTGTCACAGGTCCATTGCATGCTCACAGTTACGTACAACTCCTCTGATACACGTACACCGTCTTCCAGTCTGTCCGCTCACTGGGCGCTCCTCACGGCTGCTCACCAAGAACTGAACTCACTCGCCAACTGCAGCCCCTTTTTATAGAAATATCGCTGTTTCTCGAAATCTCGCGATTCGGTGAATCATCCTGTAGGTTCTAGACATCAAGGAGGGGGAAAGAGATGGCTAACGATGTTTTTCCAACCATCCCCCTCGTTACCGCTACAAGACAGATGGGTAGGCGTGGCCGAATGCTTCCCGTCTGCTGCTGGTACCCTGCTGCCGGCCGGTTCTATCGGGAGTTCCGACGTTCGGGTGAAACTGCTCTGTCCTCAAAGCTGTTCGTCCTGAACAGCACCATCGTAGCGTGCCAGGCGATCCAGGTGTACCACCAACATCTTCCCTCGGGGAACCTTCTGGATGCGGTAGACCACGTCGTTAATCCTCTTTACCACCCGGTACGGTCCTTGCCATGGCTGCTGGAGCTTTGGGCAGCGTCCCTTGGTCCGGGTAGGGCGGTACAACCAGACCAGGTCACCTTGCTGGAACCCTTGGCTGTTGGCTTGCCTGTCGTATCGGGTTTTCATGCGGTCGCTCGCCTTCTGGATATTCTGGCGAGCCATCTTGTGCATGTTGTGGAGATGGTCCACCAGGTTCTCCACATACTCGGTCGCTGGATGTTTTGCTTCCGCAGGGCTTCCAAAAGCCAGGTCACAAGGGAGGCGTAACTCTCGGCCGAACATTAAGCTGGCTGGCGTCATCCCAGTGGTGTCTTGTGTAGACGGGCGGTAGGCCAGCAAGAACAGTGGCACCTTGACGTCCCAGTCTCGCTGGTGGCTGGCCACGACCTTACTCAGGTGTTCCTCTAAGGTCTTGATGTACCTTTCGACCATAACATCCGACTGGGGATATAGAGGTGTTGTGCTGGTCTTGTTTACCCCAAGTCTTGCTAGAGCCTCCTTCATCAGGTTGGACTCAAAATTGGTGCCCTGGTCGCTGTGGAGCTCCAACGGCACCCCATATCGGCAGAACACTTGCTCCACGAGGCAGTCTGTGATTGTCTTTGCCTCTTGGTTCAGGATGGCATACACCTCCGGCCACTTGGTGAAGTAGTCCAAGACCACCATCAGGTACTTGTTGCCTCAGTCGGACATCGGAAATGGTCCAGCTATGTCGACGGCGATCTGTTCGAATGGCGCTCCGAAGTTATACTGCTGCATGCGACCCCGGCTCCTAGTCTGGGGGCCACGGCTCGCTGCGCACACGTGACATTGACGGCACCATCTCTCAGCTTCTGCTCAGAGCCTCAGCCAGTAGTAGCGCTGTCGTAGTTTGTCAATCGTCCGATTCGCTCCCAGGTGTCCTCCTGAAGTACCGGCGTGCACTTCCTCCGAGACTTCAAGGACCTTATTCCGGGGAAGAACCAACTGTTCTCTCTGCGTCTCCCCAGCGGGTGATTCCCATATCCGGAACAGCACACCCTCTCTGATCTTCAACGAGTCCCATTGGGCCCAGTACGACTTGTAGGTGGCGCTCCTTGGTGCAATATCCTGCCAGGATGGTCTTGTCCCTGCCTCTACTTCCCTCAAGAGTGGCCCCAAGTCTGCGTCCGCCAGCTGCTCCCTCCTTAGGCCTGCGCTATCCCAGCCATCCGCAGGCACTGCCGTGACTACTGGGACTGCTGCGGCATGCTCCTTCTCTTCCACTCTTGTGCACTGGCCGCAATCTTCTGGACGGGGTCTTCGGGACATAGCATCTGCGTTACCGTGGCTCTTCCCTCTGCGATGTTTCGAGGTGAAATTGTACTCCTGCAGCCTCTGGACCCAACGTGCTGTCTGGCCTTCCAGGTTCCTAAAGCTCAATAGCCAGGTTAGGGCGGAATGGTCAGTCCTCAGGTGAAATGGCTGACCGTACAAGTACTTGTGGAAGTGCTCCAAGGTCTTTACTACCGTCAGCAACTCTCGTCGGGTGACGCAGTAGTTCTTCTCTGCCATGGATAGCATCTTGCTGTAGTAGGCTATCTGCCGCTCATGGCCGTCCTGGATCTGCGATAGGATAGCTCCAATGCAATGGTCGCTGGCGTCGGTGTACACAGTAAAGGCGCCACCCGGTTGTGGGAAACCCAAAATTGTAGCACTGCACAGGGTCTTCTTCAGGTGCTGGAAAGCGTCTTTAGCGTCCTCCGTCCACACATAAGGCCGGTGTTCCTCTGTCAGCCGGGTGAGGGGTTTGGCGATGTTGGAGAACCCCTTTATGAAGCGTCGGTAATAAATGCACAGCCCCAGGAAACTATGCAACTCTTTCTTATCCTTTGGGCGAGGCCAATCTCTCACAGCCTGTGTCTTCTCCGGGTTTGTGGCCACTCCGGTTGCTGAGACTATGTGGCCCAAGTAGTTAACTTCCTTGCGGAGAGCTGGCACTTCTTCGCATTCAGCTTCAAGTTGGTAGCACCTTACTCAGATTCTCGAGATGGTCTTCAAAAGTCTTCCCGACGATGATGTCCAGGTATAGCAGGCAGTCCTTTCATCACTGACTGCATGAGGCGTTGGAAGGTAGCTGGTGCATTGCGGAGGCCAAAGGGCATAACTGTGAACTGCCAGAGCCCTTGGCCTGTCAAGAATGCGGTCTTCTCCTTGTCTCTCGGATCTAGAGCTACCTGCCAGTAGCCTGACTTCAGGTCCAGAGTCGAGAACCACTGTGCACCAGCTAACATGTCCAGGGTGTCGTCAATCCGGGGTAAGGGGAAACAGTCCTTCCGGGTGACAGCGTTCAACTTCCTGTAGTCTACGCAGAAGCGTAGCTCGCCGTTCTTCTTTGTCACCAAGACTACAGGGGAACACCAAGGGCTGTCAGACTCTTCAATCACTCCCTTGGATCTCATGTCCTCCAGCATGTCTCGTACCGCCCCTTGCTTCGCCAGCGGATCGCGTCTAGGAGGTTGCCGAATAGGCCGGGCATACCCGGTGTCGATGCGGTGAAGCACTTTGTCCGTGCGGCCGAAGTCACTATCACCTTGGCTGAAGACACGCTGTTATCGTCTTAGCAGTTGTCGAACTTTCTCCAGCTGCTCTGCGGTCAGGTGGTCGGCTGCCCTCTCCAGTAGATCTTCTAGCCGGGGCCCCAGGTTTTGCGTCGGCAACATCTCCTGTGTCTTGTCGATTGTTGTTACGCTCACCACGGGCTCGCACGTTCCCAACTCCGTCCCGGCCTGGACGTCGTGATCGGTGTCCGTTGGATTTAGCAGCCTCACTGGCACCTCCTCTCGGGACGGCAGCAATGCCCTGGCTACACAGTCCGTGTACAGGCGTCTTCTGGTCCAGCATCATGTTCCTGGTTCTCTGGCCTTCCAGTCGCGCCGTCACCACCACCTCGCTCCTCGCGGGGACAACCACGTCTTCGTTCAAGACGACCCTGCAGATTCCAAGGCGCTCTTCGGGTTGACGGAGTATAACCTCTTCTCCGTTGAGCCGCAGGACATTCCTGCCGACGTCGACCGTCGCCTCGTGGCTCTTGAGGGCATCCAGTCCCAGAATCACCTCCTCAGCCACCTTCGCGACGGACACACACAGACGTACGACACTCCGTCCCAAGGTCAACTTCAATAGGGCCTCCTCCTGCACAGGCAAGGTGTCGCCCGATGCCGTCACAAGCTGGTATGGTCGGCTCGGCTTCCTCGTCGGGAAAACCCTTCGCCACGTCAGGTCTGATGATGGTCACGGCCGCCCCGGTGTCCACCAGCACGCGGTACGGCTTCCGTCTCACCCAACCGTCCGCGACGAGGCTGTCATCCATCCGCCGGCTGACGGCGCGCAGTGTCACTCGAGGAGATTGTGTGATCGGCGCCGACGTGCTCCTCGCCACGCCGTTACTCATTCTTCCGGCTGCTCTTCCTGGTGTCGGCAGTCTCTCCAGGTTTCCGGGCTGTCCACACCCCCAACACAGGCCACTAGGACTTCGCCGGCGTCCCTCGGCTGGTCTTCTGCCTCCGGTGTAGCGGACACTCCTCGTTCTCGACGTCGGGATAGCTGTTACCTTGGCCGCCTCCATCCTTTTTGCTGCCGTTAGCGCCTCGTGGATGGTTTTATAATCGCCGAGCATTAGGCGCTGACGAATCTCCGTGTCTCGTACCCCGTCCAGGAATGTGTAGGCAGCTTCCCGGGATACGAACTCTGGTGGGAGGTCGACTAGGGCCTTGCTAGCCAGTTCAACTGCCATGTGAACTCCTGCAACGTCTCCCTTGGCTGCTGTGACCTTGCCTTTAGCTGGCTGCGGTATGCTGCGGCTAAGCGGTGGTTTCCAAAACGATTCTCCAGGGCCTCCCAGATGTCCTTAGGTGCCGCCGTTGTCTGTACCGCGTTCAGGACTTCCGCGGCCCGTCCCTGGAGGCTGGTTAGTAACTGTGTGGCCTCCTCCTCTGGTGACCATTTGTTGTGCTTGGCCACTTTGTCGAACTGGCGACAGAAGACCTCAAATGTTGACGCGCTGTCATATTTCGGAGGTTTTACGCGCGCCGATGTGTCGCGTCCCGGTGCGTCGGCCTTCAAAATCTTCAACCTCCTGCCAACGACGTCCTCCACCATGACGTTCAGGGACTTGACGCTGCTGTCGGCCTTTCCTTCCAGGTCGTTAACGCGGCTCGCCAGGTCCTCGACGCGCTCGTCCACTTGGCCCATCCGCTTGCCCAGCTCCGCCACGTCATCCCTCATGCCGGCCAACTGTTCTTCAAATTTGGCGCCGAGAGCCTCGTTCGCCACCTTCATTTTCGTGGTCAGTTCGGCCATCTTTGCAGTCATTGTCGTGGCCAAGTTGTTGTTTGCCGTTTCCGTCTTCGCTGTTAATTCGGTCTTCATTTCTTCCATCTTCTCGGTGATGTTGTCGTTGGCCGTCTTCATTTGTTTCAACCTTTCGGCCAGGTTGTCATTTGCTGCTTGTTTTTGTTGTTAACTCGTTCATCTTCGCGGCCAAGTTGTTATTTGCCGTCTCCAACTTTTCTAAAATCTGTGCCAATGCAGCCTCCATCGCTGTAATATCCCACTCCAGATACCAGTTGTGACTTTGTGGGTTCGTGAAGTTAAAAGTCCAATGGCACAAACTCAAAATGTTCTTTATTTCCACCAAATTACAGTTGAAACACTTGCCAATTACATAGAACTACTTAGCGCACACAATTACAATTCACCAGTTCGTCTGTCACAGGTCCATTGCACGCTCACAGTTACGTACAACTCCTCTGATACACGTACACCGTCTTCCAGTCCGTCTACTCACTGGGCGCTCCTCATGGCTGCTCGCCAAGAATTGAACTCACTCGTCAACTGCAGCCCCTTTTTATAGGTGAATCATCCTGCAGGTTCTAGACATACAGGAGGGGGAAAGAGATGGCTAACAATGTTTTTCCAACCATCCCCCTCGTTACCGCTACAAGACAGATGGGTAAGCGTGGCCAAATGCTTCCCGTCTGCTGCTGTTGCCCTGCTGCCGGCCGGTTCTATCGGGAGTTCCGACGTTCGGGTGACAATATGTTCAATGCATTGCTGATAAAACTACACATATGCTTGTGAATTGAGCCAAAATTATTTTAAGTAGTGGCTCATCTAGAAAATACTCTTCTTAATTGACTAGTATATAATTTAAAGCAAACCAACAACAATGTTAAGCTTGCCTCAGTAGCAGATAGCATGTCTGCTTGGCATTCTAGAGGTCCCGAGTTCAAATCTTGGTTAGGGTGAATTACCTGGATAAGGCTTTTTCCGGGATTTTCCCTTATCCTAAAAGAAGAAAGTCAGGTAACTGTAAGCTCTATGAACCCCGGACTCATTTGAGCATCATTTCACGTATTTCATTCATTGTCCGATATTACTTAACGGAGGAAGATGTAAATTACAACAACAAAAATGCTTCTTTTATGATGCAATACCTATTAAAGTAATTATAAATGTAACACTGATAACTGTACATTTTACATGACAAAGAACGCTCATACCCATTGTTTCCAGGATTAAACAACATATTAATTGTCCTTGAAACATTGCTTTGGAGTGATTTTGGTTCACCTGAGTTTCATCTTGATATATTTTAAGAATGAAAGAATGATTATCTCCTGAAACTTTCAGTTTATGCATTTTTCTTGGAAAATTAATTCGATCAGCTACATATCTCCCGTTTCCATTAGAAGCTTAGTACCATCATTAGTTTTTCTGTACTTAAAACTGATACTCCTCATTATGTTGTACATAATGTATTTTTCCCTCATAGCTAATGTGACTTTTTTGCTGTTAAATATTGCCCATGATCATAGAAATTGAGAATTGTTCTGTGCAAAATGTCTTTTTCAAAATCATCCAACCATTAACATGCTTTCCAACTTTGTGGGTTTTTCCTGGAGGTATAAGTACAGGTACAGTCCTGGTTTTTTCAGATGAAGGTGCTTCACTGCAAATTTGTGTCACGGTGTGTACACTACCTACACCACAAACTTCCACAGTTTGAAAAATCTACAGTAGCCCTATATTCTGGAGAGTTCTGGAGAGCCCTATATTCTATATGTATTGGAGATATTTAAAAAAAAAAAAAAGTTGTATATATTAAATATAATTTTCCTGCCTGCCCTTGAATGAATCATTTCGTGGTTATTAATTGAAAATGTACTTCTACTGGTTTCAGTGAATATATTCACACACTTGTATCACACTAGAGAACAGAGAAAATTAATAGTTGAGCTCAAGTTTGAAACACAACTTAACACACATTCATTCA
This sequence comes from Mantis religiosa, assembly GCA_030765055.1. NCBI lineage: Eukaryota > Metazoa > Arthropoda > Insecta > Mantodea > Mantidae > Mantis > Mantis religiosa. The sequence goes on along the minus strand of CM060950.1, from coordinate 308,533,224 downwards.
CTTTTATAATGCAGCAATGCACCGCTGCTCAGGAAAAGAAACCAAACAGTAACTTACTCCTTTCCAGACTGCCTGGTTTGTATTTTCAGTACACTGAATTATGTTATTTTAAGATGTGCACTTCATGAAAGAATGGTAAGTGGTATTTTTCGGGTTTTAAGTTGAATGAATGTAGACACAATAACCATGTGAAGGTGAAAGGGGCATATCTCGCCTTCTAGGTATTGTAGAGACAGGAGTTTAGTGCAGCCATGAACTGAAAATAAAATTTTGTATATTTAAAAGATTGGTATATATCATTTTCAAATATTTATACAAACATAATAGAGATAATGTTCTCTGTTCAAATGCGTAAGATGTGTGCCACACATTCAGCACTGCTGGAGGGAGGGGAAAGCATGTCATTTGCTGGAGTTTTTAGTATGGCTCACCTTCACGTGCCTCTAACTTTAGTGACCGCTCTAGTAGACATTGGATTTATGTGCATATGTAAATTTTGTTTGGTTTTACTTATGGTGTGGAATTAAGCTTTTAATAGGTTTCATGTTCTGTGCTTGTATGTAAATTTTATGATGCATATAATTGCAAATTCTGAATGGTGTGCATATTTCATAATTTTTTAATGCCTTGAGCATATAAAACATGTATGTTTAAACTTTTAAGTTTAGAATTAATATTTAAACACAGTAATGAAAAAATAATAAAAGTTCATATTATGAAAACATTTATAAGGAGCCTCTCCAGTATAGTTGCTGCTATGTCTATGCATGTAATTTCAGTGTTAAAAGAATTTATTGGTGCACTGAATCCAATTGAAGCTTTCTCAATTTAATGTTCTCAGAGTATTCTATAAGGGACTTGGGTTTAATAGACACATCTCAAGTTGTAGCTGAAGCTACAAAACAAAAACAAAATGCTAAAGATCTGGTTTGTCTTTACTTGACTCCTTATCAGTTCTCAATGAGATTTAAAGTAGACTTGAGAGTGCTCCTTTAAAGTATGTATGCAGGAAAATTTAGCAGTAATTTGTGTAGTATTTTGAGAGAAATATCCTAACATTAAAGCTCTATAAATCCTTTCATGGAAGTGTTGAAAACAAGTCGATGTCCGGCTGAAGATAGAGGGAAGGCCTCAGAAACCGGTTCCGGGAAAATTTAAAAGTGAGTGTTGTTTTGTTATTAATCGACTCCCAATTAATTTAATTAAAGCTCTATGTTTGTGAATAAGTATCTTCAAAGTTTAAATGCAGTGTTTCCTGAAGAAATTTCCCCCTAACTCTGTAGATTCGGAAAGATTCTTCTCAGGGTGCTCTTTAACTGCTGTGGTCCTCAATGTCCCATTCTATAAGGATCATTCAAATGAAACCCGGTCACTTGTGTAAAGTAATGATAATGATTTTATTAACTCAAAAATAGTCACCAAAACTGTTGGCACATTTATCCTTGTGACAGTAGTCGGTCGATTGCATCTTTGAAGAAGCTAGCAGGCTGCTGTGAGATCCAGGCCTGGACCTATTCACACACTTCATCGTCCATTGTTAATCCATGTCCACGAATAGCTTGTTTTAGAGGTCCATAAACATGAAAGTCACACGTGAAAGGTTTGGACTGTACGGTAGATTTCTAGTGTTTCCCATCAAAACAGCTGCAATATTGTCTTCACCACATTGGCAGAGTGTGGGCAGGCATTATCATGCAGGAGAATAATGCCATTGGACAACATACCTGGGTGTTTCGACTTTACTTGTCTAAGGTTTGTTGTGTGTTTGGAGGAATTTAGTAACAGTGACGTCAAAATTAATATAAAAATTATTTGTGGTTGGTTTATTGACACTCGTCACTTACTTTTTCATATATTTATGAGAGACTAGTTTCAAAGGCCCTGGCCTCCATTTTCAAAAGTAAGTGACGAGTGTCAATAAACCAACCACAAATAATTTTTATATTAATTTTGACGTCACTGTTACTAAATTCCTCCAAACACACATCAAGTATAGGTTAACAAATCTTGAGGAATAACAAAATGGAGTTAAAGTGTGGAACAAGGAACATATTCATCTGGAAAAATAAGGATCGCGTAATGAACTTTGAAATCCCGCCAGCAGATAATTTGACAAAAAAGTTCATAGTTCCACCACCAGAGAGAGCAGATAACAACAAATGCCAGTTGGGAAGAGATTGAAAATGGAGGCCAGGGCCTTTGAAACTAGTCTCTCATAAATATATGAAAAAGTAAGTGACGAGTGTCAATAAACCAACCACAAATAATTTTTATATTGTCTAAGGTTCTTTAAAGTGGCCTGATAACGCTGGGCATTGATGGTGGTTCCCTATTTCAGGAACTCAACAAGCAGTGGGCCCTTGTGGTCAAAAAAGGACATCATGACCTTACCAGAACTGGTGTGAATGGCCTTTGATTTCTTTGGAGGTGGTGAAGTCTTACATTTCCATTGCTTGTTCTGAAGCTTGCTTTCCAGTTTGAAATGGTGACACCATGTCTCATCACCAGTGAGACAATATGCCAGAGAAAGCCATATTCCTCCTTATGATAACTTGCAGATGACTCAAAGACAGTGCCATTCGAGTACTGTACTATTCGGCATTCAGTTGCGCTAAAAATTGATTCATTCCTCATTCCTGCTTACTTGCCTTCATGTTCAGTAGTGGATGATAACATGAGTGACCACCTTCTCTTCAGCATGAAATCACACTGAGCGCATGCTGCAGTTGCTCTACCAGTAGATTGTGCCACCACACACACAGTTATATGGTGCCACCTTACGTGTTATGCAAAGTTAGACTCGTTGACCAGGTTTTATTTGAATGCCCCTAATATATTGGGCATAAAAGACTGCTTAATTTTGATCAGAGGTTTCTTTATCAGGCTTGAGGTTCTTTTACATACCATAAATCTAGGACATGGAACCACTGACTTCACTTCCCTTTCTGAAGAAAGCCATGCTAAGGATTTTTTACACCTGAAGAAATTCATTACCCTGCACTGGGTTCAAACCTGCATTTTCTGGAATCAGAGGCTAGCATTTTACCCCCAGATTATGGAGGATAATAGATCCTTGTCAGCACACAAACACCTGTCAAGCCAAATGTTCACAAAATCAGAACTGAATATGAATAATCTAGGTTTGAAAACATGTGTAGACTATTCCAACCAAGTTGAAGATTATATTGCTGACATCCAAATTGCTATACAAACACTTAATGAAGAAAATAGAAACACAGTAAGAAACAAATGCTCCAAAATAGTAGAACAAATTAAAAATAAAAATAAAATTAATTTTAGTAACCAAATCATAAACGCCCTTAAAAAGAAACCAGTTATTTATACTAAAGCAGACAAGGGAAATAAACTAGTAATTTAGGAAAAAGAAGATTGCATTGAGAGGATGGAAGATTTGTTAGAAGACAATTACCAAAAAGTAGAAACTAACCCATTAAAGTACTGCATTGAAACCACAAATAAAACTCTAAGAGAGCAAAATAATCAACAACAAAAATTTCACAAACTTAAAGTAGATAATCCAACCCAATTCCACACAAACATGCAACCATCAACAGTCTGACACACAGATTAGTAAATCTACCTCTCAGCCAGCAAGAATATCAAAACGAATACCATCAAATCTTAAAAACTGCAATTAAAAATGGATATGGAAAAAACCTTGTAGATAAAAAACTAAAATTATTCAAACTTCAAAAGAAATTAAAACAGATCACAGCTCTCACACCAATAAAACAAGAAACTAGATTTGCTAAATTTACTTACCACCCCTGGGCCACAAAAAAGTTCCAAAAAATATTCAAGAAATACAATATAACATTGGCACCAAAAAACAATTACAACATTAAAAACCTACTTCACAGTAATAATACTGATAAGATAAAACCAGAGGAAAAGTCAGGCATTTACAAAATTAAGTGTAAAGACTGTGAAAAAATTTACATAGGAAGGACAAAAAGGAACATAGGCACTAGAAAGAAAGAACACTTCAGGCACTTAAGATACAAAAATATTGATAAGTCCGCAATAGCAGCTCATTTCTGGTCTGAAAATCATGAAATTGAAGATAGCACAGAATTACTAAAATACCTACAAAAACATAGTGAACTCGTCATATGGGAGAGGATATACATAGAAAAACATAAAAACCAACTAATGAACTTTGAAATCCCGCTAGAAGATAATCCCACATTTCAGTTCATCACTAAATCAACAGATGGCAGCAACAACCCCAGAATTACCCACACCGCTGGATCTAGCGTCAGTCGCACAAGAGCCGTAGATGCAAACGAAGATTTGCGAAACATGTCCTCAAAATAGGTACGAAAGTGAAGCAGATGTGTAAAAAATGCGACTCATCTAAAATTTTATTAATTTTTCGCTTCACTGTGGTGTTCCAATACAGTTGAATCTCGATATAGATAATCCAACTTTACCAAGAGTATATGGGCTGCCAAAAATTCACAAAGCAGGGAAAGGCATGAGACCTATCACTAGTAGCATAAATGCCCCCACATATAATTTGGCCAAATGGTTACTAAATAAATTCAATAGTTTCCCAAAATTTTAAAGTGCAAATTTAAAAAACTTTTTAGATCTAGTAGAAAAAATCAAAGATATAAATTTGGACAAAAATGACAGAATGGTTTCATTTGATGTCACATCTTTATTTCGAAGCATACCAACAGAAAAATTACAGACTGTATTAAAAAATGGCTAACTACAATAGAAATGGAAGGAATAGAAGCAGAAGAATACATTTCACTAACAAAAATATGCATTGAACAAAACTGCTTCTGCTTTTATGGAAAACACTACAAGCAGAAATCAGGGTTATCAGTGGGCAACCCGCTTTCACCTTTTTTGGCTAACTTATTTATGAGTACATTTGAAACAAATTAAAAAGCCATCCCATTGATCTTCAAAGTTTGGTATAGATATGTTGACGACATATTTGCAATTGTACCAAATAAACATTTAGATGATGCATTAAAATTACTCAAACTGCAAGAAAGGACTATAAAATTCACAATAGAAAAGGAAATCAATGGACAAATTTCTTTCTTGGATCTAAATATCATCAGAAACAACACAAAAATAAAATTTGGAATTTACAGGAAATCAACACATTCAGAAAATTACGTAAAAAATAATAGCCACAACCCAATTACACATAAACATGCAGTAATAAATAGCTTTACACACAGACTAGTCAACATATCCATGGAAAAAGAAGAATATTTCAAAGAACAAAAAGCAATAATACACATAGCAGAAGAAAATGGATATAACAAAAGTTTGGTGTTGAAGAAAATTAGAAAAGCTAAACTAAAGAAAATCATTAAGGAAGCAACCGCATTTACAAAATAAAAAGAAGCAACAGCATATTCAGTTCATTCACATATCACCCAAAAACATTTAGTAAATTTAAAAAGATCTTCAAGGAACAAAATATCATCTTGGCACCTACTAATAGACACTCGATTTTAAAATTACTAAATTCAAAAACAAAAGATGAAATCCCATCAGTTAGCAGATCTGGAATTTACCAAATAAGTTGTAAGAATTGTGAAAAATGCTACATAGGTCAAACTAAAAGAAGTTTGAAAACCAGAGTCAAAGAGCACTTTAGAAACATCAGATTGAAACAAGAAGATAAGTCAGAGTAGCATTTCATTTTTGGAATGAAAATCATGATATTGATCCAAATCCAAAATTATTAAAAGGAGTGATAAACCAAAATAAATTGACAACATGGGAGAACATATATGGAAAAATAAGGATCACGTAATGAACTTTGAAATCCCACCAGTAGATAATTTGACAAGTTCATAGTTCCACCACCAGAGAGAGAGCAGACAACAACAGATGCCAGTTGGAAAGATATTGAAAATGGAGGCGATTGCCTTTGAAACTAGTCTCTCATAAATATAAAAAAGTAAGTGACGAGTATGAATAAACCAACTACAAATAGTTTTTGCTATGTGTTAACCTGTCGTTGGTAATGGAGGGAGCGTAGCACTCACTTCTATTTTTTAAAATATGCTGACACAAGAAAGAACCACAAGTAATGGTTCGTGATAGCTTTCTGTTGCACAGTCTAGATTGCGTGGTAAAGAACTTCAATAAATGTCTGGCAATTAGATGTTTGTTATTAAGTAGTTGTTGCAGGTGTGCACTATCTATGAGCATTGAGCTCACCTGCGACCAACTGTGTTGGGCATTTTCAATCTTCTGTATAAACCCAGGGAGTACGTTTGAGGTGCCCTGTAAAGTAATATTCCAAAAAATGAGTAGCAAGTACACCTGTTTTGCAAATAAGACACAAGTACGTCAATGGATAGATGAAGTTATGACTGAAGATGAACCTCCTCGTGAGCTTTCTGAAATGAATGAAGTTTTCACCAATGACCAATAAGATTCAGATGTGGAAATGGCAGAAAATGGTGACCATGATATGGATAGTGAGCAATGATGCTAATGAAGAAGGTATATCAACAAAGTGGAGTACCAGTGTATGTAGGGCTTGATAATATAACGAAATAGAAAGTGCATGCTTCTCCAAGAAATCGATGATGAGCAAGAAATATTGTTTTGCATCCTCCTGGTGTAAAGGGTGTGGTAAAAGCAGCACAGAGTATAAATGATTGCTTGAAGTTATTTTTTCCTGACTCATTCATTGAAAAAGTTGTATATACCAATACAAAACTTGAAATTTGTTCAAAATGTAGCTGCCTTCGAGATGTGTTGGACTCAAACATGGATGAAATTAGGGTCCTTTTTGCACTGCTGTATTTATCAGGGTTCATGAAGTCATCACACCAGCATGTTGAGGACCTATAGGCAACTGATACAACTGCTCCTGAACATTTTTGTCTCATAATGAGGTACAATCACTTCTACTTACTATGTGTACTTAAGCTTGACGATATTAGAACCAGGCCTGAGAGAAAGCAGTTTGATAAGCTTGCACCGGTTTGAGAGATATTTGAGGAATTTGTGGAGCTATGCAAGTGTCACCACAGTTCTGAACACGCCACCATAGATGGAATGCTGGGAAACCTTCCAGGGTGCTGACGATATATGGCAATATATGCCTAAAAAGCCAAGCAAGTACATGGTTTGAAAATATTTGCAATGGTTGATTCTTGTATGTTCTATACATCGAACATGGAAATTTATTATTAATTTATAGATGAGTCATATTTATTACAAATCGGCTTCACTTACGTGTAATAAATACGACTCATCTATAAATTAATAATTATTTCGCTTCACTGTGGTGTTCCAATACAGTTAAATCTCGATATATGGAAATTTATGTTGGCAAGAAACTATAAGGACCCTATGCTGTAAACAGTCAGCCAAGCAGTGTTTAAATAGACTTATTGAACCTATTGTACATTCTGAAAGAAATTTGAACAGGAGCAATTGGTTCACATCAGTTGATTTGGTGAACAATCTAGTGCATTGTAGGAATGCTCCATAAAAACAAGAGGGAGATTCCACCAATCATGGTAAATACAAGAACAAGGCCAGTGAATACAAGTCTGTTTGCTTTCAATGAAGAATCAGTGCTAGTATCTTAAGTTCCATGGGGTACTGAAATGTACTGTTGATATTATCTATACTATGTCCAACAAGAGAATAAAGTACCGTAAACAAAACACCAGTTTGTATCACTTCGCATTCATGTGTATTCAGAATGACAGTACTGTTACCGCTTCGTTAAGTATAATATTAATATGTATTAATATGAATATGCATTTTCAACACAAGAAACTCGTATTTATTCAAGCCAACTGCTTAATCGCTTCGTTAAGTATAATATTAATATAAATTTTCGACACTAAAGGCACATTTTTTAAGCTAAGTATCACACAGCATACTATTAATATCCATGAAAATTAACTGCTACTTACGTCAATTGTATTCCTTTAATCTGAGCTGGAAATTGGTTTGATACCCTCCAGGTCTGACGTCTCTGTGTCGCTCAATCCATTCAAGTAACAATGATGAGATGGCAGTCTTAGTACAGCATGACCCGCAAGTTTTGCCATTTCGTCAATTATGTATTTTTCGTACTCTTTAGCACGAGACTTGACCATTGCCAGCAATTCCACCTTAACATGACCCTCATAGAAAACTATATTTTTACTCTGTAGCCATGTTATAATGTCGCTTTTTTTCCAAGATTTGTATCACAATAACACTATTTGGTTGTAATTTGGGGAGAATCTTTTCAAACTAGGATTTGAAAATGTTGCCATTCATTTCTTTATGATAGTCTCCCGTTGTTTTGAAGGCTAACACAAATTCGCCACCCTCAACAAAACCATCATCACTTCATATGTGCAAAACTATAAGACGCTTGCCCCTCCCCATAGGATTTCTAAGTCCTGCACTTAAACCAGATTGAAATGCAATTTTTTTTTTTTTTTTTTTTTTTTTTTTTTTTTTTTAAATTTCACTGTGGTTTCAGTCCACACTTTGCTTGTCGTATGTCCCTTGTTTACCCACGTCTGGTCTAAATAATAAACTTACTGCGTTTTACAGAGTTCCTTTATTTTGCGGAGAAAATCTCTTCGCCATAAAATAATATCTCTGTCCACAACGACACTGTCTTTTTCTGTTCACAAATTTGAAACCAATTTCCAGCAGCAGTTTGTAGAGGAAAGATCGTTTGAAGTCTGGAAGCTCAGGATCACAGTTAACAGACAACATTTTTTTTGTTTAAGGTGGGAGGTGGAACCGACACACCAGTAAACTCAAATGTTAACTTCACCACTTCATTGATAGCAAGTTCTGGAAATTTTTCACAGAACTTGTTAAATACATTCAATATTATAATCTTTTCACCACTTCGTAAAGGCTTTCCACGTGCATGTTCAAACAGTACTTGCCAGTCCTGCCATGATTCACAACTGTTTGCCTTCCTGGACACTCCTCTCATCTTCAATATGCGCGCACAGCATGATTTCCATTAATTACTAACTTATCTATAAGTAAATGCTTTTTATAGTTGAAATATGTTTAGTATGCACTTGTGCGCTATAACAAAATGAACTCAGACTCCACACCTCTGTAGCAGTACTTTATCAAGGGACTATTTACACCGCGGAAGCATCATGGAAATTGTGAAGAACGCACGCTATGATCAACGGTAACATGGTTTTGTTTACATCTACTTTATTCTCCTACTGCAAGCAGTATAGCATGCACAATGGCGATGAGATTGACAGCAATACTAGTGAAAAGATGAAACCAGAAGTTGTAATGTTCTATAATCTAACAAAAGGTGATGTGGATGTCGTCAATGAACCAAAGTCATGATACACTACTGTCAAAATGTGCTTTAGGTAGCCTCTTCGGATCTTACATACTGTGCTGGATATTACGGGGATAAATTCCCAAATCATTTTTTAAGCAAATGTACGTACTAGATTGAGAAGGAACTGTTACTTGAAGAACTTAGCTCTTGAGCTTACAAAGCTTCATCCTGCATCCAGAGCCTTTACTTCAGGGATTCATGAGCACCTTGGATTGGAACTGAAGAGAAAAATAGGCCTTGAGGGGGAGAAAGATCCAGTTCCTTCTGAAGCAGCCGTTACAAGTGTAAGAGTCAAATGTGGTTTCTTCCCCAAGAAGAACAGAAAGACAACTGTAAGGTGCAAGAAATGTGTTCAACCCTGTGGTGAACACTCACTTTTTGTTGCAGGTGTCATACAAGTACTAAAGATATTTCTAGTGGCAGTGAAAAAATCGTGCTTATCTAACAAGATAGACTATAATTTTCTTTATTTGATGAAACAGTTGTATGATTTTGAATATAGTGAATAAAAATGGTAGCAATCTTAAAGAATTTTAAGTTAACAGTGAAAAATATGAGATTTAATTGACTTGTATGTGATATTAAAAATGTCTAAGAAATATTATTTTATTGTATTGTTTGTAATGAATTACCATATTATAATAAAAAGAATGTAACATGATAAAAATAATATTGCACAAAAAGCAGTGATTAAACCCACATTAAACTGAATTCAAGATTGGAAAAGAAAGAATGGGCGCAATGCTCACCCGCGACCAACGGTGTTAAATGGATGGTGTCCAATGACGGGTTAACTGATAACTGATTTCCATTAACTGATAAACGTTATAAACTTACATCTAAGCATTTTAAAAAAAATGTGGTTGCATACTCCAAATCAAATAACAACCAGAATGATGTCTTAGGAGGAATGCACATTGCAGGTACCAAAAAGTATAAGCTTAAAGTTAACTTAAGTGCATATTTTCAAAAATATGGAGTATTTTACCCCTTTCACCAATATGAATGTCACATGACGTCCAAATTAAAATGCCCCAAACTGATGTGGATGTGTATAGATGTCCTGCGCATACATGCATTTAATGCTTATTTAACACCAATTATTTTAATCTTCCTATCTTACAATAAATTTAAATTAGTTCTATAAGGGATGTAAATGTACCCATAAAAATTTATTTTTGAATTGTTTACCTCAAAACCTGGATAAACACCCAAGGACACATCTGCAGATTCACACCAAATAATATTGGTTTCCTTGTGAACTTTTTCGCGACACACTAGACATTTTCGAAATGGTTGCGACTTTTTTGGTTGTGGGTGCTATCCTTTTAGGAAAGTGTTTTCTCTGAAGTATGAGGGGTGCTGTAGTGGTGGATTTCTTACCCCCCAGTATGAAGAGGCCTCTGAGCATTATAGTGCTCAATTAGGTAACGAGCTATTTATACGTGCAAGTACAGGTAGGTCAATATCTTGCATGAATTTACAGCTGTGCAAATCACTAAACAATTGTGTATGTTTACATCCAGTGATATAAAACTACTTTTTTTTTTACCATTTAACTGTTTTTCGTTAATAGGGATAGCTAGTAATAGCTGAGCCACACCACCCATATTTGACCCGTCATTTCCCCAAACAATGGAGTAGCTAACATGCCATCTGTAGACCAGTACACGTCTAATGAAGGCTTACAAAATATAACACGTGCACTGTTCACTTCTGAATTCTCCTCGTAGCCCTAATTTGCCTTTAGAGGTCAGGGCTTCTGTCATCCTACTCACATATACCTACATTTGTTTACGTGACAATGAGAGACACTAAGTCAGCAGTAATTTTTTTGGTGTGAAAATGTCAGTTGGTTGGATGTCAGAAGTTAGCTGTACACCAGAAAATATGTTTATTTGTCTATATGTCTATTTGTGTTAGTTATTTTGAGCACTTTGGAGAGCTGATTCTTCATGGACACCTGAAGGAAGTGGATCATCACTTCCTCACTGCTACTTATATCTTAAACACCTCCCTCATAATCGCCTTCAATATCAAAATCAGGTCAAACAAAAGACAACAAATCTTCCAGATTTTCTAAAGTGATGTCAGAAGCCTGTACACATCCTACGCAATCTAATTTATTTGCTACATTACTGGGATAAGCCATGGTTAACATTGAAATTTAACAACTTCAAATGTGCCATTCATTTAGCTCTTGATAGCTATAAGAAATCACTCTGAACACTGAGAGTTTATAAATAACTAAAATACTGAGCGAAAACAGCTGCATAAAGCTACCAGAAACTTTGGTTGTGAAATACTGTAATAACAGATGCTGACAGAGAGGTTTCTTTCCAGCATGTGTGTAATGCAACATATACAATGATTATCGCTTGGTATAGCATAAACTAAAAGCTAAAACCTTGAACCGAAGAAGTCGCTTGCACAGCTATACATACATTCATTTGTATACATACAAAACAAAATGATTCAAATATTAAGCATGTTCGGCACAAAGAATGGCTTTTGCTACAGTGAAACAAAGTAGTGAAATTTCAAGAATATATTAATATTGTCACCCAATTATCAGAAGGCACAACCAACTGACGGCTGAGTGAGGGACGGGAAGCATTCGGTCACGCCTACCCATTTATCTTGTAGCGCTAACGAGGGGATGGTTGGAAAAACATCACTAGCCATCTCTTTCCCCTCCCCCTGCCGTCTGGAACAGTCGGGATGATTCACTGTACCGCGAGACTTCCAGAAACAGCGATCTCCCTATATAAGGCCTGCAGTGGGCGAGTCAAGTGAGTTCTTGGCGAGCAGCCGCGAGGAGCGCCGAGCTAGTGAACGGACGGGAAGACTGTACGCGTATCAGAGGAGTTGTACGTAATTGTGAGTGTAGAGTGGGCCTGTGACAGACGAACTGGCGAATTGTAATTGTGTGCGCTACGTAATCCTGTGTAATCGGCAAGTGTTCCAACTGTAATTCGGAGGAAATAAAGAACATTTTGAGTTTGTGCAATTGGACTTTTAATTTCACGAACCCACAAAGTCACAATATAGTCTCTACTTTATTGTTACTGTAGATGTATACTGCCTTTAATGGGTTTTAAACCAGTTGTTTTTAATAACTTAATAAATACGGAAGATACGGATTTGTATTTATGATGCATTTTTACAGCATATAACAATTTAAATGTCTTGTTCTGTTTATTGGGTATCCGTTTCCGGCCCGTGAAGGGTTTAAATGGCCATCGGCAAAGCGGTTAAAAGTTTTGGTAGCATAAATGCATGCATAGTGTGTGCAAATCTCAGAGCTGCTCGTTAGTATCTTTTAACTAGGTTGATTTCTTAGAAAGTGAAGGAAAAGAGTACGTAAATAAGCGAAAATATCTAAGGGTCTACAGCTAAAGTTATAAGAATACCATAATCTGTTAACCTCAGTTCACTGTTCATTACAAGTGCTATTTGTTATTAGTATATAGCTTAGCTTTATTTCTGGAATATATTTACTCTAAGGAATGAGGGAAGACCCTGAAAATGTCTGTTTAAAATTAACAAACTGGGATTCCAGAAATACAGCTGCAGAGGCAGGAATGCTCTGGCAATGTTACTTTAATCATTAATTGCAAACTTAGAAAACTAATTTTCCTGTTGCTTCTTTTACGCTTACTGGTTACAAAATGTGATAAAATTTAATTTTTCTCTACAGCAATAAATACGTAGAACAAGAGCTTCTTGCACAATGCATCGAAGGATTTGGATTATCAGCATTGCACAAAGATGACAACATCACACCTGACCTAATGATCCAATGTTGTGAACGGTTGCTGAAGCACAAAATTGTTCTAGCACCTTTTTTGAATGGAGTGCGCTTGTCTATTACTAATTATTATTCAGTTCTCTCCAATGGAGAGATGTGTGTGCCATGGGACTGGAAATTATAGATCCTGCCTTAAATTTGGTTGTTTATTGTATGAATGAAATACACCTTTGCATCTGTGTAAATAATTTAAGGATAATCTTTGGGTTTGTTAAGTCTTCACATTCAGTTATATTTATTGGGGTGATAAATTAAATATGCTCTTAGTAACTAAAACAATGGGTAACATTCAGAACACCATTGTATTACATTGTGCCATTTTGATAGAATAAGCTCATAGCGAACATAATACTTTCATATGTGATTCTTCTCCAATGAAAACTAATTCTAAATGGCTTGGCTATTTATTTTGATGAAAGAATCTGTTAGTTATCAGTATTTTCCTTTGGTTCCTCTTATATGTACAAATGAGTACAGGAACTGCAGGAGTTGGTAGTTTTATATCTTACTAATTTCTTTCTTTAATAACCTCTCTATTTGATTATACCTTCATTCAGATATGAACTGGTCTGAAAGAGAAAATGGAGAATATGTGTATTAGATCTGTTAAAATCATGTCTGGAACTGAAGAATTACTCATAAATTCTAGAACACTTACAAGTTGAAGAGCTGATCCACTCATCCCAAGTTCACAATAAAATCTCATGGAATTTGAGCTATAATAAGAGGTGGAGAATAACATGAAATTAAGTATGAGTGATGTATTTAGTTTTATACTCCAATTCTGGGCCTGTGATACTTGTTGCCCCATCCCTTAAGGACAACCATGACTACGTTACTATATGAATGTTTTAGGTGACTGCACCTATTGTCCTTTTATAACTTCTGGCACCAATGGTAGCAGTATTTTAAGGATGAACTGTTTATTTATAGAAATTCTAAATAATAATGTAAGTTAAATACACAATTGAGTTGCTTCACTAACAGTTAATGTGTTTTGTAGGAATGTTGTCTGAATGATCAATTTGCTGATGATGTAGGCAACATCACTTAAAAAAGAAATTCAGGTAATTTGTTAGTGAAGTAATTCATGTATACATTTGACTCACATTACAATGGGCTTTACTCTATGCCATCACTGACATACCACTTGCAAAAGTTAAAGGCATATGAATGCTGGCCAATGCTCAAGCGGAGCGCTGTTGCCAAGCATGGTGGGTGTACCGGCAGAGGTTCTGTACATAGCACGTTTTACATGCCAGCAAAGGTTCTGCCTATTTTTCCCATTAAACAGCACCTTAAATATTCCTAAAGTATTAAAATCTTAACTTGGCACACATCACAGCAGCGGAACAGCAAGCACAGTTTCCATTCTAGTAACTCGCATTCCAACTTTGTGGCTCTTTCCCGGAGATTGAAATACAGGCACACTCCCTTTTTCTAAGCATGAAGCTGCTTCACTACAAATTCGTGGCACTGTATGTGCACTACCTACGCCACAAGCTTCTACAGTTAATTGCTGGATTTTTTAAAAACCTACACTTGCCCTATATTCTGGATTGGAGAGCTTTCGTAAAAAATTTTTCTTACTAAATATAATTTTTCTGCCCTGAGAATGAATCACTTCACGTTTGTTGATCGAAAAATCACTTGTCCCAGTTTTGAGGGACATGTTCACACATTCACATCACAAGCACTGGAGAAAATATATATGTATTATAATTATTAGCAATATTTTAGCTTGAATTTGACTCACGACTTAACGATGCCATTCACTTTAACAAAATAACAAACCCTACTTTTTTTTTATTTATTTTTTTATATTTTTTTTATATTTTAAAATATATATCTATGTATATAGATATATATTTTTCTTTCTTTCTTTCTTTCTTTTCTTATTTATTTTCATTATTTTATTGTTTCCGTTTAATTACCTATCTGTTTTCTGCAGTTTCACACACATACACTATACACATAAACATCCATGCCCAGGGTGGGACTCGAACCCGCGACCCTCTACGCAGTGGAATGCTAGAGACATATGTTCTAACGACCATGGCTACGAGGGCCGGCTTACTTTGAAAATGAACTGAACATTAACTCTGTCTGTTTCAAACTGCATGCAATAGGTGAACTGTTTATTTATGCTTGAGATAAGTGTTGTCAGGAAGGAATGTTGTTTTTCATGCTTATCTGTGTTGAATGGATGGATGTTGGGTAACCATAACCATATGAAAGATAAAACTTGCATCACTTGTGTTCTAAGTATTGTAGAGATAGGATTTTTGTACAGTCATGATCAGAAAATAAAATTCTTTCTTATTATGAGATTGGCATCTGTCATTTTCAAATATTAATATCCGAGCATAATGAATGAGATAATGTTCTCAGTTCAGATGCATGAGATGCATGTACCACATTCGGCAGAGTTGGTAGGAGGAGCAAGCTTAGGATTCACTGGAGTCTTGCAGTAGTGCCCGCTTCCATATGCCTTTAACTTTTGCGAAGATTATACATATGGAACCATGCTTTTTTTCCTATTCAAGGCATAAAGTATTATATTATTTGTACAAACTTGTGCAAGTGATTGGGATATTTTCACAAAAGCACTAGTCATTTCTTTTAATTTTAGCTGCTAATTTCAAACTTCCTTGAGTTCAAAGTACATGAGCTGGTATAATGACCCTTATAATGTGCCATCATATTGATATAAACAGTGTGCTGACTTGAATATTTGCACAAAAGTGCCATAGTAAGTTGTCCTTACATATTGGATATGAAATATCACTTTTCATTAATGCCTAGTTGCTCAGTATTAAAGTTAAATTTTGATCAGCTTAAATATAAATATATCCTTTCAGATTATACATTCTAGGGTTGTTATACCCATATATTTTTCTGTTAATATTTTATTAATACTTTCATACCAAAGGCAGAAGAGTTTTGAAACTGTAAAGTGTTCATTGCTTATGAAAGTGCACTTGCAAATTGTCTTAGGGTTAGCATATCTCATCAGTGTGTAATTATCTTCACTGAAGTCTATACAAATGTTTGAAAAGCTTTATAAAATCCAAACTTATAAACTGTGCTGTTGAGGCATTGAGAACCCCTTTTATGAAATATTCTTATGTTTAAAGTCTGTAAAACCACATTTTTATGCAAAAAGTCTCAACAATAATTGGCCTCCAAAAGTGTAATTAATCGGCTTTATGGAATAAAGTCAAGTGTTTTAAAATCGAATTATTTGCATGTCTTAAATTTTCTTGTTAATAGTTAAAACATTCACTTCTAATAAAATTGAGAGTGCTGCCAACAAATCTAGCATTTCTTAAATATAGTACCAGTAAAACAACTGCAACAAAATTTGAAGTAGACTTAACCTTTTGTGTGACAAATGTAATGAAATTGTAATTTATGCCGAAAATAGCTATTGTATTTATCCATATAGTGTTGTTATTTCTTGAACTTTTTTATCTGTGAAATTTGCTTTGTTTGTTTTATGATTTGACAAGGGATTTTCCTATATATGTTTTCAGCATCTAAATTTTAGGTCACAGCTTGTGTAATCTGATGCTGTTGGATTATTCTTATGGGGATATCCAAAAAGAAGAGGTTAGTGGGGAGGTTGAATGGTGGGCGGAAGAAGGGAGAGGCTCTACAAACCATAGATGCCTTGAATTTCAGTAAATACTATCTTAATTATGTCTGCATCTTTGAATGACTGACAAGAACTTTAATTCCTTTACATTTTAAATATTACATTAAGAGTTTATTTTCTTGCAAAGTAAATTCTCATCAAATTTTGTTGCAACTTCTTCAGTGGTATTAACATTTCTGTGAAAGTGTGTTCACTAATGAATGGCATGCTTTATTTATTCATTTGTAGGCATATAAGAAAAATCATGAAGTCCATTTCTGTTTCTCTTGAGATTTTTCAACTTCAGTATTCTCCAATGTTGAATCGTTGATTCTGATTAACTCCCAGTCCCAATGACATTTGTGATAGCTCAGAATCATTCTTAGCTGTTTCATTTTGATACGGATCTCAGACATTCCATTTTGTAAGCAGCAATGCTATTGTTAGATTTATCATCCTGGTGCCCCACCAGGTTGCTAAATATCACATTTTTAATAGAAGATATTGAATGAAAAGCACAGCAACAAAAAATTATCCAAACCCTCTTCCTGCTTACTTTAGGCCTCTTCATTGGACATTGTGATTGCACACATATACTGACTCTTCCACCTGGAAGTGCATAGTTGTTTTTGAGACAATGCTATCAAACATTTTTGACATGCACAAATACTATTCTCAGTCTTCTAACACAATTTATTGGATATTGCTTATTTCTGACTTTTATGTCTAAATGTCAAGTGATCAACTCTTTAGATGTTATTAATAACTGCAAGTTACCAAATTTTATGTGATTTACCATTAGGTCACAAATCTTTGACTTTACCTGTTATACAGAGGTTGCCTAGAAAGATATCTTAGCTTATTTTGTGAAAAACTAGCCTTAGAAGTGTAATAAGACACAATAATATCTAAAGTATTTCCTGTAGTTGTTAAGTGTAGCAATGTCATCGCTCTTCATTTTTAAAATCTGTGATTTCTAATTTAGATCCAAACGTTAAAACATTCCTTTATCAAAGCAATAAAAGTGGCTTAAAAGTTTCATTATATGATCACACTTATATATATGTAGGTATAAAAAATGTAAATAATGTACATTAAACCATAATATACTTTAATATTGACCTGTGCCTTAGGAGAGCAAAAATAATCTGTTAAGATAGGGTTGTGCTACAGTAGTCTAAATATAGAAACACATTATAAGTACTGTGCTATAGTTATTTAAATATCACACAAGTTAGAAATGTCTGAAAAGGCCAAAGGGCTCAAATATACAAATTCAATCATAAAGAAAGTGAGCAAAAGCAAACAGAATTGACCAAGTTACTAAAAGGGATGGTAAGGTAGAATGTATCTTGATGTTAAAGGTGCCTACATTAGTGGATTCTAAACCAGGAATATATGCTCTTGTCCCTCCTAAATGTAAAATGTTATAAAGTGGAGTAACATCAAAGAAATAAATGTTTGAATGATAAATATCATGACAGTGGTTTTCCTCATAGATTTTTCTTTCTTTTCTTTGTTTGATTTTTCTTTATTTTCATTGTTTCTTTCTCTCTGTATTTTTAAATTATTTAATTGTTTTAAAAGTTTAAATTCATTAAAATTTAGTGGAAGAACACTCAGTACAAGGGGATGTGGAATGAAGACTCAATTTAAATGAAATCAACTTGCATTAAAGATAAACATAGCAATACCAATAGTTTTATGTTGTATAGCTTCAACCACTCCTTTCTATAATAGCGGCAGTTGCCAATGAGCACTGTGGATGTGAACAGGCAAAACAGTGCACAGCTGATTTGGAGGTTTTTATATTTTCCCTTTATATACATATATGAAGGAGGGGTAATTTTAGAAATCAATCAATTTTGACAATTCTTTCACCATTAACTGATGTTTGGTGGAATTTAGTAACAGTGACATTTTAAGTAAATTAATGTAGATAGGCTATAAATATTTCTAAAAATTTTAAACTTGATGGTGGGAAGATTTCATGTGTATGCTGTTTATCATCCTGTTTCTTTGAATATGTATATCAAAGTATTTGTCTTTTCTTTCTTTCTTTGACACACTACTTTGTATGTGGCAGATTTTTTATAACTTCTATCTCAAAGGGATAATTAAGGGGGCTTAAAACATTTTGAAGGAGTAATTTCATATTATGTTCTTTATCACCAAATATTTTTCTAATTTTGATGAACTTTGTCAGGAGTACTTCTGATATGATTTTCAACAAAATTTGATAAACGTGGTTTTTAGAATATTGCAAAAATTATAATCTACTTTGCTGTTTTCAATAACTTATGCTACCTTTATTTTCAGTCTGTAATTTCAAACCCTAATATGCAATTCAACTATTTTTGATGTAGCTAGACAAAACCTTGTTTATTTATACAGGGTTGGGGCGGATAAAACCTGCTTGTATTATCACAATGATTTGAAACAAACCTCAAATGGAATAAGATGAATAAACAAATGTGTCCTGTAAATTACCTTCATAACAAGTGTTGGAAGTGCCCTCCACCTGCATCTTAGATACTTCTGGCTCATCTTAACAGATTAATAAATTCATGTGTGAATTCCTCATGGGTGAGGAATTCTTTCTTTTCATCAATGGAATGAGATTCTGTTCATACACTTTTCCATTCAAATACCCCGATAAATATGTCACATGTAGACAATTCTGGTGACTGTGATGCCATTGCTTAGTCCTCTCTTCAGTAAACTCTGATGAATATGGGTAAGTGACCTCTCAGATCTGATATGTTGCTCCATCTTGTTGAAAGTAGCAGTAATTATGCCCTTCTTCTGTTAGTTGGAGATAAATTTCATCCAAAATGGTCAAGTAGACATCTGTGTTGACTGTGATATTGAAGAATATTGGTCTCATAATGTGTTCTGTGGTCATGTTGCACACACTGCAAAGATTTCACTAATCTTTTGGTCATTTAGAGGTTGCTTGAACAATGGGTTAGGATTATATGTTACCCAATACCTACTGTTTTGAGAGTTTGCATTTCCTAATAAATGAAGAAGAAAAACTCTTTACTAATAAACATCAATGGGCCCATAACATCTTTAACCATTATTAATTTTTAGATGAATCGTATTTATTACACATCTGCTTCACTTTCGTACCTATTTTGAGGACATGTTTCGCAAATCATCGTTTGCATCTTCGGCTCTTATCCGACTCTGGAGTCGCATAAGAGCCGAAGATGCAAACGATGATTTGAGAAACATGTCCTCAAAATAGGTACGAAAGTGAAGCAGATGTGTAATAAATACGACTCATCTAAAAATTAATAATTATTTCGCTTCACTGTGGTGTTCCAATACAGTTAAATCTCGATATCTTTAACCATGTTCAACAACCAGTGGCCAACATTTACACAATTTTTGCTATCAGGCTCCTTCAGTTGTACAGCTGTCTGTCGGTACAGTTTTAATTTCCAAGACTTCAACAGATCTCCTCAGGTTGCACAAACTGTTAGGCCAATCTCATGGTGAACTTTTGAAGCTTCCTAGTCATCATTTCAGTTGTAATGGATTCAGTCATTACCCATTTTTGTACCAAATCTTGAATGATGCTTTTCTCTGATACTGGGAGAAGCAAATATTTCTCTTTGAATAATTGTCATGATAATATAGAGCCCTGTAATATAGGATCCAATTCTCCAGAATTATTGCTACATTTTCAATTCCTTATGCAGAAAGCAGGTTTAACCCATCTGGTCAAAATATTGCACAATGAAGCGTTCTACTGCACCTGGTGAAAATCATAGATAACTTCCAAAGTCATCCTGGCTCTTATTTTTAAGGACATAGAACTTTGAATTTTTTAAAAACTACCTTTGTCTTATTTTCGACCCCCTTATAGACAAAACTATACCACTTAGGCCAGTCAGGGCAGAAATTTGGGCACTTAAGTTATAGGACTTGGTGAAAGTGACAGGAACATTAAAAAAAAAAAAAAAAAAAAAAACCTTTGGATACTTACATATTAGGTAACAATGAAAATTGTAGGCTACTATTAATACTTTCAAAAATCACCCCATTCTCATTTTCAACCTCTGGTTTACAGAACGCACATGCATTGCTGTGCAAGACAGTATTAAATATTTTAAGAAATGACACTTGCAAAGGAAAACCAGCTGTCATGTTTTGCTATAATTACTGGATTAGTTTCATATTTTATATTGTTATTTATTTCAGTTTAAAAGTAATGCTGGTACTCCGCTTTACTGTGAAATATTTACTTCACAGAACATGTTTTGAAAGTTGTAGCCTTTTAAAATTAGTAGTAAAGTTTAGCACTTATTTCTTTGTTATATCAGCAACAACCAAGTAGATTCTCCCCAGTCAATGTCATCAGTATTAAATTTTGCATTTCCAAGTTAATCTATTCAAGTAAAAATGGTATTATAACTCACACTCTGTATCTGGAAATGCCAAATTGGTTGGTCACAAAGGGTTTAATACTGGCCTTTAATGCTTATAAGTACCAAATTAAAATCCTATAAAGTACAAATACCATCAAAGTTACAAATAAAAAAACGTGCTAAGTCCACAAAGAGTACCTAAAGGAGAATTGAAGACTCCTACATTAAATAAATGTGGTATTGTAACATTGTGGTATTATACTTTTGCATTAGAATGATTAATTTCCATCAGTTTTGAGGTGTTATTCTGCATCTATATTGTAGTTAAAAGAAAAAAGGACTATGAAGAACATTATTATAATCTGTTCACTGTAAGAATCAAGTAAATGTCAAAGAAGCACATGGTGGAAATAAACCACATTGGCTGGTGGGTTTTAATACTCCTGTGTCCTTCTACAATATAGTTCCGCAGTTTATTAAGTTTCTTGCTTTATCTGCTTTCAGTAAACCATTCAAGTTCTGTTATAATATAGAATTAACATTATAAAGTAATTATAGTAAGAGCAATGACTCTCAAAAGTTGAAAAATGCACTGTTTGAGTAACAACTATGATGGCAGTTAAATTCCGGTGATGACATTGATGTTTAGGTGTGCATATACAGATGCTACATATAACCAATTACGTACTAAAAGGCAGAGCTCATTGCAGAATGCGGAGTAATACTTTACTTTATTCTAACAGCAAACAGATTATAAATATATTGTTATGCACATGTAAACTGGAGTAAATCTGAAAAGTTAGGCTTGCTATTAGTGACTAATGACTTACATACTGTTACCCCAAAACAAATTATAAGGATATAGCTTTGATATTTAAGAACAGATAATGCTTTGCTCTCATACCAAGAGTCCTGGTATTTGGTGATAATTTGTAATCATGTGACTAGTCTTGTGAACTGGATGTATGGCAAGTGCTAATTAATTGATAGAGTTGGAATGATAGTGTTCGTGCATTAAAGTATTAACTAGTCTTCCTTTTACATTATTGAATATTATGTATATCTTATCACCAGTTATTGGACTATAATCATATAGATTATAGAGGAAACTTGTGGAAGAATTTACCAAAATTATACAAAGGTAATGCTAAGAGGAATGCACTGAAATAAGAGCATAACTAGTGCAATATGAATTAAATCAATTCAAATCAATTTGATTGCAAATTGAATTAAAGGCCTGCATGGGCAAAGATCGTCAGGTTTGCCCTTTCATGATCTGAACTTAGCCTGAGAATAAGTTACTGGGCAGATTCATTTGACAAAACCAGTGAATAATCCCATAGGAAACTTCAGTAATTTAAAACAGTGAATAATCCCATTGGAAACTTCAGTAATTTAGCTACCCTAGGCATATGTATGCATGTGTAATGTGCATTCAAAATTCATGGATCAAAATAGTGGGATGAATTTTGTATGTGTACTATATCAAGTTTAACCTCACCAGCATTTGTCAGTTTAAGCCTGAATATACCCCGAGGGCATCCTGCACCATGGCATAGCGGGCTAAGACAGCATGCCTTGGTCCCTGGTCACGGAAAGCAGCCCGGGTTTAATCCCACCCATGTGGTGGGGATTTTAGGTCCTGGGTATAGGACTGGTGCCCACTCAGCATTGTGAGGAAAGTGAGGAGCTTACGCTAGGTAAGCGGCCCTGGTCACGGAAACCAACATTCCAGCTGTGGGATGCCGAGATGCTGATCACACACCCCCATATCGGTTGGATGATTGTCCACCTCCGCCGTGCGTAAGTGGGCGTGAGGCCGGCAGTCGGGTTGGTAGGCATTGGCCCTCTAAGGGCTGTTGCGCCAATGGTTTAACTTTAATACCCCGAGGGCTTTGTTCGAGTCCATGCAGACCTGCAGAGTGCATATCAACTACGAAGTCCTATGGCAGCACATGTGCACTGGCCACCAGTCCAATGTAGACATCTCCATTTCTCCTTTCAACCAGAAGGAATCTAGGTACAGGCAGCCAGGGAGGGGAAGTGACAACTCTCACTCACATTTCTAGCCCCTCTCACATCCACATTTCCCCTCGCCAGAGGACTTCCTATTTCGTCTGTATGCTAATATAAATGTGCCAGTCAGAATCTTGTATAGAACAATATTATATTTCATATATTCCAGATTTGGCATATGCAGAAAATTTAGATATATGAGAACATACTTCTTGTAATAGCAATTATTATGTGATAATTATGTGTTGCACATTGTACCAGTGTAACAAGGAAATAAAGTGAAGATATCTCCACCATCGGTTAATTGGTTAATATTTTACCAGTAATGTACCATTATATGGTATTCTAAAATTGGCAATGATTGAAATCCCAGTGAGATGAAATGTATGACCTAAATATTATATTAAAAACCTTAACTTCTAGTGAAAAAAGAAATGTGTTGCCTAGGAGTTCCACAGTTACCCCAGTTTGCAGTACTTTTTAAGTTTAAACATTTATTGTGATTGTGGTAGAAATAGAGTGAAAGATGCCTCTTTCCTTGTACTCTTGAAGAAATACCTCTTCAAATAGTTACTATTCTTGTTACTACAATGCTAATGATCACCAAACATCTTAAAGGAGCTGTCGAATTTAAAATTAATCAGCAGAATGATTTTCTGAAAAAACAAAGTTGGACAGAAATTACAAGAAGGTTGGTTTTTCTCAATATTCAGTAGAGCAATTTATATAAAGCAGATATCCAGAGGTTTAGGAAAACATTTGATTTCATTGCAAGTTCTCTAAGGTTGTACACAGTAGATGCTTTTAAATGTATGTTTGAGTGTTAAAAATATACAAATAAAATAAAACTGGTTTATGAAATTGTGCTTTTATACATAGTGTTGATATTTATTCTCTTTTTAAAGAGCAAGCAGATACCTGCTCAACATAGTTATCAAAGCAAGGCTGAGATCAGACTGCACTCATTGTATCAGTTCCCCAGGCATGTTCTACCAAGTTCAGAAAAGCAGTTTATTATTCACTATTAGGACAGTGTAACAACATGAATTTTGCAACCAACCACCATTCAGTGTAAACTACAACCTATCTAATGATAACAGCATGCTTGTGTTTCCTTCCTATGTATGCCAAATTCTAGTTTTGTATGTTTTCTGATTAGTTTCAAATCTAAGAAAGGGATTTCATTGCTTGTCTCTTTTTCTATGGAAAATTTTATTGAATGCTGTTATCAACAGTTTAACTTACAGGCTGGTCAATGTACCTTTAAACAAGATGGAATATATCAGAGTACAATAATATAATTCACATTGCAGAATACAGTGGATTCAGTGCTGAATTGGTCAAAAAGAAAATTGATAAATTCAAAAGACAACAAAGAAGCAAACAAGTAACTACTCTTTCCCCAATCAGCAATAAAACTTCAAACAGAAAATTTATATATCATCCCAGAGCTACACACCTTTTCCAAAAAGTCTTCAAAGAGCACAACATTACTTTGGCCCAACAGAACAAATTCAGTGTACAACTACTTTTGAAATCACATAATACAAAGGAGATACATACAGACAAAAAATCAGGTGTGTACCGGATAAACTGCAATGGCTGTGACAACTTTTACATTGGAAAAACTAAAAGGAATTTGAACATTAGGCTTAAAGAGCATTTTAGGAGCATCAGGAACAAAGAAATAGATAAATCATTGGTAGCGTACCATTTTTGGAAGGAGAATCACAATATAGAACAAGAAATCCACTTATTAAAAAGTGTCCAAGGTCCAGCTGCATTAACCATGTGGGAAAAAATTTTGATAAAGAAATATGAAAGAAAATTGCTCAATTTTGACAACCTTCGAAGAGAACCCAAACTTCAAGTTCTTCAAGGAGTTCACCAAACCAACATCCATTAGTCAACAACAGCTGATGTTAGGAAGATCCTAACGAAACACGTTCTAGGTAAATACTAGCAATAAGTGGAGCATTGAGTACTAGTTCAACTCAAAATTATATTAATTTTGTGCTTCATTGTATCATAATCTTTACACATTGGAATTCTTATTACTATTGTATCACTGGACCTGGATTTTCTTAACTTCACTTTACTGTATTTCCCAGTTGCACTTTTCCACTTTATTGCTAAATAAGTTAAATGCTGCATCTCTATTTGTAAAATAATGAATTGTTTTTTCAGGTATCTATTGATTTTAAGAAAAGAAAGCTAGAACTCAAATATAAATTTAAGAGTGAAACATTTGGGCCATATTCATGCACATAATATGCAGCATATTTAAATATTTGTTTATATATTACTGTACTATATGATATTTAAAATTGTAAGTATGCATAATTTACCAAATTTTAGGATTATTCACATTTAATATATAAGTTATGATTGTACTTGTTGAATTAATTATTTGTTAAGATGAAAATAAATCTCTCAAAGTATATGAAAATTTTTAATTACTCAGGTGTTCATACAGTACCTCACCAGACACCTATCTGAAATTACACTTAACCTTTACCTGTGTC
The DNA here is from genome assembly GCA_030765055.1 of Mantis religiosa. Lineage (NCBI taxonomy): Eukaryota > Metazoa > Arthropoda > Insecta > Mantodea > Mantidae > Mantis > Mantis religiosa. Next base: position 308,507,507 of record CM060950.1, on the reverse strand, counting down.
ATGTTTTTTATTACTGGATATTAATATGGGGCGGGTCTACCCTTTGCCTTAGTGAAGCTGTAATTCTGCTGGAAACATTTTCAATTAGATGCCTATGGAAGAATGACTGCCCATTCTTCCTGACAAGCCAAAACCAGGGAAGTTACTGATGTTGGACACTGGAGTCAGGAGCGAAGTCGTATTCTACCTTATCTCAAAGGTGTTAATTGAGGTTCTGGTTGAGAATCTGGGCAGGCCAGTCCATTTCAGGAATGTTGTCCACAAACCATTGCCTCACAGATGCGGTTTTGTGGCAAGGTACATTGTCATGCTCATACAGACAATCCTCATCTGCAAACATTTGCAGTACAATTGGTCTAAAATGTGTCCACATCCTTCAGCATTTATATTTTTCTTAAGTACAATAAGGGGAGTAGGCATATCTTAACCATGAAAAATATCCCCATACCATGACACCACCTCTGTACTCAACAGTTGACACTAAATATGATGGCAGGTATCATTCTCCAGGCATTTGTAAAAACTCAAACCCTTCCATCTGATGACCTCGGGGATAGCATGATTCATCACTCCAAATTACTTGTGTCCCGTCCTCTGCCATCCAATGGCGGCACTCTCTACACCACTTCAAGCATTGCTTAGTGTTGAGTACTGAAATGTTTGGCAATGAACAGCAGTTTGACTGTGGTACCCCATTCCTTTTAACTCTTGCTGCACAGTCATTGTGCTGGCAGGACTGCTGGTAGCACTGTGGATCTCACATGCTATTTCTTCCACTGATTTTTTTGTTTACAAATACCCTCCGCAATGCTCGATCCCTGTATAACATTACAAGAGGTCTGTTTGATCTTGGTTTAGTAGTGGTTGTTCCTTCAGTTTCCACTTGTGCGGGCCAACCCAGGGTCATGGGATTAAATTAAAACCATAAGCCTTTATCAAAACTTTTGCATTGATCAACCAGACACATAAAAGTAACTATCAACCTCTGGTCCCAATCTGGGAGAAAGAGCCCCATAAAACCACACGGCTCACCAAAAGGCAACGCATGAAAAACCCTTAGAGAGAATCGGGAAACCCGAACATGGAGCACTTACCTTTAGAAACACCGACGCGACACCAGCTAGGCACACACTACCCTGCCGGTTTGAGGGAGCCACCCAAGAAGCCTCGGGCACTGCAGCGCCCCCAAAGAGGAACGGCGGAAAGCCCAAAACAACCTGACAGCAGCGCCCTCGAACCGGAAGGGCAAGTAAAAGGTGCCGGAGAGAAAACAAACGGCACAAACACCCCTCCCCATCAGAAACACAGGGTGGAGAAGATAAACGGAAAGAAAAGAAAGGCTGAAAGAAACAAACGAAAGGAAGAAGGCCATCCCAGACCCTGGAAGGATGAAGCCCGAAGAAGGAAACCCTAGGAGAGTCGGACGATCACCAAACATCATAGAAAGTCTACCCCGGGTAGCAATAAGTATGTGTACAGCATACACTAGTTGAGTCTTTCCACCTTCACAGCTGTGACATACCATACGTCACTCTTACACTGAGAACGCTGTCTCTTTTCACACACACAATCGTGATGTAGAGAGAGCAGGTGTGAAATTGAGTTTCCTTTTTTTCACCCTCACAACCGTGACATACCATACGTTACTCTTACACTGAGAACACTGTCTCTTTTCGCACACACAGTCGTGATGTAGAGAGCAGGTGTGAAACTGGGTTTCCTTTTTTTTCTCACAGCCGTGACATACCATACGTTGAGAACACTGTCATTTTACACACGCACAGCACTGACGTAGAGAGCAGGTCGCCTAAACACTGGCGGTAAGTCTTTCAGGAGCAGAAATGAACAGAAGCAAAACATTACCAAAGGGCAGCAGACTAGTCCTCTGAAACGCCTTACAACAGCCAGGTAGGTCACGAAAGGGTGACCAAAGCAATAGACGGCTGACGTGGCTTGAAGTCGAAGAAGTAGAAGTGAAGCTAGCTCCCACGTGGCGACTCTCCCGAGGCTGTGAACAAGCGTGGCAAACGTGAAGGTCACTGTCACACCGGGTCCGCCGGTTGGGTCTGGCGCGAGGCGGAAAAATCAAGGATGGCAGAACAGGCAAGGACCACGGGAAGAGATGAGGAGGCTGGAACATAAAACAAAAGCCAGAAACGGAACCAGAAGCAGAAGTGGTAACCTAAGAATATTAACCAGCAGGGGCGGCTTCTGAGGTAGTGCCGCTGTGCCATGGCACCATCTGTATGAAAGCGAAAGAAAGAGAAGTGTATAAGAATTGCGCAAAAGGAATTGTTTATGAGTAGTTGCTCCCTCGTTTGAATAGGCGCGTTGAACGCCAGCGCTCTCTCTTGGTTGTTTTCCGTAGCTTGGTGCCGATTCCAGAACGGCACCGTCTACGCTCATAAACGCCTGTGTTAGGGCTAGGGGCTAAGATGTCTGCTTATACACGGCTTCTTATGGAAGAAAGTCAGAGAAGGTAGTGCCGGGATTTCTCTGGCGCATAACTTACGCTTTGCCCGTTAGAGTGCAGTAAAACAAGGGACTTCAGAGAACCACGATCCTGCCACCTAGCGAAAGACAATGGTAAGAATACATTTCGCGCTATACCTTCCTTTAATGCAGTGTCACCATCCTACTGCAGTTAATTCTGAGGAACTTCAAAACGCAAATGAATGCTTAATGAAATCACTTGTAGAAACACAACACATAGATATCCTTATAAATAAAATTAATTGGGTTTCAATGTGAATATAGTATTAGATTTTTAAATTTAGAGACAGCATTTCAACATGTGCATATTTCACAGCAGCAGTTTTGTTGGTAGAACATAAAACCCGCGCGTCCAGCATGTGTTGGACACATGTTTTCAAAGCAATGGTAGAGTAGTTCTGTATGTGCTCCTGTAATGCTGTAGTTCATCGTGAGTAAGGATTTTTAAAACAGTGTTCAGTGTTTTTTATTTAAGTTAAAAGTCACAGTAAAGTTACGAACATGAACAAGGTGAGTGAATTACTGAAAACTTCATTTAGTAACAGGACTCTAAGTGAAAAAATTCAGATAAAAACAATAGGTGGGGCACTGAATCTGCAGCAGCAAACAAAAAATCGATGCCATAAGTTTAATCCGGATATTTATCAAAAGAACAAATGGATCTGCGGCTGTGATGAAAACAATGCAGTGTTTTGTTTTCCTTGTGTGTTATTTGGGGGAGATGTCCATTTGTGTAAGACTGGAATAACTGATATTGGGCATTTATGGTCTAAAATGAAAGTGCATGAAACATCAAATCGACACATGGACAATGTTCTGAGTCTTTCAGTTCTAGGCAAAACCAATATTCAGGACAAATTAGATTCGCAGTATAGGCAGTTAACAGCCATAACAAACAAGTAAACAAGAACAGGTATATATTGAACGTAATTATAAACTGTATTCGGTTCTGTGGTGCTTTGGAGCTGGCTCTTAGGGGTACGACGAATCTGACGCCTCTCAAAATAAGGGGGTTTTTCGTGAGCTCATTCAGTTTAGTGCGGAGTTGGATAAAGAACTTCAAGTGCATCTCAGTCAGTCATCAGTATTCAAAGGCATTTTTAGGACTGTTCAAAACGAACTCCTGCAGTGCATGTTGGAAGTGTATCACGAGGAAGTTCGCAAACAAATAAAGCGCGCGGATTATGTTGCAATAATCGCGGATGAAACCACTGATGTGTCTTTCGAATTTCAGTTGGTTATTGTTTTGCGATACATTGCTTATGGAACCCCCATTGAAAGATTTTGGAATTTTGTTAATCCAGAAGGTCAGAATGCTCAGTCTATCTCGGAGTGTATTCTGAAAGAAATCGAACCCTTAATTGGAGATGACCGAGCAAAACTAATAGCTCAGAGTTACGATGGTGCAAACGTTATGAGTGGCGAGTCAAACGGAGTACAGAGATTAATAAAAGATAAATACCCAAATGCGCACTACATTCATTGCTATGCTCACCAGTTAAGCCTTATAATGTCTCCTGCAGCCTCAATTAATCGCAAAGCCCGCATCTTCTTTGCACATCTTTCAGGCATTTCTTCTTTCTTTTCAAATTCGCCACAAAGATCGAAAGTGTTGCATAACATAATTCAGAAAATCTTACCCCGTGTGTCTCTCACAAGATGGAATTACCATTCGCGAGTAGTAAAGGATATTTATGAAAACAGGAAGGAGCTTATTACTGTCATCGAAACAATTGAAACGAGTGAGAACATAAAATTACCCTCTACTATTGAAAAAGCTGGTTCATACAAACAAAGACTGCAAGATAGAGACTTCATTTTCTGGCTATCGTTTTTCTATAAGATAATGCCTCATGTGGACATACTTTTTAATCATTTTCAAAAGAAGACAACTGAACCAACCAAGGTAAAACAAGACATTCATAACTTTGAAACAATAATGCAAAACATCAGAGATGACATTGACTCCATCAGTCAGGTTAGTTTTGAAAATGACCAAACAATGCCTTACAAGAGAGCAAGGGTTGATGATAATAACAAAAAGCAAAATGCTTTGGAGGTGTGTGATGCCATATTTTGTGAAATAAAATCACGTTTTCAGTTCACTGGGCACCTAATTGCAACCAACTTATTTGATGTAAGCCAGTTTGACAATTATGTAACACATTTCCCAGACAAATATCTTGAAATTACGGACACATATACATTTCTGGAGAAAAGAAGGTTGAAGGGAGAGCTTCAAGTGTTCTATGCTAGGCCTGAGTTGAGAGCAGTTTCCGGTGCGGTTCCGTTTCTTTCGCTGATTCTAGAGGATGAAATCTGTGCTACTTTTGAAGAGACTGTTAAAGTTTTGAAACTGTTAATCACTATGTCTATCTCAACATCAGAAGCTGAGCGGTGCTTTTCAATACTCAAGAGGATTAAAACTTTTCTACGAAACACAATGAAAGAAGAGCGATTGAGTGCCTTAGGAATGCTGTCCTGTGAAAAGCTGTTCGTGTGCAAAATTGACAATTTCAATTCAAAGGTGATAGATTTATTTGCCAACAAGAAGGAGCGACGAATGGATTTTCAATACCGTTCCTACTAATTCATTTGAAGCTGTCTTCATAAAGTCATGGAGTTGCTGCTTTCGGTGAGTACAGTGCTTTTAATTTTTAAAAGTTAGTAATTTCATTAAACCATTTTTAAAAATTCAGGTTACTCATTTTGCAGTGCAAAATTGCGTCTTGTGTGTGCGTGCGTGCGTGTGTGCTCGCTCGTATGTGTTTGTGAGTGCGAGGAAATTTATGGCTAAAGCAATAACAATAACTGTCTCTCTATCACGAAATCGTACACGAACGCTTCGTATCACATTCTCCATGAACTGTATTATCAAACTGTTACTGTACTCGTTACACCTGTGCGTAACAAGAGTACGAATGTAATAAATATCTATTTCCGTTTCCCTGTACGCTCTGTATGGTACAGTATATTATAAAATAGTTGGGATTATTGATAAGATTACCTAAATCGTTCGTAATTGGTGCACATATTTATATTTTAACAACCCTTATTTATTTATGGCACCATCAATACAATATCTCACCGGCCGCCCCTGTTAACCAGCAAAATTTGTAGAATATTTTTAGGTCATAAGGGGCAGAAATATCTTTGAAGGACAAGTAATAAATATTTTGAAACGAGTAACAGTAATAAATCTCTTTAAATAAATAACAATAAGGATAATAACCATTGAAGTGACCAATACTAATAAATACTTTCCAAGTAATAAATATTTTCAAACTAGTAACAGTAATAAACATCTTTAAATAAATAACAATAAGGATAAATACCATTGAAGTGACCAATACTAATAAACACTTTCCAAGTAATGAATATTTTCAAACGAGTAACGGTAATAAACATCTTTAAATAAATAACAATAAGGATAAATACCATTGAAGTGACCAATACTAATAAACGCTTTCCAAGTAATGAATATTTTCAAACTAGTAGCAGCAATAAACAGTAATAAATATAACAGCAGAACAATAATCCAAATTTTAACAATAAAGATAAAATACCTTTAGACAATATTAAGCACATCAACATAATTGGACACTATATATATACATACACATACACCCATATATAAACAAGTAAATAACACACTAACATGGGTACCCAACAATTTTTAAATAACACTCACACACAGGAAAAACACGCACAGAAAGAAAGAGGAAGAGAGAGATATGCCGGCATAGAGAGAGAGAGAGAGAGAGAGAGAGAGAGAGAGAGAGAGAGAGAGAGAGAGAGAGAGAGAGGAAAGTGAAAGTGAGTACATGGCTTGGCAGCACGGCACGCGAGCGACACACAACAAAACACAACCGTGCCCCGAGGTCAAGGGCGCAGAAGCAAAACAAACACGGGAACGAAAACAAACACTGAAATACCCAAAACAAACAGTGCAAAGCAAAACAGACATCAAATCCTAGCGTCAGGGCACGGTTTCAACTGAGTGATGTGAGCTCGACGCATTTCATGGGTTTTACAGTGCTCCAGAGTAACGGACACGCCCTTAAAAATGTTAATGGTCTTATAGGGGCCAGAGTAACGCAGAGCTAATTTAGCAGCAAAAGCGTCCTTACGCGAACATATAGGGAAAGATTTACACATAACCAGTTGACCGACCGCGAAAGGAGAAGGTTTTCTGTTTTCTTCATAACGCCTTTTGGTGAGCTCATGTGCACGTTTTAAATTATTAAAAGCTCTTCTCCAGTTCTGTCTAATAATTTCGGGAGAAAAGGTCTGAGGAAGTAGATCATTTAAGGACCACATATTCGCTAAGGGGGAACTGGGTACAAAAGCAAACATTAAACTGAAGGGGGTGGTGTGATGAGCTTCATGACGAGCAGAGTTAAAAGCAAACTGCAATTTGCCCAAGTTAGTATCCCACTGATTGTGGTGCTCATGATGGAAAGCAATCAAAGCAGATTTCAAATTTCTATTAACCCTCTCGGCTTGGGAAGGATTAGGGCAATACGGGTGGTAGTGATATGTCTTACCCCCCACTGAAAACAGAATTTTTTAAACCAATTGGAAGTGAACTGTGAGCCATTGTCAGACACAACGTAACGTGGAGCACTAAAAGCAGCAAAGATGTTATTCAGGACCTTCGTAGCAGTACGAGCCGTGGCACGTGGCACGGCCGAAATCCACACGAACTTAGAAAAGGCGTCAACAACCACAAGAGCATAAGTATTACCTTGAATCGACCGGGGAAATGGGCCTATAAAATCTACAAATAATTTTTCCATCGGCTTAGATGCCACTTCAGACGCGAGACCACCCCACGTGGTTCGCTCCGCCGGCTTAGCCATGGAACAAATAGTACAAGCTTTAACACGGGTCGCAATATCGCGATCCATGTCTTTCCATATAAAGCGCTCACGTATTTTATCGCGAGTCTTGTTTATTCCAAGGTGCCCACCAAAGGGTGAAAGATGAAAGTAAGCAAATACCATGGGAATGATACTATCGGGCCGTCAAAATTAGCACGCGCCATAAGAACACTATCACGTAAGCAATACGGCGGGACAGGATGGCCGTCCTCGAACTGCTGTATAATCTGATTAGTGCAGGCGTCCCTGCGCTGATGTTCAGCGATGCTGGTAAACATTTCGGGGAACGACAGACAGGCGTTAGAGCCAGAAACTGCCCCCGAAGATGGTAACTCAGAAAACATGCGTGTAAGGGCGTCAGCAACTACATTATGAGAACCACGAATGTGCCTCGGTGTAAACTTAAACGCACCAATCCGCACGCCCCAACGGGCGAGCCTACCGGTTTTACGTGGTGTCCCTAACGCCCAGGTGAGAGCCTGGTTATCACACTCCAATATGAAAGATACATGTTCCAGGTAGGGTTTATACTTCTCGAGACCAAACAAAACTGCCAAGGTTTCGAGCTCATAGATGGAAAACTTGCGTTCAGCTTCAGATAGAGTTCGCGAAGCATAGCAAATGGGACGGCGTCCCTCCGGAGAATCCTGGAGAAGAACCACCGCCAGGGAATAATTAGAAGCGTCAGTCTGAAGAATAAAAGTTCTATTGAAATCTGGAAACGCCAAAACAGGAGGAGAGGAAATGGCGGACTTAAGGTCTTCGAACGCACGCTGTTGTTCGTCACCCCAGACGTACTTAATACCCTTACGCCGAAGGCGATTCAAAGGGTCAACCCTGGCAGCGAAGGAAGGAATAAACTTGGAAAAGAAATTCGCCATACCATCAAAACGAGCAAATGCACGTAAGTTCTTATGGGGTGGAAAATTGCGCACGGCTTTGGTGCGTTCTAAATCAATAGTAATGCCGGCGGGCGACACCCAATGACCCAAGAAAGAAATCTCTGCGGTAGCAAACTTCACTTTAGACCTTTTAACCATGAGGCCAGCCTTCTGTAGGCGATCAGAAACCTCACGTAAATGTAAGATGTGGGAATCAAAATCAGAAGAGTAGACTACTAGGTCGTCTAAATAGTGGTAAAGAAATTTAAATTTAATGTCAGAAAACAAATTGTCCAAGAGACGGGAAAGTACCTGCGTACCGGTAGCAATCCCAAAGGGAATCTTATTAAACTCATACAATCTCCACGGAGATGAAAAAGCAGTCACGTGTTTACATTCATCCGACAATGGAATCTGATGATAGGCGCTGTTTAAATCCAGAGTCGTAAACACGCGTGCTCCAGCAAAGTGATGGGCGGCAGTATGGAGGTCTGGCATGGGAGTAGATTCAATAAGTATTTTTTATTGAGTTGGCGATAATCCACGATAGGACGGAAATCATTGTCACCCTTAGGAACTAAGAAAACCGGGCTACTATAAGACGAAGTGGAAGGTCTAATGATACCCTTATCCAACATATCATTGATTTTAGCCTTCAAAATGGCCATTTTGGGTGGTTTCAGCCGGTACGGAGAAAGCTTAACAGGGGACGGGTCAGTCAGCTGAATATCGTAGGTAATAAGATGAGTAACACCCAATCGGTCGGAAAACAAGGAGGAAAATTCCTGAACCAAACCTTCCACCACTGTGGCTTGTTGGTGAGTCAAATGAGACAAGGAAATATCTGCCTCCCGCTCGTCTAATAGCGTGACGTTACCTAGACGAGGACGAGGTGGAGCGTCGTATAGTTTCTCCTGAAAAGGTACACTACTTCCAGTCGCGAACCCGAAAGTGGCTCGTTTCTTCGCAAAATCTAAACACAAACGGGAGCGTGACATAAAATCGGCCCCCAAGATTACAGAATAGGGTAGATCAGGGACCAAATAGCACTCATGTTTCCAAGTGAATTTAGGAGAGCGGATAGTACACCTAACCTTGCTAGACACGTTAAAGGACTGACCATTAACTGCCAAACATTGCACCTGACAGCTCACCTCCTTGGGACACGAAGGCGCCAATGTATTGCGAAAATATACTTGATTAATGAGAGAAAATGAGCTACCGGAATCAATGAGGGCTAAAACGCTCACCTTACCGACAACAACCTGCACAAGAGGTTTAATAGAATGGGGTAGAGCCAAAATGCGCCGCGATGATGCCAAACTCGCGCTCATGGCAGGCAACTTCTGGCGTCAAATGGGACGCTGCCGGAAACGACTATCACGTCCAGATTTCGAAGGGTCCATGCTCGTTGGGCGAGGGAAACTACAGTTCTTAACCATATGTCGTACCTCCTGACAACGGTAGCATCTTAACCGGAGCCCGTGAGGTGATGACCCAGGTCGGACGCCGGGTGTTAAACCATCTCCACGATTCACTCGTGGTGGGGGAGATGAATTCAACACTTCACCTAAGCGAGATCGATCTACAGAAGAACACTCATTAAGCAAGGGCACTAAAGATTCCAATGCCGTGAACGTATTAGGGCGTGTCGCGAAAACAAGACTGGAGCGAGCTTCGGGACTCAAACCCGAAATGATGACATCACAAACTGCCTGCTCCGTATCTGGGAGACGTAAGGCCAAGGCTACGTCCCTGACCCGTCCCATATACTGGACAAACGGTTCGGCCAGACCTTGAGGTCGTAAATAATGGTCTTGCAATAATTTTAACGATTCACGACGCGGGATAAAGAATTCCAAAACCAAAGCATGAAAAGTACTTAAAGGGTCAGCTGATTGCCTTGCTCTAAGCAAAAGATTCAAAACTATACCTTTGACCTTGGTCGCAACTGCCTGCATCATTAAATCGGAAGAAACCGAGTGCACCATGGCCACCTTGTTATGCTTTACTAGGAATTTCAAAAACGTGAAAGCCGACAGCACATCCGACACCTCGAACATATCCACTGCCTCCACCAACTTTGTAAAGGGTGTATGATTTTTAAGGCACGAAATGGCGTCGAAAGAGAAGCTACGGGACTCACAGCCGGGGAAGACGAGGTCTCCGGAAAATACAGCTTAGCGTCTTCTCCCCCTTGACGAGCCATGGCGTTAAATTTCTCGAGGAGCGCCTCAAAATTTTGTTTGAGTTTCTTAACACGAGGTAAAACCTCGGAACGCGGAAAATAGGTAATGAGATAATCTAACCTGTTGATATAATGCTGCGCCAATAAACGAACCTGCTGTCCTCTTGAAGGGGAGCCCTCGCGCTCCAAATCTTGGATAACCTCACCCAACTCTAAAAGCGCTTCAGAACACACTTGAGGGGAATTGGCAACTAAATCATGCTTATCAGGTAAAGCAATGAACGGTTTGTCCTTAACAAGACGTAATGCGTCTAATATGGCCGACCAGTCGGCCGCAGGAGAGACCTGCCCACCATGAATTAACAACTCAAAAAGCAGCTCACCTTTTCGCAAGCGGTCAACATTTGCTAAGGAAGTCGCCATTCCTAACTGCCACAGGATACAGTAGTAGGCACAAAGAACTCCAAAAGCAACAAACACGAACGCGCGGAAACCAAGCTGAGAGCCAAGCGTCAAATGAAGCACGCTCTTCTGCCAATTTGTGCGGGCCAACCCAGGGTCATGGGATTAAATTAAAACCATAAGCCTTTATCAAACCCTTAATATGGATTTATCTTCTTGTTTTTTTGTTTTTTTTTATTGCTACACTTTGCATTGATCAACCAGACACATAAAAGTAACTATCAACTTCTGGTCCCAATCTGGGAGAAAGAGCCCCATAAAACCACACGGCTCACCAAAAGGCAACGCATGAAAAACCCTTAGAGAGAATCGGGAAACCCGAACATGGAGCACTTACCCTTAGAAACACCGACGCGACACCAGCCAGGCACACAGTACCCTGCCGGTTTGAGGGAGCCACCCAAGAAGCCTCGGGCCCCGCAGCGCCCCTAAAGAGGAACGGCAGAAAGCCCAAAACAACCTGACAGCAGCGCCCTCGAACCGGAAGGGCAAGTAAAAGGTGCCGAAGAGAAAACAAACGGCACACACTTCAATCACATCACCAGTAGTTGACTTAGGCGCCATTAGAAGGCTTAAAATATCCCTGGTGGTTTTGTTACTCAGGTGACAACCAATGACTTGTTCATGTTCAAAGTCACTCAACTCTCTTGACCTGGCCATTCTGTTGTTACAGCTTACCAACACAACACATCACTTCCTGCTCTCTTTTATAGTGCCAAGTCCATCTATTGTGACATCTATGGTTCATACCAAGTCCATATATTGTTACATCTACGGTTCAATTCTGTATTAAATGGGGATATTTAGATACTTTTGATTGGTGTAACATTTAAAACAGTTCCAGCCCTAAATAACCTACATTTCCCTGTAACACATATTCAATGTACAAATCTACAATATGAAATTCGATGTAAATTAGCAGTAACAGCATAAAAAGAAAAATTGATTTTGGAAGTGGATATAAAAGGCTTTGTTATGTTAAGTGCAAAAGCTCAAAAACATTAAAATATTTATTTATTTATTTCATTTAGTGTGTCTGTTGTTGGCCAAACAAAAAGAGCTATCTATGCAAAAATAAAGTATAACTAGCAGTAGCTGTTCTTTGTGCCCTTAGTTTCCTAATTAAGCCTTCTCTATTACTTATCTGTTGTGGAGTTAGAGGCAGTATTGTATTCCACCCAAAAATCTACTGATCTATTGTCATCAGAAGTACATGCTTTGGGTCTCTCTGAATCTAGGAGAAGAATGTTTTTGGGGGGTAGAAAAGATGCATGTGTGTATTTGTGAACAGTGTAATCCAAAAATGAAATACCTGATAAGTACTTGGTATTTAGTTTCAGCATCTGCCAAAGATGTATCATGAAGATTTTCAAGAAAATTGAACTTTCCTAACCACCCTTTCCAATCCAAATTTTGGATTTTCTCAAAAATGGCTGTAGTGATTTTGATAAGAATATCATAGTGTCGCGGCAACGTACATAAAAGGTTCGCGCGGAGCGTAAGCGCAACTTGTTTACATAAAGGAACTGATAGGCGGGCATTGTGAAAACAAAGAGCCTGCAGATAAATATAGCAGGCAGATAAAGGTCTGCCGAAACAAACAAACTGAGATAAATGGAAATTTCTGGTGACTTCATGACTGATAGAGGTATTTCGGGTTCTGGTTTATTTTAGAATAGTGTAGAAATTATCAGTGAGGTATTTAAAGAGGCGATGACTCGCCAAGAGCGTCTTGTTGTACTGGTAAACAGCACTGAAGTGTAACGAGAGCTGATGTAAACAAGTGTAATCAGAACACTGTGTTGTCATCGACCTTCGAAGATTGTGTTGTATATGTGATGTAATGTTGTTACGTGAAAATTGAACAGTGTATTTCTGCGAAAATAAAGAACATTTAAAAGTTCGGCAAATTGGACGTTTAATTCCACCAACCCACAAAGTCACAGATGGTGTAAAAATAAATAAATAAATAAAATCTGAAAATCTAATCCCGGTACCTAATTTCTTATACCGGGACATGACTTCCAAATTCTAATTTATTAACTACCAAATAAATACAAAAATACAGTTTAAACAATCATTTTTCAGATAATAAAATAAAAAACAAAAATTAAAAAGAAAAATTAAAACAAATACAAAAGCAACCAATTTAAAAATTTACGATTTAACTAATAAAAATTTACTGGAATCCAGTATACAAATATCTGGCAACCAGCTAAAATTACAAAATTAAACTACAATACCGGAAACCGATACTTAATGTACTGGTAACCAGTACTTTTAAAACTTATCAATTTACCTTTTCAACTGATAAAAACCTTCTTAAAAACTTACAAAACATTTAACCAAAAACTTATATAAACATAATCCATAAAATTTAGATTACAAAAATCACAAAATTCTTTAAACAAATTAAAATACATTATATCAATTTCTATAAACAAACAAATTCAATTATTATTTTTACTTCTACACCAATCAATTTTTTTTTCAAATCTACTTTATATCAAATAAAAAATATAAATTTCAAATCTTAACAATTAAAAAGAAATTCATCTATAATAATAACCTTAAAAAATTACAATACAATTCAAAAATATTAAACAAACAATAATTATACATTCAATAACCTTCATATAATTCAAAATTAAGCCATTACAATAACCTTCAAAAACCAAACCAAACAATTCAATTTAATTTAACTATAATTTAAATTATTTAGCTTATTAACACAAAAATATCAAATTAACATTATACTAAAACACATTTCAACTATTAAATCTCCTAAATCTTCAACAAATATATAAAATTTCTATTTTATAATTTCTCAAAACACACTTTCTCAAAATTTAACAATCCTCAATTTACACCAAATTTAAATTAAATAACAACTCAATAATTTATCAAATCAACTCCTTAAATCCATTTTTCCAAATATCCACTTCTTAAAATAATTCATTCAAATCCTCCTTCATCTTTCACTCAAATTATCCATAATAATAATCCATAGCTCAATTCACCAATATCCTTCACTACAAAACAACCATCCAAAAAACTTTACTCATCCATAACTACACCACATTATCACTTACAACACTTCTCTCATCATCTTACACCGGGGAAGGAAAATCCCTCCCTAAACTAAACCACAAATAAACTTCCTCATTCGCTTTAAACACCAAGGGGAGGGGCAAAGCCCCTCCCCCAAAAAGATATACTATTGACACTACTCAAAATTATATTTAATTTGAGGGGAGGGCAATCCCTCCCCTAAAAATTTCACAGGATACTATATTACACTGAACACTAAAACACTTTCATTCCTGCGGTCACCTACTCGTTGTACAGATTGTTGGACATTACTGGATCAGTTGCACCAACAGCCTTGAAGCGGGTACCTGGTTCGCCGGCAGGAACTCTATGTGTCCTCAGAACTGGTAGACATGGAAGGGGAATTGCGCCACCCTCATCCTCTCTGCATCCCCTCTGGATTCTGCTACGGCTCTAGTTCTCCTGTTGCCCCAATCTCGTCGACCAAGGGAAACACAATATCCTCTTCTTCTATTTATATTTTGCTAATCATTAATATCCATATCTTCTTAAATAACAATATTTTCTTCATTTCGTGGATTAATACGTCTTTCAGATCTTCTTAACTCAATTGGTGGTTGAATTTCTTGAACAGGTATACATTTGTGTAGAATTGATTTCCATGCTAATTCGCTGATGGTATTTGCTAATTTGGCCAAGATATCATATAATTCTGGGATTCTTATTATGTTCCATAAATTAAATCCTCTATTTCGTTCTTCAGCAATTAGATGGTCATACTTAACGCATTCAAATAAAACATGTTCTGGATTATCTACTTTACTACATATATTACAAATGGAACTATTTAACTTCTTCACTTTATACCAATAAGGTCCATGGCCAGTCAAAAAATGAATTAGACCTTTTGTGGGTTTTACATGTTTCAATTTCAAGCGTTCGATTATAAATGGAAAGAATTCATGAGTTCTTCTACCTACATTTATACTGTTCCATTCAATCTGCCAATCATTCAACAGATGTTTCTTGATATCTTGTCTGGTATTACACACCTTTCCAACTATACTATTTACTTTATCTAAGTTATTTTTCTTGAACCAGAACATTGCACCTCTCAATCAAATTAGAAGATCGATGGGCCATATTCCTGTGGTTACAAGGAGTGCTACTGTAGATGTTGTGCAAACAGCACCCGTATGGCGAAGCAGGATCTTCCTCTGTGTACTTCTTAATTTGTTTCTAATATTCAAATTATACAATTTTTGAGCCCAGGTTGCTGCGGCATATGTAACAATTGATCCAAAAATAGTATAATGATAGGTTATAATGTTATTTAAGGATATTTTATATTGACAATTGTGGCTAATTTATTCATAACTTTTTCAGCCTTCATTCTAATATACTCTACATGATTTATGAAGTTTAATTTTCCATCCAGCATAACACCTAGGTATTTTATTTCTCTACAACGTTTAATTTTTTCATTATTATACTTAATAATCGGATCTCGTTTTAATTTTCCTTTAAATAAAATGTATGATGACTTTCGGGGAGCAATTTGCAGTTTAGTCTCATTACACCAATTGGCTAATTTGGATGATATAAAATTTGCCTTAGTTTCTAGTTGTAATCTTGAGTCGCCTGCTATCGTCCGCATGTGCTATTATATTAACTACATTTTCAAAAGCTGGTGTCAGGAGTGAGACATTACCACCATGGAGGCTGCATTAGAAAAGATTACAGAAAATGGAAGAAATGAAGACGGCAAGGCGCTAACGAGGCGCTAACGGCAGCATTGAGGATGCAGGCCTCCAAGGTGACAGCTACCCCGACTTCCAGAACAAGAAGTATCCGCTATAATGGAGACCGAACACCAGTCGAGGGACGCCGGCAAAGACCTAGTGGCCTGTGTTGGGGTGTGGACAAAATGAAAATAAAATCTGAATAGACTGCCCCGGCACCTTGTAGACTATACTGGGGCATATATTCAAATTTTCTATTTATTTCCAAAATACACATAATACACTTGAATATATAATATACATAATTGTTTGGAATTAATTACAAAAACAAAACTGAAAGAAAAAATAACAGTAACAAAACAAAAAATATCTAATATCTAAGAAAATCTATCTACTCAGAAAAACTAAAATAATATTAAATTCTATACTGGTATCCAGCAAAAAATTTGAAACTGGAAAAACAAACAGCTTAATTTCTTAACTAAAATAAACAAAAATAACTATTTCTAAACATTTCTACTTTAAAACCAAAAAACAAGAGAAAAATATTTAACTATATCCTAACAAAATCTAACACACATTAAATACCAAAATTCTACAAAACATCTTTACCTACTTACTTAATTACTAACTCAAGACAACAGAATAATATATAATAAAAGAAAAACTATATCACTGGTGTCCAGCGATACAACTGGAGATATTTTCCAGCTATTCTAACAATTTTTTAAATTTTTTTTTATATTACATTTAAAATACTGGTAACCAGCACCTTTTTTTCTTTTATAAATATTTATTCAAATAAGTTTATTTAAATACTCTTAAATTTTACACCGACAATTCATTAAATTATTCAAAAAATTGCTTTTTATTAATATTTATATACTCATTCTTTTTATTATATTTCCAAAATGAATAAATTATTTTATTCATCTAATTTCTTTTTATATACCTTTTTATTGTCATATAAAATAATATATTCTACTTATTACTATTTTAGGCATTAATTAAAGAAAAATTTTTTATTTGAATTATGTGCCTTTACCTATGCAGTTATGTATGAAAATTAAACTTAAAATTATTCAATATTACAATTAGACAAAAACCATTAATCCTTTCTTTATGTTACAAATTCTTTTTATCTAAAATTTTATTCTAACCACTTAAATTTCTTTACTTTTCACTGAAAACATTAACTTTTCTCACTAATCACTTAGCTCTCTGAATATTAACTTTTTCACTTAATAACAATATCACTTTTACACTCACAATATTCACCAATCACACATTTTTATATTGAACAATCCACTCAGCCTTATCTTGCTTCATCTCCGCCAACACTACTCCTAATCCATCCCACCTAATTTGGTTGCCTGGCCACAGCTGCCTGTTCTCTCCACTGCCATCTGATCTTCCCTCCGCCATTTTCCATTCTTTCTGCTGGTTGTCTGGCAACGGCTGCATACGGCCATCCTTCCTTTGGCTGGATACGATTGTTCTATCCTCCACCTTGTCTTTTCTCCTATAATCTCCTCTTATAATTTGTATATATCCCTCCTTCTCTTCTTCTTGATCTTATTCTTCGTCTCTTTGCCCATTCCTAACTTCCCGTTGAAATTACTTAAAATCTATTTCTATTAAATTGAATATTTTGATCTCATTCCTCCTATATTTCTTATCTTTGATCTTCATTTTCTTCTTCCATAATATTCAGTGGTTCCTCCATAATATTTTTCGTTATGATTCTCTCTTGTATTCTTTCATATCTTCTTAAATTTTGCATCTCTAATTGCACAATAACTGGTCTTACTTCTATCTGATTCCCAAGCTTATTTGCTTATATAATTGGTCAAAACTGTAACTTTTTAATTAATTGTTCATCTCCATACTTTCTCGCAATACAGAGAGTGTTTAAGAGGAAGAGAGAGAGGAAATATAAGAAAATGGACACATAAGACTATGGACTAGAGATATTTTCTTCTTTAGACCTGGATAAAAGCTTTGTACATATTGTAACACTAATTAATTTTTCATTCCTAGAACATGTTTTACTAATATTCTGGTTTTTAATGAAGTTACATTGTGAGAAAACTATGGGTGATAGAAAAGAATTGAGATCAAATTGGAATATTTTTATTTTATGTGACAGGTTTACAATATGCATATATGCCTACTGTAATAGAAAAACTGATTTTCATTGTGAAATAAGTGTTAATTGACTTATCATTTCCTATATTCTTCATGGTATACTTTTATGGCTGCATAATTAGCTTTGCAGTGCATTCATTGCAGTGTATAGTTTTTTAAAAACAGTTATCGTATATATGCACCATGCGAAATCCCGCACCTTTATATTACGCAGACAGACCCACCTCTCAAATAGTATATTTACCTGCCGGTAGGGGAAGGCCTCAAAGCTGCTGTCAGCACATCAAGTATGCAAGCCACTACGAGAATTGTATATAAACTCGCTCCATCAGCGATCCTAATAATGACGTCAAATTTTGCATGGTAAAATTACAGATAAAAATGAACACCGTGTGTGTGTGTGTGTGTGTGTGTTTATAAACAACCAGAAAAATTGGCAGTTGTTTTTCATTTCTAGAATGATAATCACCACATCGGAGAGGAGATCAAACTACTAAAACCATTGTCAACAAAACTTGAACTTACAACATGGGAAAAAAATTTTATTATTAAAAACATGCCACATATTGTAAATTTTGATGTGCCATCAGTGAGTGGTCTACTGAACTTATGTAAAGAATCTTCCAAGAGAGGGAGCCAATTACAAGAGATCCAGACAACCAACAGTGATGAGTCGCTAATCAGCTGACGAAACTGCAACAGTTTCGAAAACGTTCCTTATTTTGTAAAAGGACGTGAGTGAAGTTACAAGTTTTAAAAGATATGACTCAATTTTAGTCTTTATACATGAAATTGGCTTCACTGTTAACAATGCTTTTATTTATAACTATTCAAGCTATATGAGTTGGAAGCCTGAAATGTACGAGCTCCCCAGTGTCATCTAGCGTGTAGGTTTGAAGGTACTGTGAACATGAAATGTGAAATGTGTAGTGTTTAATGCCCGCTTTTACTACATGCGGCACTGCAGGTGGTGACACTAATGCTACATGAGATGAAGATGGAGCACCGGTGGAATGAGATGGCGGGGGAAACCGGAGGTCCCAGAGAAAACCCGCCCCAGCACCGTGTTGTCCACCACAAATCTCACTTTGCGGTCGCCTGGGATCGAACCCGGGCCACCTTGGTGAGAGCCAAGCGGTCTAACCACTGAGCCACGGCGCCGCCCGTACTGTGAACATATGCAGCGCTGTGGGGTGGGAGATGTGGGAATCGCTGCAGCATCGGAAGTTATTTCACATGAACTGTTTGGCAGGAAGTACAATATGAACTGGAAAGCACCTAGAAGGGAGCCCAAAGGAATCCAGTTCATGCTCCTCCCTGTGTACCCAACCCCTATGGGTTACCTAAGGAGGCTTTTTACAGTGCTTGTTTTCCAGGTCTCCCAGCCAGATCCCCATTGCAATTCCCATCCTATGCAGCAGTCGTCAGGAACGCTTCTTTGTTACCCCCTACCCAACTGTAAGGTCAGCTCTCTTCTACTCACCGTATGACACCTCCACCAACCTCATCTCCTGTTTCTACACCTCCCAGTTCTCCTCAACCACAGTTATCAAATGCAATTCAACATTGCCCTATGCAGCAGGCGTCAGGAATGCTTCTTTGTCACCCCCTACCCAACCGCAAGAACATCAGCTCTCTTCTACTCACCATACGACACCTCCACAAACCTCATCTCCTGTTTCTACACCTCCCAGTTCTCCTCAACCACAATTATCAAATACTATTCAACATCGTCTCAAACAGGCCATGCCTGAACAGCTCCCACCCAGCAGGTCGGCATCCTCTAAACCTGCCACTCCACCTCAATTGTCATCTACCAACGATCATTCAAATCGACAGAGGACTGCAGACATTGCAGCCTTCAGCGAGGTAAGGGATCGCATTCCTGCGCACTTACAGATTAAATTTGCAGCTGCTCCGCAGACAGTAGGCGGAAGTTTCCAACTTTTTGTCTGTGCAGAAGGTGAATATCTTACTGATGCAGGAAACCCATTTATCACCTAATATAAAATGTGGCATCCCAGGAATGTGTTCCTATCACGCTGATCGAGCCGATGGCAGAGGAGGTACTGCTATATACATTGATCATGCCATCCAACACCATCAAATATCCCTGCAATCACTAATCTGGAGATCACTGGCATCCAAGTCGACACCATCAATAGTCCCCTGCACTTACACTCAGTGTATGTGCCACCGACTCGCTCCCTACTTCCTTCTGTATTGGACCATCTCTTCAGCTCCCCAGTTGCCACTATTGTTGCGGGGGACTTTAATGCCAAGCACTGCAACTGGAACTCTATTACCAACCACGTTGGGCGCACACTTCACAACTTCATAGCATCTAGGGCCATCTCCGCTAGGACTCCAAACCATCCTACAGTTCACCATGGATTCAACAATATGCCGACCTCCTCACCACCTGGTTCAAACTTTGGCGCCTACGTGTCCACCTACAGAAGAGCCAGGTCATCACCTTCTCTCGAAGATGAATAGCAAACCTTCCACCAATTCGCCTAGCTGGTGAGGATGTCCATTGGAAAACTTACTTTAAGTGTCTTGGTGCTGTACTCGACATCAAATTGACGTGGAGAGACCATATCACATATGTGGCTAATAAAGCTAGCAAAAAAATGGGCATGCTCTACCCTCTCTATAACCGACGATCGGTGATGTCTCTGCCTACAAAACTGCTCCTGTATAAGCAAGTACTCCGACCAGCCATCACATATGCCAGTGAAATGTGGGTAGTAGCAGCCAAGTCTCACCTACACCGCCTTGAAATTCTACAATCCCGATTCCTCCTCATTGCCACAGACTCCCCTTGGTACATCCCCAATCTAGTTATCCAATGAGACCTGTGTATCCCCACAATAACAGACTACATCTATATCCTTTCACGTTCCTTCTATCAAAACCTCTCCCACAACTTCAACTCCCTCATCTGTGGTCTAGGTGAGTACGACATCGATCCTGGAGAGTGCTACAAATGCCCTAGGCTGCTTCTAGGCACACACAATAACACATCAGATGGCTTATATATAACTTCAATCTCATCTTCTGCCATATATTATCCTTCCTTACAAAACACTCCACTGCCAGTAGAGGCTTAGCCCTGATCTGGCTTGATCTGGCCTGATCTGTCATTCAGATCTTCAATGTCCAGTCATGATGGATTTCACTTGAAAGTCCTGTCCCAATTTGGAAATTTAACCTGAACAGATAATAATTTAATTTCCACAGAACTTTGTTAAGAACCTAGTGAATAAATGCATTAAGCAAAATTTCTATAAACCAAATGCATCAAGCCATAATTTATAATTGCTGGAAGCATTGATAGCTATAATTTCCAGATTTCCTCCAAACAATAAATGTAAAAACTTGTTCGCAATATTGGTGAAAGTCACTACAGCAATAATTCATATAGTGGCTTTCGATGAGTACTATAGGTTTAATTAAGAACTCCTCAATACATAAGAGCTGTCTACAAAATTTATTTCTGAAATCGCTTGAACATAACAGAAATATAATATGAAAAGCGCGAAGAATTAATTATATTCATGACTGATGACTTGGCGCCATGACGGTCTCGTGTCTTTTTAATTTTATTTGTAACACGTAAGTCTAGAAAAAAAACCATAAGCAGACTGTGCCAATATATGTATTATACTTATGTTTTAGTAACGAAAGACAAGTAGTGTTACCTCTTGAACAATTGATATTTATTTCTTAGGATATTTTTAATAAATGCATGCTGGCGCTATCTTTTGACAGTCTATATCAGGGCTAAGCGAGCCGGTCTCAGTGAATCAGTCCAATGCTAGAGCAAGTTTCCCATCATGCCTTCCCGCACCGAGAGATCTGAAATGCGGAATCTGTTTTATTGCACAATTTGTTACATGATATCAGCCGCAGCTCTTCTTAATCGGAGGTCAGGTTTCCCCTTAAATTGAGTTTTATTTATGGATGCTCGTCTCAGCGTACCATTCTACTTTGGGCATGGAAAACCACTTAATTTTGCTAAGAAGATTCTTTATCGGAGTTCTTTTACGTGCTGTAAATGTATGACATGGACCACCGGCTTTACTTCCCTTCCGAAGGAATTTTACGTTCAAAAAAATACATCGTCATCTGCCGGGTTTGAACTCGTGACCTCGGAAACCAGAGGATAGAATGCTACCCCTAAATCGAGAGGAACGACCTTTTGACTCCTAGGTTAGCTTTATTTCTGTTATTTATTTCCAAGGTTAATTGAAAATATGTGTTGCATTCTTGGAAGATGGTGAACTTAAGTACCAAATCGTCTCAGCGTACCATTCTACTTTGGGCGTGAAAAACCACTTAATTTTGCTAAGAAGACTCTTTATCGGAGTTCTTTTACGTGCTGTAAATGTATGACATGGACCACCGGCTTTACTTCCCTTCCGAAGGAATTTTACGTTCAAAAAAATACATCGTCATCTGCTGGGTTTGAACTCGTGACCTCGGAAACCAGAGGATAGAATGCTACCCCTAAATCGAGAGGAACGACCTCTTGACTCCTAGGTTAGCTTTATTTCTGTTATTTATTTCCAAGGTTAATTGAAAATATGTGTTGCATTCTTGGAAGATGGTGAACTTAAGTACCAAATCTGTTATTAAACTGTTTTTCATGTTTAGCTCGAATTTTGGGTAGAATTCTTAAATTTTTCTTTCTATGTGCGTGATAAAGAAAGTCAAAATATGGGATGTTTTATAAAAATATTGTCAATGATGTTGCAGCTTACCCAATTATAATATTAAAAGTGGTTTTCTTAAACCAGTGTGTTCCTTGTGACCCAGCGGTGTTCTTTTTCTTCTTTTTTTTAAACATTTCCACATAGGTGGAACAGAAAATATGTTTCACTTTTGCAACGCGTTGAATGTTTGTTCATTGTGATGGTAATAGATAAGTAGCGAAATGAGTTACTTAAAAGATCAGGAGGTTAGCGGTCCACTGCATGTGCGGAACAATAAATTCCAAACATCCCTACATTGTTTCTGCACTTCAATCATTGTCTCATGCTTCATGAAGTCAAGGATATTTACATTTATTTCCCTGAACAGCCAGTTAAGTTTGAAAACGTGGTTATATATATAAACTCAGCATTATTTGTAAACACAACACTTTGGAGGAAGATCAGATTAGTTGCTGTAAGCAAAAGTATACGGAGCGGGTTGGCTAAGGCGGTTTCGTCTGTGGCCTGGGTTCCATTCCTGTGGGCGACATACCTGATCCATTGGCTTTTCCAGGGGTTTTCTCTGGTTTAATCTGATTTTGACTTTCGCCGCCCAGGACTAATGAGAGAATACATACGGCCACATAAGTGTTCTTCTTATTTTAGGAATTTTTTTTTAATTTACGTCCAACGTTAAGTCATGTCGAACGATGAATGATAATTTCATTCATCCTTCGATATGACTATACGTAGGAGGTTTTCCCCCATTCTGAAAGGTAAATTTCTGGTAACTGAAAGCTCTATGTACCCTACACTCATTGGAATATCATTTCATTCAATGTTCCGTATGACTTAACGTTGGGGCTTTACCCTTATCCTGGAAGATACATGTCTGATAGCTATAAGCTCTTTTTACCCTGGACTCATTGGAACATCATCTCATTCATTGTTTGATATGATTTAATGTTGGAAGTTTCTATAATATTGAAAGATAAATGTCTGGGAACTCTAAGCTCTATGTAACCTGGACTCATTTGAACAATATATCATTCATCATTCAAAATGACTCAATGCTGGAGGTGCTCTCCTACTGTGAAAGGTAAAGCTGTGGTAAATTTAAGTTCTATGTTCTCTGGACTCATTTGAAGATCATTTCATTCATCCTTCGATATGATTAAACATAGGTTTTCCCCTATTCTGAAAGGTAAATTTCTGGTAAATGAAACCTCTATGTACCCTAGGCTCATTGGAATATCATTTCATTCATTGTCCAATATGACTTAACGTTGGAGCTTTACCCTTGTACTGGAAGATAAATGTCTGATAGCTATAAGCTCTTTTTACCCTGGGCTCATTGGAACATTATCTCATTCATTGTTCGATATGACTTAACATTGGAAGTGTCTGTTATATTGTAGAACAAACACTACAGAAATAGAAATACACTACAAATAAAATTGTACCATTTGCATCAAAAACTTACCAAACAATTAGGACATGTATTTTGGGAAAATTTCGAAAACAATTTATTTGCATATCTTAATGGAAAAATGAAGACAAAACGGCAAATTTAAAAAATAAAATTAAAAATTTATGCCAGAAAGCAAGCACTTTTGAAAAGAAAAAGCAAACAGACAAACATAACCTAAAAGATCATTCAAACAATGTTGTTAACCTATCAAATCAAAGTTTCACAAAACCAGAACTGAATATGCTAAATCTAGGTTTAAAAACGTGTAGACTATTCCAAACAAATTGAAGAGTATATTGCTGACATCCAAATTGCTACACAAACAATGAAGAAAACAGAAACACAGTAAAAAACAAATGCTCCAAAATAGTGGAACGGATTAAAAATGAAAAGAAAATTAATCTTAGTAGCCAAATTATAAAAGCCCTTAAAAAGAAACCAGTTATTTGTACTGGGGCAGACAAGGGAAATAGACTAGTGATTTTGGAAAAAGAGGATTATACGAAGAGGATGGAAGATTTGTTGGAGGACAGTAATTACCAAAAAGTAGAAAGTAACCCTTTAAAGTACTGCATTGAAACCACAAATAAAACTCTAAAAGAAAGCAAAATAATCAACAAAAAAGAATTTGACAAAATTAAAGTAGATAACCCAACATTACCAAGAGTATATGGGCTGCCAAAAATTCATAAAACAGGGAAAGGCATGAGACCTATCACTAGTAGTATAAATGCCCCCACATATAATTTGGCCAAATGGTTGCTAAATAAATTTAATAGTTTCCCAAAATTCGAAAGTGCAAATTTAAAAAAACTCTTTAGATTTAGTAGGAAAAATCAAAGATATAAATATTTGGACAAAAATGACAGACTGGTTTCATTTGATGTCACATCTTTATTTCCAAGCATACCAACAGAAAAATTACAGACTATATTAAAAAAAGTGGCTAACTACAATAGAAATGGAAGCAATAGAAGCAGAAGAATACATTTCTCTAACAAAAATATGCATTAAACAAAACTTCTTCAGCTTTAATGGAAAACATTACAAGCAGAAATCAGGGTTATCAATGGGATATCCACTTTCACCTTTTTTGGCTGACTTATTTATGAGTGCATTTGAAACACAAATCAAAAAGTCCTTCTCATTGATCTTCAAAGTTTGGTATAGATATGTTGACGACATCTTTGCAATTGTACCAAATAAACATTTAGAAGATGCATTAAAATTACTCAATCTGCAAGAAAGGACTATAAAATTCACTATAGAAAAGGAAACCAATGGACAACTTTCTTTCTTGGATCTAAATATCATCAGGAATGACACAAAAATAAAATTATGAATTTACAGGAAACCAACACAATCAGAAAATTACATAAAAAATAATAGCCACATCCCAATTACACATAAACATGCAATAATAAACAGCCTTACACACAGGCTAGTTAACATACCCATGGAAAAAGAAGAATATTTCAAAGAACAAAAAACAGTACTACACATAGCAGAAGAAAATGGATACAATAAAAGTTTGGTGTTGAAGAAAATTAGAAAAGCTAAACTAAGAAAACCATTAAGGAAGCAACCACATTTAAAAAAGAAAAAGAAAGCAAACAGCATATTCAGTTCATTCACATATCACCCAAAAACATTTAATAAATTTAAAAAGATCTTCAAGGAACAAAATATCACCTTGGCACCTACTAATAGACACTCAATTTTAAAATTGATAAATTCAAAAACAAAAGATGAAATCCCATCAGTTAACAGACACGGAATATACCAGATAAGTTGTAAGAATTATGAAAAATGCTACATAGGTCAAACTAAAAGAAATCTAAAAACGAGAGTCAAAGAGCACTTTAGAAACATCAGATTGAAACAAGAAGATAAGTCAGCAGTAGCATTTCACTTTTGGAATGAAAACCATGACATTGATCCAAATCCAAAATTATTAAAAGGAGTGATAAACCAAAATAAATTGACAACATGGGAGAACATATTCATATGGAAAAGTAAGGATCGCGTAATGAACTTTGAAATCCCACCAGTAGATAATTTGACAAAGAAGTTCATAGTTCCACCACCAGAGAGAGGGCAGACAACAACAGATGCCAGTTGGAAAGATATTGAAAATGGAGGCAAATGCCTTTGAAACTAGTCTCTCATTAATATAAACAAGTAAGTGACGAGTATTAATAAACCAACTACAAATAGTTTCTGAGATTAATTTTGACGTCACTGTTACTAAATTCCTCCAAACACATATAACAATTTATTCATCCCTAGAGATCACATACATGATATAGGACACGTCAAATTGTGTAAGTTACATAACTATATGAATAAAATTATTTACGATGTTAAAGAAATATCAAAATATTTACAATGTTAATGAAAATCAAGATGATGCATTTACAATAAAAGATATTACAATATTGCAAAGAAAAATATTTCCTGAAGTGAATTCGGAGTCAGGAGCTGTATGCAATATATCCAGATGTGCAGTGATTATGTATATGAATTTGAGGCCTCTAAATATTCCTCTACACTGTAAATGCAATGTTCTTGTAATAGAGATATTACACTGTGTTTAAACTTCTTGGGACACCTAATTGCTTTCAATGTTTGTGGCAGACTGTTATATAGCTTAGTAGAGTTATATAATGTGCTTTGTTGAAATATTGCTGTGTTATGGCTTATACTGCTTAACTGCTGATTATTTCTTGTGTCATAATTATGCTTATCTTTGTTTAATTGAAATGATATGAGATTTTTCTGAGTGTGTATTAAGATTTCTAAAATATAAACACAAGGAACCGGTAATATCTTAAATGATGTGGACAATGCTTTACAGTATGAGTATGATTTCTTATATGTGATGATTCTAATTGCCCTTTTCTGCATTTTGAAGATAGCATCAGAGCTTTTACCCCAGATTATGATTCCATATCTTATAAGGCTATGAAAATATGCAAAGTACAGGCTTCTGAAGTCTTTTGACTTACCCTCTCTCTTATTATTTTGAGGGCGAAACATATTTGACTCAACTTCGAGGTCAGCTTCTCAATATGCGTGCTCCATAGCAGATATTCATCAATCCATACTCCTAAGAATTTAATATTGTTTGCGTATGTAATAATTTTATTTTCAAGTTGTATAGGCGGTTGGTATGAATTTGTATTCCTTTGATATCTAAGAGATATAGCTTGAGTTTTTTCTTTGTTATTCACTAGCTTATTTTTGAGAAACCAACTCTGTAATTGCTTCACTGATACCCTTATATTACTGGCTACTTGTATTTTGTCCCCGCTGAAAGAAAGATTAGTGTCATCCGCAAAAAGAGTTATTTGACAGTTTTTAACTTGATTGGGTAAATCATTTATATAAAGTAAAAATAATAGGGGACCAAGTACAGAACCTTAAGGAACACGCACATTGAGGCATTCTACAGTGGAATTATGAGCCTCATAAGTATTTGTATGTTCATTTCGACTGACTATTTCAACAAATTGTGTTTGATTGCTGAGGTAGGAATGGAACTAATCTCTTGCAATTCCCCTGATACCATGGCATTCCAGTTTTTGAATAAGTATTTTATGATCTACCAAGTCGAAGGCCTTAAATAAATCTAGGAACAGACCAATATTATGGTCCCTTTTATCTATTGTTTTGTAAACTTGATTTACAAAAGCATGAATTGCTGTCTCTGTTGATTTCTCCTTTATAAATCCTCCTAGTCCTCCCTGTATTTTTGGCTAAGCATTTGTAACTCTGTGAAAGTTTTCCCAAGTTTGTGACAAAATTTCACACACATACATTCTTCAAGCACCTTCATTGTTACTTTGTCACTAATCTGATGAGCAGGCTGTACACATACTTGCTGTAGTGGCTGTAGTTCACTTGCTTATTGTCCGAGTGAAACACAGCAAACGGCAGCTTATTGTCTAAATGTGCCTCTAGATGTACTCAGTAGCTGCAGCACACTCTCTCTTATGGTTGATGTG
Organism: Mantis religiosa; assembly: GCA_030765055.1. Lineage (NCBI taxonomy): Eukaryota > Metazoa > Arthropoda > Insecta > Mantodea > Mantidae > Mantis > Mantis religiosa. The sequence continues at coordinate 308,479,484 of CM060950.1, read as the reverse complement.
CTATTTCAAAAGTTCGGTCTCTTTTTGAACACATCTTGTATATAATTTTTTACACACATACACCAAATAGAATCTTCTTAATATTTTTACTCAGGTATCTCAAAATGTGTATGGTAACATCTAGGTATATAATCTTTTGGGGTTCTAGAGAAAGTAAAAAAAAAGTTCAGTAGAAATGGTACTAGATGGTATTTGAAACTGCTACGTCTCTGACATGAAACACAGATGCCACCACTTCAGTCTTTAGTTATTACAATGCTAAAACAATAAAGAAGCTGCAGGGTTTTATCAGTAGGTCAGGGTTTCATTAAGTAGATGTAATTGTGCTGCAGGTATGAGCGTCCTTTAGATTCATTGGAGGAGCTAGCCAACAGTGATATTAACTGGACATTTACTCATGAAGCTCCCACTTGGGCTTTTCGCTACAGTGATGATCCAGTTCTGAGGACTATAGCTGACTAGTTCATGCGACAGTCCAATGAGGAGATAGCAGCCACAGCTTTGAGAGGTGACACTGGGGTGCATATAGAGAAGCTGGCAGGAGGTGAGTGTTTAGCTTACTCTGTTCACAATTATGAGATAACAGTCACAGCTCTGAGAGATCATGTTGGGGTTTATACAAGGTGTTAGGTGTATGAGTGCACAAACTTCAACAGCAACTCCATGACATTCAGCTGTCCTGTACCATTGTTTTCTAAAGTGCATGGTTGCATAAAAAAGGAATAAAATTAATCAAAAATTTAATTGCAAATATGTCATCACAACTTAACTATTTACTTTTGCAATTAGAATAAGGAGGTAGAGCTAGAAAAGATAAGTTATTTGTTTCTTTATGATATGTTGCTAAAATGATATGAAAGGAGTGGATTCCTCTGTGTCTATTGCAATAAAGTTGCAGGCTTATGCTCTGCAACATTGGTGTGTGAAGTGGAAGGAACATCAGGAATGTAAAACAGTAAAATTGCCTGCTATGGCACTTGGCACAACAGTGGATTCTGTCAGTGCTTCAGATGCAGTAAATGCATTCAGAAATATGGCAGTCTTTACAAATCGAGAGAATGCTTCTTGTTTATGGCAAAGCTGAGCTCTCTGGACTCTCATGAAGGCCAACACTTTGACTGTTTCCCAATAACAGAATTCCAAACCTAGGAGTCATAGTAAAGAGTCAGCCATCATGTTCATGTTGTAGTTATTGACCATTAATAAACTTCCTGTTTAGCAAATATGTGGATTTAATATAATTTTACACGATACACCTGAATAAGATATTTCCATAATTGATATTTGAATTTGTTATTCTTGATCAACTTATATGTAGCTTTGATACAGCTTTCAGTTTAAATCTCATGAATATGAATGGATTTCTTAAAATAAAAGAACCCCAATCCCTCGTTACTGGCAGTAGTTGATAAACACACAGGCATGTGGCAAACCAGCTTTTAAATGCTGGCCTACTTCACGTACGGCTGTGGGCAAATTGATTAGATGACTCGGAAAATTGGCTAACCTAAATTCGCGAAATCAGGATCACAAAAACGAATTTTATATTGGAATAGTGGTTTTGAATTTCGATAGGGTTCCCTGTGTATATGAATCCAAAAGTTCCTTAAAATTACCTTTATTTAAAGAGTTCCCACTTTCATTATGTCCACAAAATGTCATTTCTTGTCTACTTCCCTAATGGGATATTGCATGTAAAGCATGTTAAGCTTAATGTTCTTATTATATTTTACAATACATAGACATGAGCTTTCCCGAAGAGCATCTGCAATTTTGTTAACATTATTCCTCAGCTCCTTCAATCCCACACAGTTATGTTCTTCATACCAACCAGTCTTAAATGTCCTAGTGTATTTTGAAGATGCTCCGCCGCAAACTTTTTTGGTGTTGGCCTACCGACATTTACCACAACGCGTTTTGTCATCATTTTTCCATACAGTAAAGGGTGTCTGGAGGCACACCAAGTCGTGTGTTGGATTCATTGTAAATCCCTAAAATTTGAAAAATTAAACACTTCACATATCAGACAGTAATCACTGATCATATAAAAAATAACGGTTTTGCACAGGATACAAACTGATAATAAACAGTAGCATATGACATGCCACCACTTCTACCAACAAATTTCTTTTGAAATAAACGAACAAGTAGGAAGCAGCTCCTGTATTGTGTTGGCAGCCCAAGTTGGTGCGGAATATACAGATTCTGTAAATCGAATCCATAGTCATGGTAACCAGCAATGCATTGTGCCCTCCAACCACTCATCACTCACCGCAAGTGTTACGGTCACCTTGGCCTTTTAATAGTGAATCACTAGTCGGGAAGTAAGCTAGCTGCATTATCGACATGTAAGCGCCAAGAGAGCAGATCCACTACAAAATATAACATTGGAGAGCTTTTATAAAGGAAAATTAAATGCTAGAACATAAAACATAACCATGTAAGTTGTTCATAAAGAAGTAAGTGACTTGCTGATTCAAACGCATCAAGGAAGAACCGCCCCTGGCCTTTAGACTTTCACCCCTTGCACGTGTGAATCCATACCTGGCTGTGAACCAAAGGAAAAAAAACTTCAGCTGTTTTACCAGACAATGCATATAATTTATTTAGTTATGTTCCATTATCTCCTTTATATTTCAAGATCGATTATATGGGACTTTATTATCCATCATATTTGGATCTCCCAGCTCCTGAAATCTGCACTCATACTCCTAACATCCTGTACTGAGATAATGGGTGATATAGCTTTAACTCAGTTGGTTCACAATTAAGTGATATAGGTATAAATTGAGGAGGTGGAGAAATATAAATATTATGTGGCAGAATATAAATGTCTTAGTTAGATAGTTCTGTTTAGTCTTGCGTAAAAAATTAGACTTTGCAAAACTTGATCTGAATCATTGTAATGGTATTCTTTGCAAGCAAATAATCTTTAAATTCTAGTATCTATATAGATGTACCTGTATAAAAATTGTCTTCTTGGACCAACATAATCTATTTTCATATATCTTTATCTATATTGCAGATACATACAGAATGATTTAAAAAGTAAATTAAACTTCACTCATAAGGATGTTTATTCTCTTTCAGGTGCCTTCTGTTATGGACCATACATCACTTTAGCAGCATTGTCAAAATTAAGGCTCATGAGAGATCCTTTTTATTGGGCTCATGTGGTTCTGATAGCAAGGAAAGGTGGACCATACATGCAGCCTCTTAATAACCTGATAATGGCAATGAATCAAGGTGGTTTGGGCACTTATTGGGAGGCTGATGTCGTCTGTCGTTTTCTCTCCAGTCGTCTTCAACTGCTGATTGCTATGAGTCACACTGAACTTGACCTAGATGGAGATACCCTCAGAACTCCTGTTGACCATGACATCCAGTAAGACAGGAAGAATGATGGCACCCTAGGTCACAAAGTCTACAGAAAGCCGACACACACTGACCGTTACTTGCACAAAACTTCCAACCGCCATCCAAAACAGAAGCGCTCCATGATTAAAACACTAATAGACCGGGCAACTCGTATCTGTGAAACTCAGCATTTACACCAGGAACTTCAACATCTTGAAAAAGCACTCCAAACAAATGGCTACACACAACGGGAACTCAGAAGGGCGTTACACCCCAGGAAAAGCTCCACACACACAGAAAAAGGCGAGAGGAAAGGTAAAGTTTTCCTCCCCTATATAAAATCAGTCACTGACCACATTGGCAAATTATTCCTATGCCACAACATCGCTACTGTATTCAAGCCTACTAAAGCCAAGGATTCCAGGGACCCACTGTTAACAGCAGGAGTTTACAGAATTCCGTGTTCATGCAGCAAAGTATACATTGGAACCACACAGAGAAGCATAAAAACTCGTATCAATGAACATAACAGAAATTGTCGCTTGGGCCAGACAGAGAAGTCCGCAATAGTAGAGTACGCAATTTATGAAAAAGGGGAACACATCATTCAGTTTGATAAAACGGAAGTATTGGCTTCAACTACACACTGTCATTCTCGCCTATACCGTGAAGCCATTGAAATATACAAACATGAAAATAACATGAATTGTAAAGAAGAAGGCCCAAAACTGAACAAGATATGGACAACAGCGTTAACAAAAGCTAAAACAGAGGATTCCACCTGTTCCAATCAGATGTCAGCAGGACTAAGCACCGCCCACTCTCAGATCCAGCCCACCACCAACCGACCAGCTCCCGGTACATATAATGCGACCCAAAGGGCAAAAAACACAGTTGCTGTTGAGATTTCCGCCAGGACACTTTGATCGCCACAAGCCCAGTTAATACTTTATATTATACTTCCTATAAATACCAAAATGTAATTTATTATTATCTTCAAATCTAGAAACGGAAGAAATCCATTAATATCAGTTTCTGTTTTATGTGACAGGTTTACAATATGCATATATGTCTACTATAACAGAAAAACAGATATTATTTGAAGCAAAAGGTTAGAAACAGTGATGTATTTAACATTTGAAAGGAATGAGTCGGTAATTCAAACACAAACATTACTTAAATTATCCTTACTTAGAAATGTTTCGGAGAACGTTTTGTCCCCATCGTCAGCAGTTATCCGACTGGTTGGATCTGTGGTTTCTTGAAGTGAGCTGGTTGTCTGTGGCGGCATCTGTTGTCTGAGAGATGAACTTCCAAAGAGAGTTTTCAGGTGGCAATTCGAAATTTAAAGTATACTGTTTGTTTTTTATAATTAGCAACTTTTCCCAAACATCGAGTGTGGCTGCATTACTGCCCGGTTTTAATAGTTTTATATTTGGTACAATTTCATGATTGGTAGACCAGAAATGGTGGGCTGTTGCCGATTTTTCTATTTGTTTGTATTTCACACATCTCATATGTTTCTGTAATCTAATATGTAAACTTCTTTTGGTTTTTCCTATGTAGAACTTATTGCAGTCTGAACAGTTGATTTTGTATATACCTGATTTCTGTTTTTCCAGGTACTGGGTCTTTCAGGTTGTTGCATAATAAGTTTTTTAAACTGAATTTATTTATTGGGGCTAGGGTGATCTTCTGAAGTACATTAGTATTGTGCAACAACCTGAAAGACCCAGTACCTGAAAACAAGAAATCAGGTATATACAAAATCAACTGCTCAGACTGCAATAAGTTCTACATAGGAAAAACCAAAAGAGGTTTACATATTAGAATACAGGAACATATGAGATGTGTGAAATACAAATAGAAAAATCAGCAATAGCCCACCATTTCTGGTCTATCAATCATGAAATTGTACCAAATATAAAACTATTAAAACCAGCCAGTGTTGCAGCCAAACTCGATGTTTGGGAAAAGTTTCTAATTATAAAAAACAAACAGTATACTTTAAATTTCGAATTGCCGCCTGAAAACTCTCTTTGGAAGTTCATCTCACAGACAACATATGCTGCCACAGAGAACCAGCTTACTTCAAGAAACCACGGATCCAACCAGTCGTATAACTGCTGGCGATGGGGGCAAAACGTTCTCCGAAACATGTCCAAGTAAGGATAATTTAAGTGATGTTTGTGTTTGAATTACCGACTCATAACTTTCAAAAGAAAAACAGATGTTCATTGTGAAATAAGTGTTAACTGACTTATCATTTCCTATATTCTTCATGGTATATTTTTATGGCTGCATAATTAGCTTTGTAGTGCATTCATTGCAGTGTACAGTTTTTTTAAAACCAGTTATCACATCTATGCACCAGGCGAAATTCTGCACCTTTATATTACGCGGGCAGACCCACCTCTCAAATAGTATATTTACCTGCCGGTAGAGGGAGGCCTCAAAGCTGCTGTCAGCACATCAAGTACGATCGCAAAACACTAGGGGAATTGTATATCAACTCGCTCAATCAACCATGCTATTAATGACGTCAAATTTTGCATGGTAAAATTACAGATAAAATGAACAAAGTATATATAATTAATTACAATAGGAGTAATTGATTTTGTAAATTACAAGTTCTTTTGTCTTCTGGTATAGGTTCGTTTAATCCATTACAAAGTACTTTCTTTATGCTACATTTGTTTTATGAGGTTAGGATAATGTATTTCATGAAAATCATCTTAAATTTGTAAAACATTTTTGGATTATATTGAATTTTTTGAATTTCAATTGTTTTTCTTCTTGGATGAGATTTGTGGTATCTTTGATATATTTTGGTCATTTAAATTTTGTTATTTTCTTGTCAATTGTTACTGTAGAAGCGTTGTTTTTGGTTGCGTTTATTATATGTTCATATTTTACTCATAGATGATATTCTTGTTTGTAATTTACAAAATCAATTGCTCAGATTGTAATAAAGTATATACAGGGAAAACAAAAGAAACCTAGAAACCAGACTAAAAGAACACATGGGATGCTTAAAATATAAAAAAATGTTCATGCTCTTTGCAGCCACATCCCTAAATGACATTTCATAATTGATATATTAATCAAAAGAGTTTGAACTATAAATGACTACGTAATGCTGGTACAATTCAGCTTCTCATGACATAATTTTCGATATCATTTATTACATCGACACATCCTGCTTCCCAACAGGCCTTTGAGAACTTGAATTTCCTTCCTTTTTGCTGTACATACAGTCACCGATCGCATTGTTGCAACAAGTGTGACTGACGTGCACAAAGAAACAGGCAGTGTAGCGCGGAGATAAAAGCTTGCCAAACTAGATAAAGAGAAAGATATATAACTGGAAGGTTCATCTTTCATCTGGTACCGTCTTGATTGTGACAGAACTTTCCACAAACTTCTAGAACCATGAATTGACGTATAAAAGGAAGCCACTGGTACTTGAGTGGACAGTCGTAATTTGACTCGATATTAGTGCACGTGCAACGGTGATTTGAAAGTGAACTCTCTACTAGTGCAGAAGTGACGAGATTATGTTGGTTTATATTACGTCATCTTGCTGCCAAGCGTGTACAGTGTGTTTCTACGGAAATAAAAAGCATTTTGAATTTCTGCAACTTGGACTTTTAATTCTACGAGCCCACAGTGTCAAAAATTTAATATGCAACACTGTGGTCTAACTATATAAGTTGGCAGCCTGAAATGTACGAGCTCATCTAGCTTGTACATTTTAAGGTACTGTGAACATATTCAGTGCTGTGGGGTGGGAGATGTGCTAATCGATGACTCATCAGTAGTTCTTAACTTGAATGTCCAGTCCCGATTTGTAAATTTCATCTGAACAGATAATAATTGTCATTTTCACAGCACATTGGTAAAAACCCAGTGAATAAATGCATCAAGCAAAACTTTCTATAATCCCAGTGAGTAAATGCATCATGACAATTTAAAATCCCAGATTTCCTCCCAATAACAAATGTAAAAACTTGTTTGCAATAGTGGTGAAAAGTCACTACAGCAATAATTCATGTAGAGGCTTTCGTTGAGTACTGAAGGTTTAATTAAGAGCTCTTCTGTGCATAAGAGCTCTCTACAAAAATTCTATGTTTTTAAATGTAAAATTAAATTATAATTTGAAAGCGCAAGGAATCAATTATATTCATGACTGATTGTTTGGCGCCATGAGGGTCTCGCATCTTTTAAATTTTATTTATAACACGTAAGTCTACCAAAAAGCCATAAGCAGACAGTGCCAGTATATGCATTATTCTTATGTTTCGGTAAAGAAACACAAGTAGTGTTGCTTCTTAAAGAACTGGTATTTATTTCTTAGGATATTCTTAATAAATGCATGCTGCCGCTATCTTTTGACAGTCTATATCAGGAGTATGCGAGCCGGTATTGGTGAATCAATCCAATGCTAGAGCAAGTTTCCCATCATGCCGTCCCTCACCGGGAGATTTGAAATGCGGAAACTGTTTTATTGAGCAATTTGTTATGTGATATCAGCCAGAGCTCTTCATAATTGGAGGTCAGGTTTCCCCTTAAATTAAGTTTTATTTATTGATGCTCGACGCAGCATGCCATTCTACTTTGGGCGTGAAAGACCACTTAATTTTTCTAAGCAGACTGTTTAATGGACTAGGAGTTGTTTTACGTGCTTTAAATGTATGGCACGGACCACCGACTTTACTTTCCTTCCACAGGAATTTTACGTTTCAAAAAATACATCGTCACCTGCCCGGGTTGAACTCGTGACCTCGGAAACCAGAGGATAGCATGCTACCCCTAAACTGCGGAGGAACGACCTGTTTCCTCTTGACTTCTTGGTTAGCCTTATTTCTAACTTAATTAGGAACGCTACTCATTTAAAATACATAAAACCGTTGGGCATTTACCGTGTAGGGTTTCTATCTGCTATGCGAGGGAACCCAGGTTCATTCCGAGCTGGGGAATCAGAATGTCTCTCAAGACAAGAATGTTCTCTGTGCTCCGAAGTGTGTGATCTAATATACAGAAACCTAAAGAAAAACATTCTTTGGGGACGCTAGATATTATGGAAAGCACATTATACGTAGTAAACTGATGTATTATATCAAATGTTAAATAAAATATATATTATTTTTAAAAATTTAATATGCAACACTGTGGTCTAACCACCTAACTGTATAAGTTGGCAGCCTGAAATGTACGAGCTCCCAGTGTCGTCTAGTGTATACATTTGAAGGTAGTGTGAACATATGCAGCGCTGTGGGGTGGGAGATGTGGGAATCTATGCAGCATCGGTAGTGCTTATTTCACTTGAATGTCCTGTCACGATTTGGAAATTTCACCTGAACAGATAATAGTTGTCATTTCCACAACACATTGTTAAAAACCTAGTGAATAAGTGCATCAAGCAAAGATTTATAAAATCCCAGTGAGTAAATGCATCAAGCCATAATTTAAAATCCCAGGTTTCCTCCCAATAACAAATGTAAAAACTTGTTCGCAATATTGGTGAAAGTCACTACAGCAATAATTCATGTAGAGGCTTTCGTTGAGTACTGAAGGTTTAATTATGAGCTCTTCCTGCATAAGAGCTCTTTACAAAAATTCAATATTTTATTGTTATGTTTCGGTAACGGAAGACAAGTAGTGTAGCTTCTTCAACAACTGACATTTATTTCTTATGATTTTTTTTTCTGTAAATTTACGTCCTCCGACATAAAGTCATATCGGACGAAGAATGGAATGGGTGAAATGATGCTCAAATGAGTCCAGGGTCCATGGAGCTTAGCATTGCCTGACATTCGTCTTTCAGGATAGGGGAAAACCCCGGCAAAACCTTATCCAGGTAATTCGCCCTGACCGAGATTCGAACTCGGGACCTCTTGAACGTGAGGAAGACATGTCACCATCTACGCTACCGAGCCGGGCTCTTACGATATGTTTAATAAATGCATGCTCCCGCTATCTTTTGACAGTCTATATCAGGGGTAAGCGAGCCGGTCTCGGTGAATCAATCCAATGCTAGAGCAAGTTTCCCTTCATGCCGTCCTGCACCGGGAGATTTGAAATGCGGAAGCTATTTAATTGCGCACTTTGTTAAGTGATATGAGCCGCAGCTCTTCATAATCGGAGGTCAGGTTTCCTCTTAAATTGAGTTGTATTAATGGACGCTCGTCTCAGCGTACCATTCTACTTTGGGCGTGAAAAACCACTTAATTTTGCTAAGACTATTTATCGAACTTGGAGTTCTTTCACTTGCTGTAAATGTAAGAACGGCCACGGGCTTTACTTCCCTTCCGAAGGAATTTTACGTTAAAAAAATATATCGCTACCTGCCATGTTTGAACTCGTGACCTCGGAAACCAGAGGATAGCATGCTACAGCTAAATCGCGGAGGAACGACCTGTTTCCTCTTGACTTCTTGGTTAGCTTTATTTCTAACTTAATTAGGAACGCTACTCATTTAAAATACGTAAAACCGTTGGGCGTTTGCCTTGTAGGGTTTCTATCTGCTATGCGAGGGTACCCAGGTTCATTCCAAGCTGGGCGACAAGAATGTTTCTGAAGGCAATAATGTTCTTTATCCTCCTAAGTGTGTGATTCACTGGTATAATCTAACATACAGAAACCCAATGCAAAACATTCTTTCGGGACGCTAGAGAGCCGCTTGGTTTGTTGTTTTTTTTTTTTTTTTTAATTTACGGCCTCTAAGGTAGTCATACCGGATGATGGCATTAATGATGACTATTATTATTATTATTATTATTATTATTATTATTATTATTATTATTATTATTATTATTATTATTATTATTATTATTATTATTATTATTATTATTATTATTATTATTATTATTATTATTATTATTATTATTATTATTATTATTATTATTATTATTATTATTATTATTATTATTATTATTATTATTATTATTATTATTATTATTATTATTATTATTATTATTATTATTATTATTATTATTATTATTATTATTATTATTATTATTATTATTATTATTATTATTATTATTATTATTATTATTATTATTATTATTATTATTATTATTATTATTATTATTATTATTATTATTATTATTATTATTATTATTATTATTATTATTATTATTATTATTATTATTATTATTATTATTATTATTATTATTATTATTATTATTATTATTATTATTATTATTATTATTATTATTATTATTATTATTATTATTATTATTATTATTATTATTATTATTATTATTATTATTATTATTATTATTATTATTATTATTATTATTATTATTATTATTATTATTATTATTATTATTATTATTATTATTATTATTATTATTATTATTATTATTATTATTATTATTATTATTATTATTATTATTATTATTGGTGTTGTTGTTGTCTCTAATGAGGGCGTGACCTATTAAAGAAACATTAAAAGATTCCCATGCTATTCAAACATGGCCGCACAAGAAAAACGTGCACCTCAAATAATGGAATACCTTTTAATGTGAAGATTTAATTTTTTGACTTTAGGCCATTTATCGTGTAAAATCTCAGTAGCCATTTCCTACAGTATTCCCAGATTCCCCTTAAATCTACAAGACAATTAGTAAGAATATTTTTTTTTTTCATATATTTCTTTCAATTTGAAAGAAAGGTAAATCTCAGTAAGCTCTTCCTACAATACTCACATATTCCCTTATATTTACAAAACAGTTACCAATAAGATAATTTTTTTTTTCAAATATTTATTTCAATTCAAAAGAAAGGTAAATCTCAGTAAAAATATTTTGTATAAGATAGCATCATTACTACAACTCATAAATACACATTTCTCTTGGACGTGAAAGGTCACAGCACCTCTGTAATAATTTGAAAAGATGATCTCTTGAAGCAGGCGGAATTTCCCAGAAGAATTACGGTGAAGAGCTGACTACAGACACGATGAAAAGCTTCATACAAACTGGTTCAACTTTCGGATACAAAGATGTTATGAAGAACAGCGGAGGGTTGATCCAGAAGTAGAAACACTTCATCAGAAGGTCGTATTTGTAGAGAAATCGGAGATTCGTCGCCCTTCTGTGGCCGAGGCTTATCCTTAGCAATCGGTGATGATGTATAGCGACTCTCTTGCTCACATCAAAAGGTTTGGTGTCCAGGGTTCTGATGGCGTAGTGCCTCTTCCTCTGGATGGTGTGCCACGATTACTTCTTTACTTATATTTTGATGATATTGCAAACATTTCCAACGCCGCTCTGAGCCTTGTTCCACATGTCTAACTCGAAATAAAACCCATGTGACTTTTATATTTTGTCTGATTTGTAGATCTTTATGTAACTTGGTATATAAATGTAAGTATATATAGGAATGTGCTTATCAAAAATAGTTGTTTAATAAGAGACAAAAGACATCCGTAGCAACCAATTCTTTAAAGATTTGACTGTCGCTTAAGCCTGCTGTATTTTCCTTTTCTCGCAGTATCTATAAGGAAATATTTAGCAAAATTAATCATAGAAATGTTTAGCTTGATTAACACGAAATAGAAGAATAAGCGTTTGTAAGAAAGGTTTGTACTGCAGAAGAGAAAATCACGTGAGACAAACTCAGACTTTTTATAAGTAATCGTGGTTTGATCTAAAAAGAATCATTGTCCACTATCCAGCGATACTGTCTTAGCTTTTGCGATGCTTTTAATAACGTCAAAGTGCAGCAGACAACTTATTTCAATAAGAATAAAAAAATATTAACACAGCCATTACAGTCTTTCCCATGTTCTTCTTTGATGAAGTAACCAGAGGATGACAAAATCGATCAATCTGAATGAGTAGCGGTAACTTGGTTTCCAAGTATTATTACTTATAAGTATTTTTATGTTGTTACCATAATTTATTTCTTCTGAAGTCTCAATCGTAATATTTAATTAAATCTCGTGGAATTTAAGTTTTACTAAGTAATTTGACTCGGCACGTTATCATTCGTAAATGTATCGATCAAATTAAACTCTAGAAGGATTATTGCATACAAAATACATTTTGTGTAGCAACCCTCGTTTCGAATTTTCTTTTGCGAGTTGAAATTATTTTTTATTTTTAATTGCTGAGGTTCAAGGCGTCAAATTTCAGATTGGACGAGAAACAACGCCTAATATTGCTCAGAGGCCTCTTTAACAGCCTTGTTTTCTTTTAATGACTTAACGAGCAGTTTTTTTAGTTTAGTTTGAGAATTAGTAAATAGAGAAGTGATAGGAGAGATATATGATAACAGTGGGAAATGAATTAGGATTTCACTATTAGCGTGCGGGATGACAGTTGGCTGACACCGCGGGAAGGTAGAGGAATCAGTTGACAATTTCTTTGTAAATTACAGGAGGATATGATAGAAATTGACGGAGGGGATTCGAAACCTCGACCAGCATTCCCAAGAGGAAGAATGAGACGAGAGTAGACAGAATGCGCGCGACACCAAGGAGTCATGACAGCGTAGAGGGCAGGGACTCTACCATTTACCAGCTTGAAACTCCTGGCAGTTCAGTACAACCAGCATCCTTCCTACCGTGGCCATGAAACAGTCCCCCAGGCCGGCTCGGGGACCGGAGGCAGCCATGCCGTAGCTCAAGACAGCTGTGAAATTTTTTTCTCTTGTAACACTCCCTTAAAGAATAAGTAAGTTTATACTGAAACATATATTTGTTCAAGTTTCTGAATGACGCATGTTATTTACTTTAATGAGCCGCTTCTGCTTGTGAAGTATCATATGTTGTCTCTATATCTCACGTACTGGCGTTTCCTGTTTCCGCGCAGTATGTTTTCACTCTCTACGAATTCCACGATGTCGGTTTAAATTTCTAGTGCTCAAAAATTTAACATGGTGCTCCCTTCCTGCTCCACGGTTCGAATACTTGTTTCACTTGTCACATCTTGGCATTCCTGGCCCATAACTTTCTCTGACGTTATTATGTATCGGGCGTCCAACATGATCATTTCCCTTCCGAAAATATTAGTTTTGCCCGCGATTACTCCCTATTTGTGACATCGATTCAAATTAGGGCCGAAATTTCTAAATGCTTGACGTTTTTCAAAAATTGAATTTTGTCAGTCAGTTCCTGGATGGTTCAACTCTGTGCAGTATACAAGTAGTGAATTATTCTTTCCGGGAAATATTGAATTTCCATATTGATAAACTCACTCTGCAACAAACAGTTGCAATAGTCTGCTGTTCTGTGCTTGCTGGAATAAATAATTCAGCATGGACCATGAAGAGTGCTTGTATATCTCCCATTCCTTAAGGCATATCGCACCGAATTTGTGTAATTATATTTCAGAATTTATTTAAAAGCATCTGCTGAAAGTATTCAAAACTTTGGTTTTCTCAGTTGTTTAAGCTCATCGATTGTTACAAATATTTAGGATGGAGGTATTATCGAATAATTAACATGGGCATGTTAAAATGAATAAGAAAGGAAATTGTTAAAATTCAATAAGTCATGAGATGACGCATCATGTAAGTGAATAGATGTGAATGTTTTATGATTGGTAGTTTTTTTTTTTTTTTTTTTTTTTTTTTTTTTTTTTTTTTTGTAATTTTCGTCCCCCAACGTTAAGTCATAACGGACATGAATGAAAGGGGTAAAATGATACTGAAATGAGCCCAGGGTCCATAGAACTTGGAGTTACCCGACATTCGTCTTTCAGGATAAGGGAAACCCCCGGGAAACCTTATCCAGATAACACACCCTGACCAAGATTCGAACTCGGGACCTCGTGAACGCGAGGCGGACACGCTACCACCATGCTACCGAGGAGGGCCTATTATTATGATTAGTAGTTTTAAAATTGAGATTATGTAATGTGTGACATGTATCAGTAAAAATTAAGTTTGATTGGTAGTGATGGCAATGAGAGAAAGAAAACTCAAATAATTTTGGTAAAACAGCTAGGAAAGAAGGAGTCTTTTGATGGAAGATAGTTATGTTGAAAAGACGTAAAATTCAGTGCCACGACGAAACCTTGTAAAATAGTTAATATCCGTTTTCTGTTAATTGTAATCAAGGTATACAATACTATTTTCAAGTTTTATACGAAAAATTGTATAAATAATACAAATTCAATTGAACATCTTGATATATTTAAAGTAAAAAGAATTTATTGGTTTCGAAGTGTATTAAGAAAATTTATCCTTTTTACTCGCGACCACGTCTGAAAATTAAGAGTTCTCGTTGCATATCCGGAGGTTTTTTTTTAATACATCGAGCCAACGATTCAAATCGGGGAGAAGTAGCAACTCGGGGCTTCATCGTCACCGTCCAGGAGGGCAGCAGACAACTCACAACCCCAGTCACAACGCGGGACGACATCAGGTGAGAATAATCCCGTTCCACCTGATCGCCGCAGACTTCGAGAAC